>JAUPFT010000025.1:890090-1232590 GCA_036936625.1 Parnassius smintheus behrii
CCGTGCCAATATTTCTCAGGAAAACGTCTCCGAGTACCGGGACAAACTTGTGTCTGAAGTCGAGTCTTTGCTGAACAGTTTCGGATTGGGGGCGACTAAATCTAGTCCAGTTTAACCCTCAAAGACACAAGTTTGCGCGTTAACCGTTAAAAAGAACCCCATTGTCGTATCTCCTCAGTTTCAAGGCACTCCCCTTGTTGCCTCAGCCAGTATTGAAATCCGCGGCGTCGACATATCGAGTGACGTGCAGTTTCGTGGTCACTTGGAAGAGAAGGCGAAATTGGCCTCTAAAAAGCTTGGCATACTCAGTAGAGCGAGACAGTATTTTATGCCGGTTCACTGCCTGCAACTTTACAAGGCGCAGGTTCGGCCGTACACTGAATACTGCTCTCATCTCTGGGCTGGGGCTCCCCAGGTCCAGCTCCTTCCACTTGACCGCATCCAGTGCAGAGCGGCTCGAATCGTCGATGACCGAATGCTATCCGATCGGCTCGATTCACTGGCCCTGCGTAGAGATGTTGCATCTATTAGTGTATTTTATCGCATCTATCATGGAGATTGCTCTGAGGAATTGTTCGGATTAATCCCAGCCGCCAAATTTAATGAACGCACTACAGGGCAAACCTCCCGATACCATCCACACCATCTGGATGCTTGGCGGTCCACCACTGTATGTTTCATAAGGAGTTTTCTTCCGCGTACGACCTCTCTGTGGAATAGTTTACCACCGGTGATTTTTCCGGACCGATACGACCTGGGGACCTTCAAGAAGAGCTTACTCCTTTCTGAAGGACTGGCAATACACCTGCAATTCCCCTGGTTTTGCAGTTGTTCATGGGCTGCGCTAGTACCACTTAACATCAAATGAACCGTATGCTCGTTTGCCCCCTTTTCTATAAAAAAAAATTATTTTACCTATGTCAACGTCATCTGTTTTACTCTTTGCACCTAATGAAATTAGTGGTAAGTTATACTCCGAATCCTCATGTCGATCTTCAAAAGCATCAATCTCCAAGTCTTCTTGTTTTCCAGCAGTATCTAGAATGAAACAGATTCTGACTCAATATATAAAATAAAAACTGATATTTTGTCCAAGCGACTAGATCATTACAGTCCATCACACAGCTCATGGACCCGAGCCAACCACTTTCATTACTATACTGCATGTTTTATAAGCTATATGTAATAAGATGATGTGGCAATAGGCTGAAGAACTGACAACTGATGGAGAAGAAAGGTTCTCCTTTAACGTGACGTAATTGCGGCAGCCTCGTGCTGATAGACGAAGAGTATGGCAGTCCCCCACTAGATGGAGTGACGAACTGGTAAGAAATGCAGGAAGTCTATGGAAGCAGGTGGCTCAGGACCACGCTTTGTGGTGTTCCTTGGGGGAGGCCTATGCTCAGCAGTGCACTTGTGAAGGGGTGTAATGATGATGATGATTCATTCACCTCATTTAGTGAGTGTTCGCCACAACTTGTTTTAGTAAGTGAGTGCTTGCCAGTATAAGCATTCCTTGAGCACCCTTTCTCCATATGTTTTTAGTACGAAGTGACAAACAAACTAACAGCCCACCTTATGGCATGTAGTCGAATCACCTGATGGTAAGTGGGTACTGCAGTCCACGCACTGCCTGCAGCTAACTTCAAACATAAAAGGCTACAATGCGCTGTCACCTCTGACGACTAAGATGCAATGCCCCACAGCCTGTGATTATACTGACTCTATACTCTTCAGACTGGCTCACAACAGTGCATGCACTGATATTTGACGACAGAAATAGGTAACAGGAGGATGGAGGAATCCATCCGGGCTAAGAAATTGGCAAAGATAGGTGGTAGCTTACCAGCTGTAAGTATATCCTTAACTCCTATGAAGTTAATGCATCTTAGTGAACATACATACTGCCTGCATTTAAACATTTATAAATATATATATATATATATATAATGCTTATCTTTTAAATAATTATTTAATTTGTTATTTTCTTTCCCTATAAGAGTGCTTTTTACATGCACTTTGAATTTAGGCAAAGGCATACCAGTACATTGCACATGAAGTCCTCTTTATTTTGTGTGCATGGGCTACAGTAACCACTTGCCATTATATAAATTGTACCTTATTTTAATAATATCGCAAAATGTGTATATCTTACCTGTTTCATGACTCCAGTTTACTTCAAATTTGAAATTCTCACTTTCGATTTTCTCTTCCTTAACTTTAACAGATTCAAAGATAAAAATGTCGTCCTTACATTCATTTTCTATATCACACTCTACTGGCCAGATATCTATATGATTAATTGGTGTGAATTGAATCTCATCTCTAGCCTCATGCGGTTTTGGTATTGACTGAAACCAAACTCTTATTTAAATAAGTGTAGGAGAATCCATACTAACCCATACCATCCCGCAGACGCAGCAGCATCTTCCGGACAACAACTCCAAATAAAAAATGGACAAAAGTGAGAGTTCCCAATAAATTTAAATAAAAATGTATAGTTTAGAAATGTAATTAAATTGTAAAAAAATGTAAATGAATCGAGACTCAACAATTTTTCATATACAATAGAGTAATAAATAACAGTATAAACGGTTTGATAATTATTTTGTAAAAATAAATACTTCACTTACTGTAATTCATAAAATATAGAACATTGCTCTTACAATAAAGTAAGTTGGATTGAAAGAAAATTTAACTTTGCAGTAGAAAATACATTCTCCCATATAAAAAAATAAAATAAATATGGTTTTATTCACAAACCAAAACATATATAATAGTAGACTTCTTTTGAACACAAAATGCGCCCGTATCAGAAGTAAGCCCCTCTTCCCTATCATAAAATCAACTAAAGCAAGAACCGCATATACTAAATTTAACGCTGAGTGTAAACAACTTATTTTTTTTAATTAGAAAGTAAAAATAGTGTGTGTGTATGTAGTGAACATGTAGTGTGTTTAATATTCTCCTTGAGCACATCTCGAATCCCACAATTTTCTAACATCTGCACCTGAATGAAGGTACACAATATCAAATGCCTTTTTAAGATCTAGAAACATTGCAAAGCAATTTGAATTTTTATAAAGACTATCAACAACTACAGATGTTAGGGCTTCTACAGCATCTTCAGTCGAATTTCATGCTGCCAAACTGGATAAGATGTGAAACTTTTTGACGAAACTTATGAGCCTCTTGTTGATGTTTTTCTATAATTTTTAAATATCTATAGCTTTTTAGTGAAATTGGTCTGCAGTTGTTGATATCCACTCCACTCTCATCTCCACTATTGTGAACAGGTGTTACTAGGAACTCCTTGAACAAAGACAGAAATTATACCATTCTACTGTATTAAAATAATGTGTAGTAGAGTATGACATATTATTTGTGATAGATGGTATATATTTGTGTTAATATAAGCCGATGTTATAGTGGTCATTAACATGCCTGCCAAGTGATGATTAAGGCAAATATTTCATGAAATTATCATTATTATTAATATTTCAGGAAATGAACCTCAAGCAGCAGAATATCAAGCAGTGAACTTTTATTAATAATAAAAGTATTATTTCGTGTACCTTATAGTCATGGTTTAAGGATATCCACTGCCCATTATACCTACCCACAGGACGGGTGTCGTAAGAGCCGACAGAGTGAAACAGGAACAGGAGTTGGGCAGCAGCATCTTGCTGATAACAACTCAGACTAGTATAAACTGCGGTGGCCAACCTGCCAAGCGTGGCAAATTTAGCAAAATCCCTCCTATGAAGCAATCTATGACAGACTTTTATAGGTTTTATTGGATGGAATGGATAATACCATGGACCCTCCTGCAAGCAACTGCTCCAGAACCACATTTGACTCCATAGCCTGTTGTTGTAACATTCTGCATCGAATGAGTCTTGCATGACAGATGAAACATACAATTATGGGCTCCTCATCTTCATCCATCTGAAAATATGACAGTTTGTCATAAATATGGAAAACTTCTTAAATATACAAGTTTGTAATAAAATATATTTGCTACCACAACACTCTACTTCAACATCATTTTGTTATAACATTGAAGTTACAAATAAACTAACAATTCACCTGATGGTAAGAGGCTGCCACCTGTAGAGGCTATACTGGGGCTAGCCCCGATTCATCTATATATACAACAAAAAGCAACTTCAACCGCAACAGCATTGAAAACATACCATGCGAGTAAAGTCTAAATACACTTAAACTTACCAGCTCTGAAAGATCACAGGGAATGAGGTCATCTGATTGAAACATATAAAATAATATATTAACACTATACCATGACATTATTAACACTAGACCATGGTACCGCCCCGGTAGAGCCGACCCACCTGTGATACAACGTACGTCGTAGGATTTCAGGCCAATTGTTGTTTTCCAGGTTCTGGTTGCATTTGTCTAGTAGCACTATGTTTAACGCTGCACCTTAGCTTTACTCTTTATCTATATATCGAATTTTATATCAGGGAAGTTATAATGTATTTCTGCGTCAATAACAACAAATTACCGCAATTCAAATTTGCGATATTAAGAAATAACAACTTACAAAACAGTTCGCCAATATTTTGTACAAATTTCGGAGACTAGACTCCTTTAGTACACACATGCGTACATTAACGCGTAAACAAATTCTACAAACTTCGTTAAAGGCCATTCCTGTTTCCTATAGCTTTACTATAATTGAATTCACTTTTTCACACAAACTACGCCCGAGCTTTTTCATCAATAAACCATAGATAAATAATAGACATGTGTCAATCATGCATGATTCGTTCGTTTGAGCTGGAACGTATTGATGGATCATTCATTTGTTTTTGAATGTACCAGTACAACCAATCACAAACAATTGACGGTACCTTTTTAACCGGCGATTTGTTTGAATTGTGAATGAGCCGCAAACCCACCGAATCCCGAAAGATCTGAATGATTTGTTTTAATGTAGGGTGTACCAGTGCAGTATAATCAGTGCACGCATTCGGAAATGTTGCCAAGTTAGGCGATATTTAGCTATTTAGGCTAGTTTTAAAGTAATCGGAGCGACCAAGATTGTGATTTTCTACTAGCCTCCGAGTAGGCTATCTCAGAAAGAAGGCGATTGTAAAGGATATTTATTCTATAACCCTTTTATTAGAAAATTATAAAATGTAGATATTGCAACTGACTTCTTAAGTATTTTTTAATTCCTTTGTAGTCTACTTCTTTTGCTTACAATACTTATTACTTCTGATGAATAATATAACACTAAAGGTACCTAAGTTTAAATTACAGCATTTTCTTAAAATATTTCTTATAAAATTGGGTGACTTTTTAAGACTTTCATCTTTTACTCTGCGTCAAATTTTTGGCGACTTGGATTAGGCTAGAATAGGTAACACTACACTATTCGTACAGAGCAAGGAAAAAGGAAACAAAATTACAGAATATAGGTAATACTACATATTTTACATTTAATTGTTTATTATATTTGATTGTTGCATCTATGAGTTAAAAATATCATTTCGTGGCAAAGGCGTATAAAAAAGGACTTTAAAAACACTTTAGTTTCGTAGGGTTTACTAAAAATAACACTTCAAAAGATTTCAAGGCAAATTATTTATTTAATACGATTTTCTTATAAGATAAACTTTTATCTTATAAGAAAATCATCATATTAAGTACTTTGTAGCAAATAAACATTACAATCCTTATTTTTAGACATGTGAAGCCTAAATTTTATAATATTAGATGAAAACAATATCTTCCTTTTACTAAAATTGCTGTTTTCAATGCTTTGCTTTGAAAGGGCAATGCCCAGTCTTCATAGACACTTCGGCCATGAGTGCCCACATATAAAAGCATATAGATATGATAATATGCAATTAAAACAATGAAATGGTAAAGGAATTGCTTTAAAAAAAGTCGGGGTTTTGAAAATATTTGAAGTTTTTATTTTCACAAATGCAGTTTTTTTAACAACTATTTTTATCGATTTTATCGCGTTTTATTTCTTTGATTTTTAATTCCAGACGTTTCGGGTGCTTTCCAGCACCCATGGTTACGGCAGACTGAGGTGACCGACGTCCCAATGTCAGTGTTAACCCGGAGTACCTTCAGATTTTTAATTTTTATTTATGGTCCGATCTACAGGATGAACTTGAAGTCTTGAAGTCTTGCGTGGTATGCTTGGGTTTAGTTTTAATTTTATTAATTACAGGGTCCCAAACAGGTGGGAGTACCCAGCTTCCTTCTCTATTGAAATTAGAATGTTTTTAATTTCAATAGCCTCACATATCATCCTTGGCAGGAATCGATGTTCTTTCGCGAGGATTTGTGGTCTATCAAATCTGATATTATATTTATCTTCTTCAGCGGCTTGTAGAATGTTCTAATAGGAGCTCGCTTCAAGATGTAGCCAATCTTGTCCGTAACACCTCTGAAATATGGTAGTACAGCAGGCACATGCTCGACTGTGCCCGACTTCACTCGGTCACTGTGACATAGGTGCGGCACCCGAAGCTTGTTGTCGTGCAGAACTTGCTTGACGTGCTGAAGCTCGGCAGCCAGGTGTTTGCGCTCACAGATCCCTTGTGCTCTCTGTAACAAAGAGTTGCCCACGGTAGCTAACTGTGAAGGATGATGGTGAGATTCACCGTTTAAATATTGGTTTGTATGGGACTTTTTTCTATATACAGTGTAACCTATGGTGTTAATAGAATTTCGGATGACTAACACATCTGGGAATGCTAAGGAATTATTTGCCTCTAATATAATATCATAATCACTGAATGGAATTTAGCACAGAGTGGTAACAATGGATAAAATCCATTGGTTTTTTTTTTTTTTTTGCGCCCGAAGCAATTGGAAAGGGCTACCCTTTATGAAGGGAGGCGGAAAATGCATTACGCATACCACGATAGCCGGTCTATCGTGATTATGAGGGGCTCACTGCCTACCGGGGGAACCTAAGTGATACCCTCTAAAAACCGCCTTTGGGGACTGACAACTGGCTGTTTAAGCTTCTTATGCCGTATCGGAAGCGACCCTCTTTTGGGAAAAGAGGGCGCAGGAAAAATTCATAATTTCCTCCCCAATAAGCTAGCAGGACCTGTCAGCAGATTCCCAGCACTCCTACTGTGGTGGTGGGGGGAAGGCCTTAATAGGCAGACTTGTTGTCATAATGAGATGTGTTCCAAGGGTTTGGGTATGAAAGTGAAAGTCACATTCATACCCAAACCAGGTAGGAGTGTATACGCAAATCCTAAATCCTAGAGACCCATTAGCCTCACATCCTTTCTCCTAAACACTAATGTGTGTAAGGGAATTAAGGGGGTCGACGCAAATTAACTTAATTATTACTATATTATAGGAATCATATATAACTTTTTATTATTCCTTGCCTTTAATAATCACATTATTCCTGCCCACACGCAAAATACACGCATAGACGTGGAGTTGCGGAAAACAGCCAGTCGTAAACTAACTAACTAATATCATAATCAAGTTTTGATCAGATCTTTAATTTATTTTATGATTTTTTTATAGGATAGCGTGACAACCGAGCGCACAGTCCATCTGATGGTAAGTGGTTGCTGTGGCCCATAGACATCAACATCTATCCTCGATTACGAATCAAAATACAGATACGTTGCCACCCGTGAGGACTAGGATGGAATGCCTCGTTGCCAGGGTCTCTGGTTCTCTACACTCCCTATCCGAAACACAGCAGCAATAAGCTACTATTTTACGCCGGTACTCTGTGAGAGCGTGGTCCTTCCCTGGTAGAGCCGACCCATTCATACTACAACTATAACTGCAGCATGACCCTACCACGTACGAAGAATCTTATATATACAATCTTATACAACATTTGTATCATACACAATCAATACATTATCCAGGAATTGAGCAGGAGGCGAAATATTAGACTGATGCCGTGCCCAACCCAAATACCAAATTACTGTCATAACATGGGCACAGCATCCTACCGTTCGACGGCCGACAATACAATTGCAACAATACTTTTTGATTGCACTTCTACCAGAATCATTGCCACTAATTAAAATATATATAAAATATACTTTACGACTGATGTGTCGACTTGCGATTCTAGCCCTAAGTAAAGAGCAGCTAGGGCTAAAGTTTATTCCTTCCGTAATGCTGCTCCTGTGGTTGTTACATAGTTCTATCCGATAGCAACCATTAAATCTAATATGCTCACCATAATAGGAGCGAGCTTGCTTTAATTGGTATGTGCCACAAGCAATGAATATTAAATCATTGTAAGTTAAAACAGGAAATTCCCTAACATTTTCAGAGTCTACATTTATATTCCTAAAGTCTGCCCTAGCTCTATTTAGATTTCGTTCCCTAACATACTCAGACAAATCATTATTTGTCTCCATATTTTGGTGAACTATTTCAAGTATTTGAGCCGCATCATCCCTGTCCCTTATTTTAGTGTGGAATTTATTAATTAGAGCAGCAGCCACAGCAAAGTCTATCATCAAATGTTTAGAAGCCCTGTTAAAATAATTTTGGCGAAATATTTTAAATTGAGTTTTAAAAATGCCATTCACCACCTCGACTACCCATCGACACATAGTCACAGCTCTGGACTTATTAGCTTCTCTAGTCGTTAACTGAGATTCACCATCGGGTGGAGACAAAGGTACATGAACCTGATAACCACAATGTTCTAAAAGAGGCAATGAATCCCTAAAGCCTCTATCTAGGATGAATACATCTCCAGATTCAAAATATTGCCTTAATGAACTGGATTCATTACCAAATTCATTTTTTATGATATCCGCATCTGAGGTTGTTGCAGGATAAGGACCTAAAACATCTATGATGTAACCATCACTACACACAAAAAGGAAAGGCTTTATAAGATTGCTATATTTGTGTAATGAGTAAGTTTTTTTCTGCGCGCCGACCCCAGATAATGGGAAATGGTTTAGAGAATGATGATGAGTAAGTTTTTTTCTGATATAAATAATTGGAACTTTTTTCTATGTATATATATGTACCATCGGCAATTATGACAGGCCTCCTATTTTCTCCCCCATAAAGTCCATTTGGAATGAGAAGATTTCTTTGAGCTATTTCTGCTCGGGATATATGATTTATGCCCAAATTCATAGGAACAAAATCCTGATTAATTATTTCGCGGGCCATATTTATAAGCCGCTCTAATGTGCTTCTTGGCACTTGCAATAATGCTGACATGCGTTCGTCACTATCTCCTATTCTTAACTTCATTAAATATGCAGCAAGTGCAAAACAACCCCTATGTTTACTTGACAGTCTAGGAACTACAGAGAGAATTTGTTGGTATTGTGCCTTTGATAAGCCTAGATAATAATGTACAATGTGCTCAGGCATAATGTCAATATTTTCAAAGTCTATATGATTATGCATATTATCTTTCAATAATGTAGCAAAATCTTCAATTTGTGCTGCACTAAATGTTTTAATAGGATTATATATTGATTCTAAAAGTAAATCCCAAGAGTTACTATTTAAATGGTAGTTACAGATTCTACATTCTGGAGGTACATAGTAATTGTAATCGCAAAAAAGACGTACCCGCAACGCTGTTGGAACAATGAGTCGATTGGAGTCGTTACAACCAGGAAAAAAACATTGATTTTGTGTTAGTGGTGCTCTTACATAATTAGGCAGCATTATACTATGTGATATATGATCTAAGCTTTGTTGATCTGGGTGCAATACATTACCGACTTCAGATTGCAACGAGGATGAACTAGATGATTCAGATGGTTCCCGTTCTGCAGTTGAATGTGATGCTGCTCTATCAAACCTTCGCCAACAATTATGACACACACGAGATGACGATGGCAACTGAAATAATATTAAATACAAAAGTGAAAAAGTGAACTAAATAAAAATAAAATAGATTTGTTTCCTTTAAACTCAAATACATATAAAATATTTATCAAGTTAATTGTTACTGCACAAAAGCAGATTTAATGGCCTATATTATTTAATAATTAAGCACTTAAAAACTACCAGTGGTCCAAAAACAATGAAAAATCAATTGTCTCATTACTTGGTAGTTGGTAAAAACGGTAGCACTCTACCTGGTGGTGACAAGTAATCTTATCGCCATGTTATAAATAAGCTTGTATGTTTGTCAGATATAGTTTGTGTGGATGTAATCAGAGTAAAAACATGTATCACTATCAGATATGAGCACACACACCTAATAAATTAAAAAATGTTGAACACGTACCTCACGTGGTGCAATTTGATGGGCAATTTCATTCCTTATGAGTTCCTCACGTGGAGAATCAGACCCAAACAATGTGTGTGATCTTATTCTCAAAAGTGACTTGCCACAGCTGATACATACATGTCCATGACTAATAATTGGTGAATTTTCCTGTTCGCTAGTTGGATGTCGTATTTGATTCCAGGCTGCAGTCCAACATGCGTGGCATACTACACTATCACTCGAAACTTGTACCTAATAAAGAAGCCATAATTATTATATCTATTGATATAATTATAAGACAACTCAGTTAATAAGCATTGCTGCAATTGTAGAATGAAGAAATGGAAGAAATGACACATGATTGTAACTATTTACCTGCTGTGGTCGAACCCATTCTTGTATAAGATTTCGCAGTTCTGGAATTTCCAACAAATGCCTTCGTGTTTTCGCTATATTTAAACAACAATTAACACAGCGAAAATGTCCTCTTGAATGAGTTACCGAGGGCTGAGACGAAGTCTGGCCGGCGTGGAAGCTGGGATCATTGTTAACAGTGGATATCGAGTCCAAGTTCGTGCAGGGGTTATTGAAGGAAGCGGGTGCGGGGTCCATGTTCAGGCCGTGGTCAGTAGGGTGGGATAAAATGTCAGAGTCCAATTATAACGCTTGTTCGTTACTTCGATAACAAATTCACAAAAATAAAAACAAACAAAACAACAAGCAAATGAATTCTACATGTGACTATTTATATATATGACTATAGTTGTGAACTGAATTGTGAATTGTGATTTCATTCTATGACAGGGCTTAGCTGTCAGACTCGATGTTGCCACTTTACTGACATAAAATCAATGAAAGGATATCGATTTTTATTCGATTAATAATATCGTTAAAAAAACAATCTTTGAGGCGCTTTAAGTTCTGCAGGCTTTTTAAAATATATTTTCCTTTATTTATTTAAATGCTATTTGAAATGTATTTTTAGGAACAGTTAAATTGTGCAGTTGCGTTTTGTTAAGCTTTAACCTTTTGAGCGCCACGCCAAAAACGCATTACCGTGTCCCGTACGCCAAAGCGCCAAAACAAAATAGTGTTGCCAAGAATTGATATATCGATAACGTGAAATAACTTGTTTTTGGTGGTTTTTTATGCTATAAATGACTCTTAATAAACTGTATGTTTTATTTAATGCCGTCTCCCACTCTTTTTATATATGTACTTTGTACATATAAACATAAATAAAAAACAAACAATAAACATCTGTATAATTACCATGTTTTATGCAAATAAAGACTATTATTATTATTATAATAGCAATAAAATAGTAGTAAACCACAGCACTACTCTCCATCCTAATGACGACATTGTCACGACTGGACGACAACGGCGTAGCTGACCTTCCTTTTTGAAACATTCTTAGAATGTTGTGTATCGATTTCAAAATCGATCTAACCGAAATATACAGACATCGATTCATAATATTTTATGTGTCGGGGAAGGCGTAGGCCAAGTGAAGCACAGAAGAAAAGTCTTACACTCTTATGACAATGGGGATTTCATGTGATGCTGATGCTGCTAGATGATTTTGAGACTGATAAAGAAAATGGCACAACACAAAATGAAAAATTGCTCTTCACACCCTAAATAAAAAAAAACATTAATTGTAATTTTGTATTATTATTAAAAAAGGTACATAATTATTCATTAATCAACAATTGTATATAATTATTCGCACTAGGTAAATCAGCCTTATAATACTAAAATCTTGGTCATGGAATAAATAAACATATTTGTTCACCAATCAATCAAAAATTCAATTCATCAATCAAAAATCAAAATTCATCATCATCGACGCTTTCCAAAATCCGAATGAGTTCTGAGGAATCGTTCATGTTGCATTGCTCTACTTTTCTCGGTAATCACTTATGACGTCATCAGGGTGTCGTCTATCCTTGATCACGGTGCCCAGTGAACTGATTTTCGATGACGCGCTAAAGATGCGCTAGAGCTGAGATATTAGATTTATTATGTGAAGATGATCTGATAACATTTTTTATTCATGTAGCTAACTATAGTTTTATGATTCTAATTTTTAATTTTATTCAAATATCATAAATAATAGAAAAAAAAAACCATTGAGCTGAATTTTGGATAGTTTTCAAGAAATCTATGCCTCCCGCGTTTGACACTAGCGGTCAACCATAGACGATTTCTTATATTTACCCGAACACTACACATTGAAATAATACTCGTTTTTACGGAATTTATCGCGTATATTTAACTTTTTAATACCCGACGTTTCGAGAGCTTTACAGCACCCATGGTCACGGGAAGGACTGAGATGTTTAACGTCCAGGTGTCATAGTTAACCGCGGTTACCATAGATTAAGATTTAACTTTTGTTCCGATCTACACAGTACGAACTTATGGTATCATGAAGCCTTGCAGTTGTATGCTTGGGTTGGGATTTAATTTTATTTATTATAGGATCCCAAGCAGATGGTAGCACCCAGCCATCTTCTCTATTGAAATTAGGGTGTTTTTTGATTTCAATAGCCTCGCGAATCATCCTTGGAAGGAATCGGTGTTCTTTAGCGAGGATTTGTGGTCTATCAAATCTGATGTAGTGACGGGGGCGAACAAAGACATATTCATGGAAGACTTTGAGGAGAAAGCCCTGCTTACTTCTCCCATAAATCCAAGATTCTACAAGCGGTACGTAGACGACACTTTCACAATTCTACCTTTAGATAAAGTAACTGCATTTTTAGACCATCTTAACTCTATAAATTCTAAAATTCAGTTCACAATGGAGTTAGAGGCAAACAATTCCTTAGCTTTTCTAGATGTGTTAGTAATTCGGAATCCTGATAACACCTTGAGCCATACTGTGTATAGAAAAAAGACCCATACAGATAGATATTTAAACGGTGATTCTCACCACCATCCTTCACAGTTAGCTACCGTGGGTAAATCTTTGTTTCAGAGAGCACGAGGGATCTGTGACAGTAAACACCTGGCTGCCGAGCTCCAACACGTCAAGCAAGTTTTGCATGACAACAAGCTTCGGGTCCCGCGCCTACGTCACAGAGAACGAGTGAAGCCGGCCACAGTCGAGCGTGTACCTGCTGTACTGCCATATGTTAGAGGAGTCACTGACAAGATTGGCTACATCTTGAAGCGCGCTTCCATCAAAACATACTTCAAGCCGCCGAAGAAGATTGGTCAGTTTTTACCATCAGTCAAGTGTAACGTCCCTCTGCAAGATGCAGGAGTGTACAAGCTTGATTGTGAATGTGGTCTCTCCTACATAGGACAAACTAAAAGATCAATTAAAACCCGCGTCAAAGAACATATAGCTGATGTGAAGAATCGACGCTCCGGGAAGTCTGCAGTCTGTGAACATGTACAGGATCGCCCCCGTCACTACATCAGATTTGATAGACCACAAATCCTCGCTAAAGAACACCGATTCCTTCCAAGGATGATTCGCGAGGCTATTGAAATCAAAAAACACCCTAATTTCAATAGAGAAGATGGCTGGGTGCTACCATCTGCTTGGGATCCTATAATAAATAAAATTAAATCCCAACCCAAGCATACAACTGCAAGGCTTCATGATACCATAAGTTCGTACTGTGTAGATCGGAACAAAAGTTAAATCTTAATCTATGGTAACCGCGGTTAACTATGACACCTGGACGTTAAACATCTCAGTCCTTCCCGTGACCATGGGTGCTGTAAAGCTCTCGAAACGTCGGGTATTAAAAAGTTAAATATACGCGATAAATTCCGTAAAAACGAGTATTATTTCAACCATAGACGACTTTGGCGTGCTGGACATAGTATTTGCTTAGATAAAAATCCATTTTTATTGGTTCAATGTTTCTTAGTACTTGTGGCTCTAGAAGACTTGTTTTTTATACTCACATGTTGCTGGGTTAATCCTATTTTGAGGAGTGTAGAATTAAAATACCTGTAATAATTTTCCAATATCTATATTTCATATTTTTGAGAGCCGGGTTTTTGTCAACTATAGACGTCGTTGGCGCTCAGGGCCCGCAGGTGTTGGTCAAGTATAGGCGACTTTGGCGCTCAAAAGGTTAAAGGATTCATGGTAAATCAGCTGGAAACTAACTTTGTTTCGTTATCATAACATGATTCTATTTTAAATGTATTGTTATAAACAGATAAGAATAACTTAACCGATCTTCTTTAAAAACAGATAAGAACAGTTCTTATCTGTTTTCAAAGAGGATCGGTTAAGATTAACAGTTAAATTGTGCCGTAGCATTTGTTACTTTCTAAAGAATTCATTGAAAATCAGCTAGTAATTCGCTTGTTTAATTATCGTAACATAATAATTATTTAAAAATTATATTAGCACTGTAATGATGACACCGTAAATAATCGATCGAAAAAGAGAATCGATTTTTTAAATGTGTTTTGTGATTGGCAACACTTTTTTTTTATTCGCAAACTAATGACATAATGATTTACCTAATTTTTATTATTATGTTTTCGGTACTTTTAATTTGTGCAAAAATATTCCCATTGTTTGAGGACAAATGAATACCGCGATTAATAACCATAAATAAAGATATAATTTTTTAACAAATTCACATTGTTGGGCGTTCTATGGCCGAAAATGGGCAATCCTCTTTATAAGAATCGATGAAATTAAGTATAGTTATGAATGAAATTTAAAAATAAACAAATTTATTAAATTAATAAAATATATAATAATAACAATAATAAATAAAGTTAAAGATAAATCAAATCAATTGAAATTTTTGTGTTTATGCCATCTAGCATCTTTTGGACTTACCACCTTGAAAATCCATAAATTTTTGTTCGATAAAATGCTTTATTACCTATAACATGCAGTAGATGGCGATGATAGCATTACAAAGTCATAAAATTTTTTTCCCATTTGTTCCCAATGGATCTTACAGACACAGAGTACTGGATGGTACTGGAGCCAGAAAGGATCCATTTGAATGATCGATCCGAATGTACCGGTACGCGTGACGAAATGTACTAGAATGATCCGTTCGCTAGAAATGAGTGATCTACACATGTCTAATAAATAAATATGTAGCAAGCTATCAATAAACCCAAATAAACCATAGATAAATAAATATGTAGCAAGCTCTTTGAGCATAGAAAATAGAGGAGATGGCAAGCCTACAAAAAAATCGTGTCAAATTGAGACAATAAATGGCGGACGCTGTAAGCTCCGCCCATTTTTTAGTGATGTGAACTCAATCAACTTTTAAAATTTTAATTATCTTAAAACATAATCATCATACTTGATGCATATTTTACATTGAACACTTAAGCAGTCGCTAATGGGTCTAATGGATCCAGTACTTAATATTTTGCTTAATAACTATTCAAAATCGACGTTTGCAATGTTTCAGCTCTTAGTACCTTTCAACAATAGTGTAGCATGGCAAATAACGACATTGGTAGTCAGTTAGTTTAAAAAGTGTCACTAGAATGTTGGAAAGTGTAATTTTCGTTCAAAGAAGATATTGTATTTTTGAATTTTATATTAAATATTTCTATGAAGATTGATCCCTCTTTATTTCTTGTAAGTAAATACATTATTGTGTAAGAAAATATATTATATTTTGTTGGAAATAAGTAATTTGTTTGATATTATAACGATTAGCCTTTAACATGTCACAAAACTCTAGAGGAATTTAGTATATTTTTGAAACAACTTTTGTTTAAGTAAAAACAATAAATATTAGTATTTGTTTCAATTATAGTTTTCTTTACACATATCATATCCTTATTAGAAAGTAACTATTTACGTTTATAAAGCAGTTTTGGAATAAACTTATATTATACTGGGTCCGGTGGACCTAGTAGCGAGTACTTGTGCTACAAATTAGGACATGACTCCCTAAGTGAATTTTCATGCACTGGGCCTATGCCTTATTTTGTTAAGAGTAATTGCAAGTTAACAATCCTAATTTCCAAATTTCGCAAAAAATTTAAATGAATTCCACAAATACAATGTTTTAATCATAAATGTTTATAAAAATATTTTTAAATATGTAACAGTTTCCCTGTCTACAAAACACACAATAGTTAAACAATTGAAATGTTCATATATGATTCATAGGGCAGGGAAAGAGATGATAAAAAATATATGTAGTTTTTTTTATAAATATAAAGTAAATATCTATATTTTGGAAACTAACTAATATTATTTATGTCAAAATATGCATAATCAGTAATGTTAAGCATCAGTAATCACTTCTTCTAAAAGAACTACTAATCATATTTGCATAACAAACATTGCTTGTTATACAAGTGTAACAAAACTAGAAACTTACAGCCGGAAAAATTGTTGGCACTGCATCATCACAAAGCCTAACTACATCAAGAGTTTTATTAATAGATTCCTTTGCAAAATGCAGGGAACATATGAAGTTTTGTTTATCTGTTGGGTTGATATTTTCTACACCAATAGAGTCAAGCCATATTTGTCTTTTCTTTTTGTTCTTTGGCAACCTAGAAATGATAGAACAGAAAATAATGATATAGATCTATGAAGCTGCAAATAATATTACAAATTAAACAACACCATGGTTGTTATAAAAGGTACTTACTTACTTACTTATCGTCACGCACAATCCCTAACGGGGTAGCCAGAGAGAACAGATCGCCAAGTGTCACGATCCTTACATACCTCTTTCGCTTCTTTCAGGTTCATTAACTTCTTCATACATGCACGTCTAGGTATCCGAGTACTCTTGACCCTCCCCTCTTCGAGCAATTTGCTCACATGGTCTTCGAAAGTTAGTCTCGGTCTACCTCGACACCTTTTAATATTTACTTTCGCTCTATATATTTTCTTCACCATTCGGTCTTCACTCATTCGTTCAACGTGTCCAAACCATTGGAGTACGCCCCTATCAATTTTTGTGATAAGGTCATCTTTCAATCCTGCCATATTGCGAATCTCTTCGTTTCGCTTTCGGTCGGCTATGGTAACGCCACACATTTTACGAAGAGATCGCATCTCCACTGCATTCAACTTGCTTTTATGCTTCTTCTGGCATACCCAGGTTTCGCTGCCATATAACAAAGTCGGTACCAACACTGCGTTATGTATTGCAAGGCGTGCACTCTTCACCACGCCTCGCCTTTTTATTAATGCATTCAGGGCACCATTGACTTTGTTTCCGGCAGCGACACGCCTATCCACATCTAAATCACATCTTCCATCCCGGCTGAAAGCACTCCCCAAGTATGCAATTTCATTTACCTGTTTTAGACATTCCTGATTTACCCATATTTCACATTTCGTTCTCTCTTCGTCCTTTTCAAATACCAGAACCTTAGTTTTATTAGCATTCAAACGGAGACCTTTAATTTCACATTCCTCTTTCATACACGTGACTAATGCCTGCAGTTCTGCTTCTGATGGTGCAATAAGCACTGCATCATCAGCATACAGCAGACAATTAACTTTTATGTCACCCAATTTCACACCCAAACAGCTATCTTTCAGCTTCTGTAAACAGCTGTCGAGATACAGTATGAACAGCCAGGAAGACATGACACAACCCTGTTTTACGCCCGCTTGGACGCTAAACATGGGTGACAGGTCATGCCCTACCCGCACACAGGCTTTACAGTCATAGTAAAGTGACTGCACAGCCCTTAACAATCGACCATCCACACCATATCCCGGCAACAGTTCCCACATTTTCTTCCTTATAACCTTATCAAATGCTTTCTCCAGATCCACAAAAGCACAGAAAATCCTCTGGTTAACACTCAGAAGCTTCTCCGTGATCATGCGTAGAGAAAACATTTGATCCGTGCATCCTCTTCCAGGTCTAAATCCGCATTGTGCCTCCCATAAGAATCTTTCCGATTCAGAACAGATCCGATTTCTCTTGCATCCTGCGTGTCAAAACCTTCGAATAAACTTTACTTGCTAAACTGGTCAAGCTGATTGCCCGATAGCTCCCTTATAGTTAGTAGTAGTTATAAAAGGTGACTTAAGGTAAATTATAAATATGTATATGCTAAACATTTATGTATATTGCATTATTAGAAGGCACTGATGGGCTAATATATACAATATATAAGTAAACAATATATAATAAAGTCAAGTAATAATGTCCATAGTCTGAGGTATTTGCATGTTTGCCTACAGAGAGAGATTACTTACAGGCGCTAGATTGTACTTTATGTAATCTTTGTTGCTTTGCTTCACTTTTATTATGTAGGTACCGTAGGTCCTACCATGAATGTAACTCCGTTTCCGTATAATTTAGTTAATCATTTATGCTCACTGCTCAGACCCATGACACCGAAATAATGCAATGCATAACGCAAAACTTTTGCACATAATACGACAGAATAAATCAAGAAAACCTTAATAAAGTGTGTCCTTGAAAGAATGTATTGTTAGCAATGTAACATCACTATTTACGAACAACAAAATTTTATAGATACGCAAAGAATGATAAGAAGTAATTAAATAATATGAATTAAAGGTTTAGGGTAAATAATTACATCCATCTACTTACTGTCGCAAAAGATATAAACGTTTTTACATTATATTTACACCAAAAACTAAATCACTCACCTATGAAATGATAGTTCGTGTGATTATTGACTATATTTTGAGGTACAGCCTCTTACGCAACACTTAGTCATCTTCGTTCTTTATAATGAATTGGAAAATTCACTATAAACTGTTTAAAAATTCGCAAAATTTTCAAATTAAGAAATATCAAACGACTTTTTATAGCAGCAAATCTGAGACAATAAATGGCGGAATCGGCCGCAAGGCGGGGTTAAATGACGTCATCTTAAAAATGTTTACCAGAATGCGAAACAATTTCTATTATCTGTTTCATTTATGAATGACACTTAGACTTACACTTCGCTGAGTGTAAAAGAGATAGGCAGCATATTGACAGTTCAGTGTCGAATATAACCATATTTGTATAATCAATAAAACATATAGACGCTCTGGGCAGCTCCTCTATTTTCTATGCTCAAAGAGCAAGCTACGAATAAACCAGAGCAGTATATAGTCAGTAATCTATGAACCAGAGATTTGAAAAATAGCGTTGGTCAACTCGAGTTACTAACTCGAATCAACTCGAGTTGCGCTTAACTCGAGTTAATTCGAGTTGGATATCCCCAACTCGAGTTTTGGCTGGCTGGCTGTACATGATGTTGTGTGCGCGTTTGTGTTCCCACAATAGTGAATAGAATAAATGACACCCACGATTATATCTACTTGTTATACTATTATTTATTCTGTGATTATACGAAGTTTGCCGATCATCAACAACACAACAACCGGCAACATCAGTACTTCAGTGCTTATTTTCAAAAGCCGGAATTTTGTGCAATTTTAGAAAAAAACCGTCTAACACCTAAAAATGGACCAAATTTTATTTACCAATAGCAATCGATATTTGTTTGTCTTCTTTATTTTTTTAACAAGTATTGATTACACTTTATTATTTATCATTAGTTTATTTATTTAACATAATTTTTATTGAGTGTCAAGAATATAGTTTTAGTTTTTTTAGAATACCTATTATATTTTGCTAAAAATACTAACTAATTTATATGTTAATTTAGAAGAAGCCATGATTAGTTATTTGAGAATATTGATATTGAAAATATTAATAAGTGTATTAACTTATAAGAAATTATTTGAGTAGTATTTTCTTTTATTTAATCAGAAAATACGTGATCGAAATACTTTTTAAATAAGTGGTCCTATATTTTGTTGTGTAATGGAGAAGATAACAAGGTTACAATATTAGACTTTTAAGTACGTAGGTAAAAAGTTTAGACCAAACACATAATAGTTTTTATTTCACATCGATCGGTGCACTATTACCGAAGTTATAAGCGTGGAAAATTTACGTACATTTCTAAAATCTCACCTGTAAACACCGTTGTCACTGAAACCATAGGCTTTAATATAAAATTATTTATCCGTTTTTTTTAAAACACTATTTTCTTTCATTAAATTAAAAAAGTTTCTGTCCGACACCGACCGTAAATTAATTGATACCCTATGCGCTCCAGTGACGTAATCCCTGTAAAGATCACCGCCCGCCCCTGCTACCTACACAACATTTCAATAAAAACACAATGGTACACATAACCTATGATGTAAATTTTCCTTCATACTTTCACACTGGCTTAGGACAGATAAAAATTCCTACCCGTTGTGTTGCGTGACGAGTCCAAATTAATGTAAGTTAGATTTAACAACAAAGAAAATTAAACATTTATAATAGTAAATCATTAGGTAGGATTTTTGGCGTATTTAAAAGGTTAATCATAATTTTATGCACACACGGCTACACATTAAGTTATGCAAAACCAATGGGTAGCTCGCCGTCCAATCAAGGAAGGGGTCCCGGGACTTTCTTAGCAGGATACCTCGGCCCTGGAACGCAAAGCGCATTTGAAGCATAAGCTGACCGTTCATTGTACGGAAAGATCATACAAAGCGAGGCCAAGACAAACTGGTTTTTATAGCTTGATGTGTAGCCTGATTGATTGATTATTTACACTTATCTATTAAATAAAATCCTCGTAAACGAATCCCATTTTGATCAGCTTTTACATTAATCGTAAAAGCTGTTCAAAATGGGATCCATTTACGGGCACACATGCCTCCGCACGTTTCCGTAGATTGTTTCGCACTCTAGGAAGCACAACAGTGTCATTCCTTAAGTCTCTAAACACACTAAGAATTTGCCTTTTGAGTTACGACGTATTACGGAACTTAGTTGCATACACTCGGTGCTTCAGTTCTCCCCAAAGATAAAAGTCCAGCGGGGTAAGGTCGGGCGAACGCGCTGGCCACGCCACTGGCCCTCCACGTCCTATCCATCGCCCAGGAAATTCCTCATCCAGCATAGCCCTGATTTGCAGCTTAAAATGTGCTGGGGCACCGTCATGTTGATAGTAGGGGTTTCTCAGTGAACGAAGAGGCACATTTCCACTGCACGTTTGTGTAGGACATAATTACAAACTAAAACACACTCGCACAAAAACTACAACTAGGTACCTAAAACAAAAATAAGCTTCGTAGAATGTTGGCACGGCGCGCCTCGCGGTTGTAAATCAAATTTACACGTGCATTCGCTACCGACGCAGCGACAGACTGACACACTGAGTCAGTGTCACTGACATAGTGACGCTATGGACTGATGACTGATCGTAGACAGAGAAACCTATAGACAAATTGACGCCTTCTTTCGCATTCACACACGAAAAAGATAGATTTGTGCATACGTGTTGCATAGAAATGAGATAGAGCGGTGTGATTGTTTGTCCCTTTCTCCGTGCCGGTTTTTTTTGTTTAGCAAACTCTACAGTTTGCTAAGCAACTTTAACAGCGTAGCGATTTAAGGAGTTTACAAGTTGGTTTAAGTGGGAAAAAAGTGTTTTGTTACCTTAAGATTGGTGAATCTTGTTGAGTTCAGTTCTTAGAACAATTAAAATTGTTATCTAAATGTGTTTAAAAGTCATAAAGATTATTGTATAACCTAAAAATTCGTTATCGTCGTTTCTCACTCGAGGCCACGCCGATCATTAGTCTATAGGTTTCTCGGTCTACGTGGCTGATGGCCTTGACCGCGAATCGCTGCCGATATGTTGAGTTTTTTGTTGTGAATTTTGTATATTATGCCTACTTGCCCAGGGTGAAATAATTGTAAGGAAAAATTGAGATTTGACTTAAAAAAAAGTTGTTATTTTTCATTGAATTTACGTTCTATAAGTAAAACTAAACCACTGGTTTCAAGGATAACGGTGTTTACACTAACATCAACTCGAGTTAACTCGCTTTAGTTCCAAAAAATGCGTTATGGCACTACTATCGGTAGCCATGTTGCTGGCAGCCATTTTGGCCGATTTGTATAACTGTCAAACTGACAGCAGGGCAGGTTTTAATTTCTGTCATTCGTGTCGTAGCTCGTGTTCTGCCGGTTTATGTTCTCTTCTCCCATGTTCTCCTCGCTTTACTGCTTGAGTTGAGATATAATTCCAAGTTCATTGCTCGATACGAATTATATTGCAGTACTCTGGTGCCAGTGTTGCCATATATACAGATTTCCCCGTATTTATACAGATTTTCGGTGTGTGATACAGATTAGCACTGGGTACAGATTTTTATACAGAGTTTTCTAACTCTAGTGATTGAATTACCATAATATTCAACTTAAAATAGAATGAAGCAAAATAAGTGACTAGATACCGAGATTCTTTATGGTTAATTTATTTTTTCACAACGTAATTAGTTAGTATGGTAGAATTACAAGTGTATTACAAAATATGTATACAAGGTGTAAGTGTCAACACCGTTGTCACTAAAACCATAGGTAGTTGGCTTTAATATAAAAATATTTATCCGAATTCTAAAAAAAAAAACTAATTTCCTTCATAAAATTTAAGAGTTTTCTGTCCGAAATCGTCCGTAAATTCATGGATACCCGCGCCCGCGCTAGCTACCTACACTATATTCCAATAAAAACACAATAGGTACACATGTGATGTAACTTTTCCTTCATACTTTCACCCTGGCTTAGGACTGGTAAAATTGAGGAATTAAGGAAAAATTGAGATTTTACTAAAAAAAAGTTGTAATTTTTCATTGAATTTACGTTCTGAAAGTGAAACCAAACAACTGGTTTCAAGGATAACGGTGGTTACACTAACGCCCTGTGTATAAAATATGTATGACTGAAAATAATAAAGTAATTATATGTTCATTTGGCAAATGTTTGAGTTTTAATATGTTGTTTGCTTAAATTAATGTTTTCAATTTTGCTATATAAAAAATTTAGTGTATAGTGTATATTTTATACGTGGTAGAGCTATATTATGGTTGCAGCACTGCAACCATAATAGCTGACGCTTGACCGGGGAAGGACCACCCTCTCACAGAATACCAGCGCAAAATACCAGCTTAATACTGCTGTGTTTCGTATGGTGAAAGTAGAAATCCGGAGACCCTTTTTAATAGAAATGAGGCATCCCCTCTTGGTCCTCAGGCGTGACAACGTATCTGCGTTTTAATTCTTAAGCTTAATGTCTATGGGCCACAGCATCCACTTACCATCAGGTGGACTGTGTGCTCGTTTGTCACCCTTATTCTATAAAAAATATTTTTATTTAATAACGATAATCAAACCTTATCTGCTTATCACGTTAGAAGTTATTCCTTGTTTTTCAAAAAAAGCAATGATGATGATGATGATCAATTATTCTATTTTGGGTTATTAAATTATTCGGATTTTATACAGATTTTAAGTTTAAATAGCATACAGATTTAATACAGATTTTAGCAGTGTCTAATACAGATAAAAGGTTCAAGACATCTGGCAACACTGTCTGGTGCTTTCATGGGCGTGCAACTTAGAACATTATTTTGAGAACAAATTGATATCTTTTTGTGCTGCCATCTTTCGTGTGGGGCACGTAAACTAAGACTTACTTTTAACGAACTAGAGGGCACAATTATGTATTAAGTCTATGCAAAGGAAACAATCCATGAGCTACGTACATACGCAATAAACAATAATGGCGGTCGCTACTCACTAATAGTAAAGCTAATAGTATAAAAATCAAAATCACTAATAGTATAGAAATCAATTTAATATTATTCCGATTTCTAGTGCATTTATATACTGTGCTGTGTGTGTATTTAGAAAGGATAAAACCGATTGTGAAATTTACAATAACTACATTTGTGATCGGATCTTTGAGGATCGTTTTTTATATCCTCGAACCTTCTGACTTCCCAGACCCCAGTCTTAACCTTGGTAAGTCTATTAAAAGCTTTCTCACTGTCATGTTTAATAGCAATTCTTTTAGCAGTAAGCCCTAGATTATAACGCAGGGTAAGGTTTACAATTCACACACTGGCTTAGCAATAAAAGCTTA
This sequence comes from Parnassius smintheus behrii, assembly GCA_036936625.1. Taxonomy (NCBI): domain Eukaryota; kingdom Metazoa; phylum Arthropoda; class Insecta; order Lepidoptera; family Papilionidae; genus Parnassius; species Parnassius smintheus. Next base: position 914,290 of record JAUPFT010000025.1, read on the forward strand.
TTCACTTTTATCGGTTTCTTTGTTAAATATTAAGCTTTAGTCGTATTTTTCATTAGAGTCATGTCATGTGTCCCCTCTACCAACTCTTTTTTGGAAATGTGGAAAGTATACTCAATGGTAGCATATATAATGTAATTAAAAGGAAAACTATCGCAGCAAATTAGAATTAACAAGTTGGATTAGTAAAAATTTTGTTACAACTCCATAGAAAATGACATAAAACAACATTATAACTTTGTAATGCTATTGTGAACTGTAAGAAATAAACATTTTATGAAGAAATCTTACTTACTACTTTCACTTATTTTTTAGTTGGTAGTTATTGTTGTCCCTTTCGAAGTACTCATATAATGAAATAGCCTCACACAGTTTCATTTGTAATACTCTTGGTTTATGCGGGTGACCCACAGTATAATTTAGGGTAGTAACAGATTACCTAATTGGTAAAGTTTTCGATTATTACTTATAACATTATTTTGAATGATTTTAATAGAAAAAAAAGCATGTATCACAATAAAAAATATCTACATATAGAGTGTAACTTCATCTTTTTGTAAATTTTAAGTATTTGACTGCTTTATTACACACCTTAATTGCACAGATCGGCAAAGAGTGCCTACTTAGTGGTAATGATTCTTGTAATAATAAAATAGATTCTGTAAACAGTTTTTATAAATGCAGAAAGTTTTTAAAACCATTACCTTGGCAGAGGGAAATAACCATGCGGGGCGAGTCCATTGGGTTTAATGGTTTAAGGTGTGGCCCGCCACGCACTTGGCCCGTACTTTTTATTTTTTATTTTGTGATGTGAATGATTACAATGAAAATACATTAATTTATTCCTTAATATTATAATAACACTTGAATGCCTCATTGGTCTAGTGTCGTAAATGCAATTGTTGACCATGAGATCCTGGGTTGGGCCAAAATCTGTTTTTGGGTATTTCTATCAAGAAATTCTCAGCAGCAGTCTGGAGATAAGAAATTAGCTGCGTTTCACCCCTCTTGCCTTGGAAAGCATGTAAAGCCGTTAGTCCTGTTTTCTCACTCTCCGGTCGTGACGAAATACCATCCCATTGGATTATGAGATGACCTGTGCTTGCACATACACTTGGGCACTATAAAATTTGTCTGGAGGACATTATTATTATTATTAAATCTGTAGAAAAGTTGTGTCTGTAATTCTAATATATTTTTGAAAAAACAAGTCCAAGGGACTAAGTAAAAGGCATTGAAGCCAAATTAGTGGTTTTTGATACTTGACAGTACCCATGGTCACGGGGGGGGGGATTTAAATTCATCATTGTTTTGTTAAAACTAATTTTAATGATGAAAGAATGTACGTATTAACACAATTTTTTCCAAATTTAAAAAGGTTAATAAAAAATTGATTTTAAGACAATTTGGTTATTGATACCTTTTTTTATGGATACATCAGAAGATACACCTGATATAAAAAAATAGCAGGTGATTATAGACATAAGATATTAATGCAATTACGAAAAACTTCATTCACATGTTCCTATAACATATTATATCTATGCCAAATATCAATCATCTATGTTCAATAGTCTTTGAGAATTCAAAACCAAATCTTTGACAAACAGACATAAAGAAAGACACACAGCGAGGTGACTCTAATAGTGATTGAATTTTGCTAAATTTAGAATGAAACAACATTTATCAATGTTGCTTAATTAAACCCCACGCGAGCGAAGCCGCGGGTAAAAAGCTAGTAATTATGATATATGGTATGTAGCAGTGAACAAAACAAGCCCAAGAGAGTTTTATGTGTTACTTATATACTTTCACTACTATTACAGGTTTAGATGCTGAAACATTAGGAATTGAACCCACATCACTTATACCGGATGTACTTTCTTCACAAATTTCTACTACAAGATCACACGATAATCGTATAAGAGGTATTTAATTTATTTTTTTAAAAGAAGAGGCGGCGTGGAAACGAGCATGCGGCTCACCTGATGGATAGTGACTACCGCCACCCATGTAGGACCACAACACTAGGGGCATACGCATTGCCAGCTTTAAAAAAAGAGTAGGCTCATTTCTTGAAAGTCCCAAATTGTATTGGTCCAGAAAATTCTCTGGTGGTAGTATAATATTGATAAACTCTTAATTATTGTAACTATATTCTATTACTATACCAGCAAGTGTGCGATTAGTTAAAGATTTAGTGACTGGAATTTAATAATGATAATGTCCTCCAGACTGAATTTCGGTCACTGCGGCCAGCCTCAACGGAGACTAGCCATCGGCGTGGGACAGGATTATAGTGCCCAAATGTATGCGCAAGCACAGGTGCACTATCTACTCCATCACTCTCATATTCCGATCGGACGTAAACCGACACGACCGGAGAGATATCAGGCGCAGGACCAACGGTTTTACGTACCTTCCGAAGCACGGGGGTGATATACCGTCCAATTTTCTGACTCCGGGCAGCTATTGAGAATTTCTTGATGGAAAAACCCAATAATTAATTTTTTCGTCCGACCCGGGATTCGAACCCAGGACCTCATGATCAGAAGTCGCGCCAATACAACTACTAAACCAACGAGGCAGTCAATTTTTAAGGCTGGAATTTACTATAATAATAACAAGTACAACATTAAGATTTAATATCCTGAGAATCTTTTTAAAAGATTAAAAGAAAATGTAGATAAAACATAAAGAAAATGTTAAACAAAATAATGATTTCAAAAAACAAAATATAAGACAAAAAAGTCAAGTAACAGCAGCAGAAAAAATTGAAGCTTTACGATTTTGTGCAAGTGTACGTATATATACTTTGTTAAATAACATTCAATATTGAAATTATTTTTTGTAAGATATCTTTTTATCGCATATTTAGTATTTACTTGTATTTCCTCTTGTGTCAAATATTTTATTGCTTCTTATTATTTAAAAAGTGCTCATAACATTTTATTTCTTTGCAGAAAATAAGTTGCTGCCACAAGAATGTGAAGATACGGCAGATATACTACTCCTGTTTGATCAATTGTTTGATTCTTTTAATGGAGGTTCCTGTAATAAAACATACAGGATCTATAAAAATTGTGTAAAACCAAATTCATTGTTTAAGTTAGTAGTTAAGTGTTATTTTGTCATTATCGATTTTAATATGTCTGCCTTTTAATATTTTATTGCACCATCTCTTATGCAATCTTTGAGGGTCTGAACTATGTACAATTAACTTGATCAACAAATTTATGATAAGGGTCCTTACTTTTTATGTTTATGTCATGTTGGAAATTTTAATTTGATATTTATTAACAATTTAATGACTCGAAATATCCCATTTAGGGGGAATCATTGGTCAAATGTTTTTATTTATTTTTGTTATAATCTCCTCAACACATTATGAAGTTCTGTGAAAGTTCAAAAACGTTTTTCTTGAAACTACAAATTTGATGTATTTGCTTGGTGTGGGGTTGTCTTACAAAGATCATCATTACAATTATTACATCAATTACATACTATATTAATTTTTGTAATTGCTTGTATGTGTGTTCGTAATTACGTCGACGGAAGTGCTATTCTATTGTATATTAAAGTATTCTATGGTATGTTATAATACATATATGAAATGCTCATTTTGTAGAAAAAAATATATTGATTTACACATGTAAACAATGGTATAGTGGGCATAAGAAAGTCACTTTTGTAAATTATTTGTATTTTAAAAAAGTGTAGTTATTACACACATTTAAAAAAAAGTTATGTTACCAAAATATAATAACGTTATCAAGTACATATTTTAAAGATTAATAATGCTGCTCCAAAATGTATCTTTTAATATTAAGTAAAAGATGCAACAATTAATTGATACTAATTCTTAAAATTATCGAAGAGGAGCAAACCTTTGGAGAGGATTCAATTATCAGTGTGCTCTTAAATGGGTAGTAGTTGAGTCTTTCTTGTGGATACCACTGTTTTTCTTGGTATTACTATTGGAGCCATGCGACTGACATTGAAGCCATATTTGTTTTATATAAGAGAGAGACGTACGTTCAATTTATATTATTAACTTTGGCATAGCAATATATTTATGAAAATGTAATAATATAATATGTATTTTTTGTATTTATTTTATTTTATTGATATTTATGTATATTTATCTTTTCATTTTAATTTATAATTATATATTTATAGAAACCAACCAGATGAGAAAACTATACAGATACCCCAAAAATAATAATAATAATTCATTACTGACATTTTCATAGTTCACATACTTTTTACAAATATATACAATACATTATGAATACCAATTTGAAATGGGTAGAAACCTGCTTCTCCTAGCTAGGTTTACTTAGTAACCTGTATTTAGGAGAACAGTCCCATCTCCCCTGTTGATGAGGAATACATAGTTGTATTGTTTAAATTAATTAAATTTTTTGTATAAAGAAATCATAAAATTTTATAGACATAATAAGTGATCTCTCTCTCTCTCTCGCAGGCGCGCGCGCGCGCGCGCGCGCGTGCGTGTGTGTGTGTGTGTGTGTGTGTGTGTGTGTCAGTGCATGTACATGTATTAAATTTGTTTTATAAAATACCTCCTTACTTTTTTATGTTTATGTCATGTTAAAAATTGAAATTTGCTATTTATTAACAATGATTTCAAATATCCTATTTCGGGGAAATCATTGGTCAAATGTTTTTAATTATTTTTGTTATAATCTCTAACACATGAAAAGTTTTCTGAAAGTCGCAAAGGTGTTTTTCTTGAAAAATTACAAATTTGATGTATTTGCTTGGTGTGGGGTTGTCTTACGAATGTCATTATTACAATTATTACATTATTTACATACCTGCATTAATTTTCATCTTTTTATAACTCGTTAAATAAAAATATTTTAGTTTTCAGTCTCTGAAAATTTGCTAACTGCCAAAATGTGAGCGGTAAAATACCTTCCATTTACTACCTCTTCGTTTGGAGTGGAGGTCATTTTTACCAGTAAATAATCCAGACTTTATAATATATTATTAGCATCTTGCTAACAATTTCTTCATTCAACTTCCATCTCTTTTTTAACTTCCTGAAATCTCATTGTAATAGGTAAAACTTTGTTTCACAGCATATACGTTCCGAGTTATGTTTTAGACACTTTTTATAAAATCTTTGATTAAAGGAATTAAACAAAATCAAACAAAACTGACTAACAGAAGTTATTATAACAGCCCCGAATTAGCACACGTAGCATTGGCCGCTCCCCGAGCATAACACCTTGCACGGCGATAGATCTAATACAGGTTTTTCCATTGCTGCTTATAAAAGTCCACTGCTGAACATAGGCCTCCCCAATAGCCTCATAGGGGGGGGGGGGATTTTGCCATGTTGCCACGCTTGTTAAGTTGTAACAGTTATTATTCTAAGTCGACTATTTTAAATTTATTCATACTCGTGTAATTGAAGTGTTTGTCTGTACCTAAAATTGAAATAACGGACTTCTGTTAAACTCAGGGGGTTATTTGAATACTGAGTGCGCGAAAAGTGACGACTAAAGGCATGGCGGGTCGAACGATGAAGTAGACAGTATTAGTGTGGTTCGAAAGAAACCAAAACAAAATGGCGGACGTGGCACGTGGCGGACTTTGGACAATATACTTGCTATGAAGTATCTTTGCTCTCTTGGGGTAATTAAAAATGTTTTGAAAATAAAATCAAAACAAAGTTGTTAAAGACAAATATTTATTGAACATTAATTATTAATATGTAATGACTTATTTGCACAAAGTCAAAGACAACCTAATACACGTTGGTTAAAATTCGTGCTTTACTCCTAATTTTAGGTATTTTATCAGGTTACACTCGGGTATATGTCAGCTTACTTATGCATCATCCGTAGTTCATTTTCTCCCACATCACTATCTAAGAGCAATTATAAATGCTCCCATTTAGCAGTTTACTACGTCATGCGTATAAATCTTAATTCTTTTGAAATAAAATTTCCCCTTTCGATAAGTGTAAGTATCAAATAAAGAGAATTATTTTTTATTTTAAATTTCAAAAGCATTCTTGCTGTCTTTGTCCTATTAACTTAATTATTGCTTACTTTGGTGTTAATTGTAAATTGATCATTGACACCATTTAATCATGTTTGTTATAAATCTTTTATTATATATATTTTTTAATTACTGCCATCGTAGCATTTTTGCAAAATCCATAACTAGTTGAAAGCTTAATATGAACTTTATCTCCTTTATCATCAAACCAAAACATGTTCATCATATTTTCACTCTTAACATCCTCAGTCTTCAAAACCTATGACATTTGCATTGTAATGTAGTGAGGAGAACACTAGCATCTCATCAAGCATTAAGAAACACAAGCACTCTGCCATGCTCAAGTCTTTCATTTCTTTAATTTAAAAAAGTTTATGCCTGGCTTAATTAGTATTTATTTAAGGACATTTTTAATGTCCGTTTTGAGTAAAGTGAACAATTTACCTAAGAATATAGGTATATCTTTTAAGGCTTTTTTTGTTTTTATCGACGTGGCCAAACAATTTGTCTTCGAAATTGTACCATCTTCCACGATATTCATATTATGCTGTACTAACTGCACATTCAGGAATATGTGGGTGTGCATAGTCAATGATATCAGTTTTATTGAAATATTATTTCTTAGTATTAAAATAATATAAATGTTGCTCTATGAGATTATATGGTACCTTCCACAATTTATTAGATACAATACAATATTTATTTGCATTCCATAATGTGGATTGATTATAATTTCGCAAATGGTTTGTGAGGTTGTCTTAGAGTATGTTATAATACATATATAAAATGCTGATTTTGTAAAAAAAAATATATTGATTTACACATTTACAATGGTATAGTGGGCATAAGAAAGTCACTTTTGTAAATTGTTTGTATTTTTAAAAGTATAGTTATTACACACATTTAAAAAAAGTTTTGTTACCAAAATATGATAACGTTATCAAGTACATATTTTAAAGATTAATAATGCTGCTACAAAATGTATCTTTTTATATTAAGTTAAAGATGTACCACTATTAACAATTAATTGATACTAATTCTTGAAATTATGGAAAAGAAGCAAACCTTTGGAGAGGATTCAATTATCAATGTGCTCTTAAATGGGAAGTAGTTGAGTCTTGTGGATACCACAGTTTTTCTTAGTATTAGACATTGAAGCCGTATGTGTTTTATAAAAGAGAGCCGTACGTTCAATTTATATCTTAAATTGTAAAAGTCGCGTAGAGAAAATTTTAAAGAAATAAATATATTAACTTTGGCATAGCAATAATGTATGTACAATAATGTATGTATTGTTGTACATATATTATATATATATATATATATATATATATATATATATATATATATATATATATACTAATGTATGTACATAAAAACATAAAAAGCTTTCATAAGAATAAAGATGTTTATACTTTAAAAGCTAAGAACAAACATAAGCTTGTAACACCAGTTACTAGACTCCACTGAGTCAGTAGTGCTTTTATGGGGCAACATATACGCTTTTAAAACAAAATTTCAGAAAATGTACAAAATTTGTTATTATGATATCAAAAAATACATTAATAATAACCCCTGTGATTGAGGTGATCGCCACCATGCCTGTACTATTAAAATTTATTTAAAAAATGTATAAACAAAATGATTGTAAAGTGAAATATGTTTTAAAAAACGTCCCGCTGGGTTTCTTGTTGATTCTTCCCAGGACAGAGGTATCTGTAGTAAATAAAACATGACTTTCAATAAGTATTATGTAATAATCTATATTTAATAATAATAATTCTATTGTATTGTATTCTCTGTAACATAATATATTTCCTAACTTAACTAACCAGTTAAAAAGAATATGTTTAAAGAAATCAATTGATATTGTGCAAATATTGTTAAATTTAACACATCTAATGTTATTAATTTAGGCAAGAAATTTTTAAACAATAAACATTTTAAATATATCCGGTTTTTATTTTATTAATAGGAACTAGCAATTAGCACAAGAAATATAAAGAACCATTAATTACATTGCAGCACTTATGCAATGTAATTAATGGTTCTGAAAATATAAAATTGTAAAGTTCAAATAAAGGGCGGGCCCAAAGCACTCTTAATTTTACGCCACCTGACGGTTGGGGCACGGAACTTAACGTAAATAAAACTTGAGTTGCTCATCTATCTCTGTCGGTTGTACTTCAACCAACAAAACTCATCGCCTTTACAATTTACCAAAGGACGATAAACTAAGGGCTTTGTGGCTGTCGTTTTTGGTGCCAGTGAATTCCGAACTTCTTGGTCTTTCAAAAGATCAGTTAGTGAATAAACGTGTGTGCCAAAAACGCTTCGACAAATACCAACTGGATGATAAGGGTAATCGTCTCAAAGATGTTTATCCATGCTTGTTTTCTACTGAAGAAGTTGAGCATGGGGTTCCTTTAACTGGTAAGTGCATTATCTCTGCATATTATTAGGTACACTTGTAAATTATAGATGTGCTGGTTCACTTTTTCATTCAAAATGTTATTTTTTCTCTTTTTAAAAATTTAACCGTTTTGAGTAACGTGGTGTTGAAACTTATGCGGCGATTTGTCATTTGGCTGCTATGTATATTGCCAGCATTACTCAACTAATGTACTCAAAATTACATGTTTTAGTTTTCAATGAACATAGAATGGGGCATACATAATATATGTATAAGTATGATGAAGAATTTCTCTCGATTTTAGTAGAAAATAAATATGCTCTGATAGTTATTCTTCTTTATTAGAATTATTTAATACTGGCTGTATTTTTGTCAATGTATTCTGGCTTTTCATGATATATTTTAAATTATACAACAATAGTACAAATTCAGCATTATTTGACTACATATTTCTTGTAAGATGTCAGATGAAGCTTTCATAAACCTTCTTTGATATAAATAAGTATCACTAACCAGATTAATAAAAATCCTGAATTTTACTAAGTAATAGACTAAATGAATTCATAAACAACATTTTCTGTAATATGCTTGGATAGCTATTCTTCTTTATTCAAATTATTATTTCACTTGGTTATTTTCAGGTGATCATTTATATGACCATAACTACTGTAAAGAGGAAGACATTGCAGAAATAGTGGAAAATCCAGTGGTTGACCAAGGTATAAATACTCATTTTTCAATCTTACTTATACTTTGGTATAATTTAGTACTATTTTCTAATATAGCCTTTTCTTGTTTCAGAACATCCAGTTGATCATATATATTCAAGATTAGCTACAAATCCTCCTGCATCTTCTTTTCTCAATACTGGTAATAATTTTTAACAACTTTGAATGTTTTTGTTAAGGTTTTTAATTTTATATTTCATAACCCATGTGGGATCTTTGTGTACACAATACAATTAAAAATTGACAAAAACTCTTTCAAAGAAATGTAATTTTACTTAAGTACAAGTTTTTCTCATCAGTGGATCAGTTAAAAGCCATAAAATTAAATACAATTACGATGCTTTATTATTTTTCTATGTAGGAATTTATTCTGATCAGAGCCACCTAATTTTTAAATATTTAAGCATTGACATATGATCAATAAATTAATAACATTTTAGTAAGGTTCTTAATAGTTTACCTAATCTGTTTTGATTACTGATTGTGAAAAAGTAATTCTATGTTTTAGGACACACATGTGCTAGTTCATCTGGCTCACAAATGACAGAAGGCATGGAAATTGACCAAGATCCCTCCATCAAGCTTACTCTTGAATCCAATAACAATTTCGATCCAATCTCAAATTCAATCCAATTCTGACAAATTAGCGTACTCTGAAAACAATTTTGACAACATTGGATTGAAATCGGAGTTGCGCTCGGATTGGCCAAAAATTTTGTTATACCACATGAAGTTAGATGCGTTACTCTTAGCAACAGGCATGTTTTATTTATCGTTAAACCGGTAAAGTCATAATAAACCCTTTGTAACTTTCATAAACGAGCGTTTTAAGTAGTAAAAATACTTAATAAATGGTGTAAATCGTCAAACATAACATCTTTTCATACAGTTCTTATAAAAAAACACTATATTTGCGAGGTTTAATTAATTATAAGGCTGTATAGAAGCGTGTCTTTGCCTCATTTTTTGTTGTCAGAAAAAAATTGTTATCATGACGATCATGAAACAAAGTAAACAAATATCAACTTTCGAAAAAATCTTTTTAAGTTTAAAAGTGAAGTGCTTTTTAAGTATGTGTACAGTGAACTACTACTAAACCTTTCAATTTGGGTATAACTATAAACAGTTTGAAATAGTTCATTACTGCATTAATACAATTAAGCATCATATGAAACAGACGAAATGGGCACTGTTAGCTAATTAGGAGGAACAAAATAAATAATAATGGTCAAGGATAGGCTAAAGTAAGTATAACAATGTTTTTTAAAAACTTTTGTAAGGTTTATGACTAGTTATATTATTATGATTATATAGAATCCTGTAGATATTAAGAATTATTATTAAGTATGAAGTTTATATTGCAAAACCATTAAAATATTATCGTTTATAAGTTGCTCAATTGATTGATTTTGAAGTCACGTGACTAAGCCACGTGACCGGCCAAGGGGGGATAGCCGGATGAGACATGCAGAAGGCAAGGCGGGCAGTCAAGGAGCAGTAGTCGAATAAGACGCATCACTGTAAAATTGGCAAATTAAATCAGAGTGCGAATAAAGTTAGTCTGTTTAATTTATACATCTGACACCCAAAAGGAATAAAGTTAGTCTGTTTAATTTATACATCCGACGCCCTAAAGGTCAGAAGTGGGATAAATAAGGCTCTAGAAAACTACCCTTACTACGTCCACGGCTCGGAAAAGCGTAAGTAATTTTTAATTATATACATGTGATTCAGTGATATTGAAAATTCTGGCGGTTGTGATTAATTTTTTTTGTTGTGTCTCTTTCTCTTATATTTATCTGAATTTTATTTGTCTTACTCCTCTTCATATTATAACCTGCGCCGAAGTAACTTTTTTTTTTTTTTTGACCGTTTAGTGCAAGCGCACCGAACAATCGAACCACGTAATGTTCGCATGTGCGTTGGGTTGAATAAACCATTAATGACGATTATAACTTTGACTTAATATTTGGTGAATCTATTAGCTAGTATCAGTTTTGCATTTCACGTTATTTGAAAGGATATACCAAGTAATTAACTTAAAACAACGAATTAATTCTACCCACCTACCGTTTTATTCGCATGGTGACGAAAAGTTTTATTCGCTCTATTAGAATTTAATGAAACTTGTTATTGCAAACTGGCTTAAATGTTTACATAAATGTATTAGAGTGCGTCAGGTCTTTGGAAATACACGATTTTCGATGAATGAACATGGATAATAAAGTTTATTTTCCTTTCTTTTCTTTTCGCCCTCCCAAGGGAAGTGTATTTATACAACTTTCCCTTCTAGTTTTTGAGAATGTACTCGATATTATGGCATTTAAATAACCCTACCCTATCTTTTGCAATTATTGTACCCGGTTAAAGCAGTTTATAATTATAACCATTCTAAGCTCAACAATGTCAGTTTCAGTTACGCTCAACTGTGAGATGGAGGACGACACTAGCCGAGGGGAAGGGTCTAGTGCTGGTCTAGTAAGAGGAAGTGGCTCAATGATAAAAGGAGCCCATGTGCTTAGTCGACGGGAAGGACTAACACATGGGAGTGACCAAGGAGCATCCGAGGTTGAGGACGTAGGTCAACAGGAAAGGATTAGGAGGATGAGCTCGAGGATAGAGCAACCGGTACTATTGGATAAAATGGACAAGGATACGATGATTCGGAGAGGACGGTCGCATGGAAGGCGATCGAGTGGACGACGATCGCGTGGACAGCGGTCGAGCGGACAACGATCAAGCGGCTCTGACGACAGGGACGAATACGCAAGGCGGAGACGGAAAAGGACAAGGACAGGACAGAGGAGACGGCGTGCGTCTTCCTCTTCAGGATCTGATGTGGGGTCACCGCGGCCTCCATGCAAGGTTAAGCGTGGTAAGGAGGACAACGGATCGGATACGAAGGTATTATTAGATAAGTTCTTGAACATTCTTGACAAAATGAAAGGTTCAGATAGGCCCAAACTTACGTTCAACACAAATGTTATTCCCGAATTCGACCCAACGGTAAAGGAACAAACCATTCTTACTTGGCTAACGAAAGTGGAAGAATGTGCTCACATATATGGGTGGGAAGACAGGGAAATTATCCACTATTCGTTACCCAAGCTTTCTGGTGTCGCTAAAACGTGGTATCAGGGCTTATCTAGCCTATTATTTACCTGGACTGAGTGGAAAAATAAGCTGATAGAATCTTTTCCCCAAAGCGAGGACTATGCTGAATTATTGCATAATATGCTAGCAAAAACCGTTAAATACGGTGAGTCGCTAGAACACTACTATTATGCTAAAATAAACTTGTTAAATCGTTGCAAAATTTATGGCAAGGAAGCGGTAGACTGTTTGCTCTATGGGGTTGAAGATCGTGCCGTTAAAGTTGGTGCTCAGGCCGCTCAATTTAAGCAACCTGAGCAAGTACTCAAATATTTTAGGACCGTGAAGGTAGGCAAAGTCCGTGACTCCAGTAACGGTGCCAACCTGAAAAAAACAAATCAGTCTGGCACAAGCCGGGCGGGCCCTGATAATAACGGAATCCGTTGCTTCAATTGCAGTGAAATAGGTCATCCTAGCTTTAAATGTTCAAAACCTTTCGTGAAGTGTACGACCTGCGGGAGGATTGGTCATCAGGCAATTAACTGTTTTAAAAGTAAAATTCCGCTTAATAAAGACGATAGTCAGGCCTTAGATAAAAATAATGTACAAAAACAGGTATCTAATGTAACTGTCGATGATCACGCTATTGATAAGTATATACTGGATATTAAAATTAACAACTCGGTGGTCAAGTGTCATGTAGATTTGGGGAGTCAATGCTCGTTAATTAGACATAGTACCGCTAAGGATTTGAACCTGAATATCGATGTGAGGGAAGGTATGCCAGTATTAAAAGGAATAGGGGGGAACCTGACTTGCCCTTTAGGTGTAGCTACTGTGAATGTAGAAGTTCAAGGGTTAAAAGAAACCATTGAAATATATGTAGTGGAAGATTATGTACTGAGTTACTCTGCATTACTTGGACATTCCTTTACAGAAAAGCCTGATATTATAATGACTAAGACTCCGACTGAGATCGTATTTCAAAGACTCACGTGTAATAAAATAAGACTTGTAGTGGAAAATGATACGGAAATAGATGGTAACGTTGTACGTCCCATAATTGTAAATGCTAATGGGCAGGCAAACTGTAGCATCTACGTCCATGGCTCGTTAAGGGGTACTGAAGGAAAAGAGTACTATCTTTTTCCCGGTACGTACGAGATAAAGGACAACCGCACAGCGCTCTTAGTTTATAACGCCTCTTCAAACAAGGTTTGTATAAAGAAGGACACTCTCTTAACACGAGCCATGCTTAATACGCATCCAACACCGTTTCTCCAATCTTGTAGCGTTTTTGCCGATAAGGGACTGGATGGAGAGATCAGTTGCAATCCTGAGCTAACAAAACAGCAACGTGAAGAACTACAAAAGGTACTACTTCAGTATAGCGATTGCTTCTCAAGTGGGCTCAAGGACCTGGGGTTTACCAACATCACCGAGATGGTGATCGACCTTGACGACGCGGAGCCAGTCGTGTATCGCCCATACCGTATGTCACATGCTGAGCGACAATTGGTAAGAGACATGGTTAAGGAAATGGTAGATAATGGTATAGCTAGGGAATCGTCTTCATCATACGCCAGTCCTATAGTTCTGGTACAAAAAAAGAGTGGTGAGAAACGATTGTGTGTGGACTATAGAGCTCTTAATAGAAAGACCAAGAAAGAACACTACCCCCTACCAAGAATCGAGGATCAGTTGGACTTGTTATCAGGTAACACCTTATTTACGTCTTTGGATCTCGCTTCAGGGTATTATCAAATACCGGTCGCCGAGGCCTCTCGTAGTAAGACTGCCTTTGTAACACCTGATGGGCAGTATGAATACAACCGCATGCCTTTTGGATTAGTTAACGCACCATCTGTGTTCCAAAGGACAATCCATAAAATATTAAAGGAGGCCCAAATTAAATATGCTATTGTCTACATGGATGACATACTGATACCATCCAAGGATTTTAGGGAAGGCATCCAAAGACTAGGCGAGGTTCTACAACTTCTGAAGAAAGGCGGACTCACACTGAAATTAAGTAAGTGCCATTTCTTTTTGAATATTATAGACTTTCTAGGGTTTGAGGTGAGTGCTAATGGGATCCGCCCAGGTAGTAAAAAAACTGAAGCCGTCTCGAAATTCCCAACACCTACCAATCAGCACGAATTGCGCCAATTTCTGGGTCTGTCTGGTTTCTTCAGGCGTTTCATAAAGGGATATGCCACGATAACTGCACCATTGACGGATCTACTGAAGAAAGACGCTAACTGGAGTTGGGAACCCGAACAGGATCAGGCATTCACAGGCATTAAATGCGCTCTGGTGGAGCGACCGGTTTTGGCTCTATACGACCCTAAGTCCGAAACTGAGCTACACACCGACGCTTGCAAAGAAGGCCTAGCAGGTATTTTACTGCAGCGTAACTGCAATGGCGCGTTGCAACCAGTTTCCTACTTCAGCAGGAAAACTACCGCTGACGAACGCAAGTTTCATTCGTACGAGCTTGAAACTTTGGCGGTTATTGCATCGCTCAATCGATTTAGGGTTTATTTGGTTGGAATACCATTTAAAATCTTGACCGATTGCAATGCACTCAGGTCCACTCTAACTAAACGTGACTTGATACCTCGCATAGCTAGGTGGTGGGTTCAGCTTCAGGAGTACGACTGTACAATCGAGTACCGGCCTGGTGCTCGCATGGCACACGCGGATGCCCTGAGCAGAAACCCAGTCAATTCTCCTTCAGGTAATACACATGTACTGGACGTTTTACAAATACAGCAAATTGAACAGGACTGGATTGCGACGGTACAAACTGCAGATGACGAGGTAAATAAAATCAAAAGCATCCTTTCCGACCCATCATCGGCGGAGGTATCTGACGTACACAAAAACTACAGACTGAAGAACGGTCGTGTTTACCGCGTGGTAGGTGACGAGATAAAATGGTTGGTACCCAAAAGTGTGCGCTGGCAAATTTTAAAAATGAACCATGACGACGTTGGCCATTGTGGTTTCGAAAGAACGCTACAGCGAATCCGAGGCCATTATTGGTTCGCAAAAATGCGGCGTTTCGTCCAGAAGTATGTTACCTCCTGCCTTGAGTGCGCGTACCACAAAGTTCCAGGAGGTAAACGAGAAGGAGAGCTCCACCCAATCGAAAAGGTGAGTGTGCCGTTCCATACAGTCCACGCAGACCATTTGGGACCGTTTGTTAAAAGCAAGAAAGGCAATTGTTATTTGTTGGTCCTAGTTGACGGGTTTACAAAATTCGTTAATATAACCCCGGTTAGGAACACCAAATCTAGTACGACCGTGCGAGTTCTAAAAGACCATGTTAGTTATTTTGGTGTCCCTACTCGTCTCATTACAGACAAAGGTACAAGTTTCACCAGTAAGGTATTTCGGGATTTTACGACCTCTTACGGGATCAAACATATTATGAACGCCGTAGCAACGCCTCGAGCAAACGGGCAAGTAGAAAGGTTCAATAGAACGATTTTAGATGCTCTATCGACAGCCAGTCACGGCGGCGACGACAAGTCGTGGGACAACCACATCGCTGACATACAGGTTGGTATGAACACAGCTCGACATAAAACTACCCAAAAGAGCCCTTCTGAGCTACTATTCGGGTTCAACATAATTAGTAGAACAGAAGGCATACTTAGTACGGTAATCAATGACACTCTAAATAGGACTCCCATTGAGGATTTGGCAGAAGTCAGACAACAGGCTAGTGAAAAAATAAAACACCAACAAGTTAAAGATGCAGCTAATTTTAATAAGCATAGGAAACCAGCAAGGCAGTACCAAAAAGGGGATTTAGTACGTTTAGCAAGGCAGGTTCCGCACGACGGAAAGTCGCAAAAGCTTTCTGTTAAGTGCCAAGGCCCTTATCGTATACTAAAGGTCCTTCCCAATGATAGGTTCGTGGTAGAGGATACACCAATGACTCGCAAAAACGGTAGAAGGTATGAAGCTGTTGTATCTATTGATAAGGTTCAGCCTTGGATGTCGTTTTGTAGAGAATTAGAGTCTGATGAATCTAGTAATAGCGTTGGTGACAGTGATTAGATACTTGATTGCTCGGTTAATACTAGTTAGGCGGGATGGCATTTAGTTACTTATAATATAATATATCTAGAGTTGCTGTAAATTATATTTACATTTAATTAAACAGTATTCCTTTACATAAAATAAATTAACGGCAACATTATACTACTAAAATGTGATGATTTAGGTATACATGTACATTTCCTTTACAGATGTATTACTTATGAAAGAAATTGTTATGGAACATAAAAACATGTAAAATGAAACGATTTAGCGATAGATATGTGTATGTACTTGGTATTTCCAAAAAAAAATCCATGTAATAATATTATTAATGTTTACAATCACGTCACAAATAAACATAGTGTATAACTACTTATATAACTGAGTTATTTGTAAGTTGTTTTGTTTATAACATATATATCTTTGTTTTTGTTTTTGTTTTTTTTTTATCTTGATCTCAAAGCGAAGGGTCTCGCTTTAGGTAGGATGGCCGAGCTGTAAGGTTTATGACTAGTTATATTATTATGATTATATAGAATCCTGTAGATATTAAGAATTATTATTAAGTATGAAGTTTATATTGCAAAACCATTAAAATATTATCGTTTATAAGTTGCTCAATTGATTGATTTTGAAGTCACGTGACTAAGCCACGTGACCGGCCAAGGGGGGATAGCCGGATGAGACATGCAGAAGGCAAGGCGGGCAGTCAAGGAGCAGTAGTCGAATAAGACGCATCACTGTAAAATTGGCAAATTAAATCAGAGTGCGAATAAAGTTAGTCTGTTTAATTTATACATCTGACACCCAAAAGGAATAAAGTTAGTCTGTTTAATTTATACATCCGACGCCCTAAACTTTATAGGTAGATATGTTTTTTAATTTGGGTACAGAAAAAAAGCAATTTCTGGCCTGTTGAACAACATTAAACTAGGGATTGATAGCAGTCACAGATGGTCAAGTGTTGCTTTTGAAGACTCAACTTACAATTAACCTTTCTCACTACTTAGTTGTTACAAATAACAATGTTGATTCATTAAATTCTCAATATTGTTGTGTGGCATCTAATAATAATAACTATTTTTTACTCACTTTAAAGACAGACATTTTAATATTATTTTATTTTTCTAGGAATATCTAATCGGTAGGCTAGAGCCACGGCAACAAATGGGCCAACAGCTGGCTAATTTCATGGAGAAAAGAGACTCTTTATGATGAACTTTATCTTCTAGATACGGCCACATAGAAAGTGGACTTGGTCGAGCCCCTACCTACAGTTTGATAAAAATAAGGAACTTGCAATATGTATGCCTTACACTTAAGTGGTAAAAAGGTAATCCATCATTTTTTAACTGCAATAATTTAAATAAATTGACGTCATATGTGTTATCTCTTAGTGTAGAGAATATAGGTGTTTCAATAAATCTTAAACATCCTTTTAAATGGTTTGTGGTGGATTAAAACTTCTAATTCAAATATTCCACCTTAATTTTGTCATTGTTTTATAATTAACAACTATTAAACATTACTCTACAGAGATGGGATGTTATCAAATATTTATTTTCATTTCAGAATCACAACTTAATTCCATACCACATTCCCCAAGCAACAACAATCTACCAACAAGAAATTATCAATATATGGAGCATCCGAAAATAAAGTTATAATCAAATCCAATGTCCAAAATAGCCAGAACAATTGAGGGGTTTAATATTATTGTTTTAAATTTTCCAAACAGAGTACAACAACAATAACAATCCTGTAATTTAAAATAAGACTTTCATTTAATTTTATAAATGTTTTAATGTTATTTTAAATTTATTTGTTTTCTTTTTATTAATTTTGTAAAAGAAACTGATTTTTGGTTCACTGAAGATATAATTTTAAGATTTTAATTTCATAGTGTATCATTTGATATATTAATCAATATGTTTTTGATTACATATGTTAAGCTATATTATCAAATTTCAAATATGAAAAATAGATTTAATGTAGATTTAGGTACCTAGGTAAGAATATATACTAATAGTAATAGGTTGATAAAAATATGTTTGCATTATATTAAATAAATAATAAGGTTTGAGATATCTTTATTTCTCATAAGAATTTATAATAATAATTCACTTATATGAGAAAGTTTTAAAACACATACAAACAAAAATAATAGTCTTATCCTAGGCGTACACTAATATATCGAATCAATTTCACTCAAACACATTCAGTTGTAATTATACATGTTTTAGCAATTTTTATTCCTAGAGCAACAAAATACTAAAAATAATAGGGTACTTTTAAAGTCTTACATAGCCAAAGGCGCAAACAATGCTTGGACGCGCACCTTACACAGACCGAGTGTAGCTAGAAGCGACGCGTAAAATAGTGAAATCAATGTACGCTCAGGTTAGAAGTTAAATAATATTTTAAGTGCTTTCTAAATGTTGGGATTGATTTTGCTTCTTTGATATTTTTCGGTAATTGGTTATACAATTTCGCACCTTCGTACATTAAGTTTTTTTTACCATAATTAGTTCTTGGGGTTAGGAGGCAAAGGTCGTTTGCACGTCTTAGTCCAATTTTTTGTATTTGTTGTTTCTTTTTGAAAGTTATTTGAGTATATATATCTTTATTTAATATTTTTCTTATTAATATACAAGTTTTATATATATATGTTTGAGTAATATTTAATAATTTTGTTTGTTTATACAGTAGATTTGTTGGTGTAAGGAAATCATATTTAAATAATATTTTAATAAGTTTATTTTGTGACCTTTGTAGTGGTTCTAGATTTGTTTTCGCAGCGGTGCCCCAAACTTCAGTCAAGTATTCTAAATGCGGTTTTATAAGAGAGTTGTATATATTATATTGAACTCGGTGCGGTAAACATACAGCCATCCCCCGTATGGCACCAGAAAGAGAAGTTAATTTTGTTTTAATTTTAGAAATATGTGGTTTCCATGTTAAGTGCGAGTCTAATATCAGTCCAAGATATTTCTCTTCATTAACTTTATTTATAATTTGGTTATTTATTGTCAATGGCGTGTAGTGTGATATTTTTTTGTTTTTTGCTGTAAATATTATATAGTTTGTTTTTGATATATTTATAGTAAGCCGATTGCGTTGAAACCAAGTGTTTAGAACATCCAAGTCATTTTGTGCGTCTTTAATAACAGAGTCTATAGAATGGCCAAAGTAGAATAGAGCGGTATCATCGGCGTATAACGTTATGTCTCCATTAAGCCCGAGTTCTTTTACATTATTTATATATATAAGAAACAAAAGAGGCCCCAGAATCGATCCCTGAGGTATACCACAGGTTACAACTCTGGGCCCACTCTGTGCTTCACCGATCTTAACCACTTGCCGACGATTTGTGAGGTAAGATCTGAGTATCTCATGAGCGGTTCCTGCAATGCCAATATCAAATAGTTTTTTTAATAATAGGTCGTGACTAATTGTATCAAAAGCCTTCTTTAAATCTATGAAGACTCCTAGTGCTATTTGTTTTTTATCAATACTAAGTTTCACTTTAGTTATGAGGTCTACTGTAGCTGACAGTGTGTTAGATTTTGGTCTGAAACCATACTGCTGCTTGTAAAAGAAGTTTTGTGCAGAGAGATAAGTTTCAAGACGTTTATATAACAGTTTTTCATAGATTTTAGACATTACAGGAAGAACAGATATTGGGCGGTAATTGCCAGGTTCCAATTTAGTACCAGATTTAAATATAGGTGTAACTTTAGCGATCTTTAAACTATCAGGGAAAGTACCGTTTTCTAGATTTTTATTTATGCAATTTGTAAGTTCAGGAAGGATGATGTGTTTCAAACATTTTATTGATTTGCTATTTACCCCGTCTAATCCGGAGCTAGTATTTGTGCTTAAGCTATCTATAAAATTTGCAATTTCTTCCATTGTACATGGCTGTAACTGTGTTAGCGCGATTGACTTGGCAGTGTTTGCTTTATTTGTATAGGTTAAATTATTATGGGGATTTGCTAGTATTTGACTATTTAAGATCAAGCCTACATTAGTAAAAAAGTCATTAAATTGTTCACATATACCATTTTGATCCGTTATGTAACCATTCGCTGTTAAAAGTTTACTCGGTAGTGATGGGTCTCTTACTTTGTTGTTAGAAAGGTCTTTTATTAGTTTCCACATCTTTTTTGGGTTGCTCTTGCAGTCATTGAATACTTTTAAATAATATTTAGTTTTAGTTTTATGAATGGTTCTTGATACTTCGTTTCTTTCTTTGATGAATGCTTCTTCTAATAATTTGTCCTCTGGATTCTTCTTAAATTTGCTCCATATTATATTTCGACTATTTATTCTATCTAAAATTTTCCTATTGATCCAGTCTTGGCGAGGTGGGTTAAGAATTTTTATTTTTGGGAATCTACTATTGCTGAGGCAAGAATCCAGCTTCTCTTTAAATATTTCATATGATTTATTACCAATATCTGTACAGTTTACCATAGTTTTACATAGTTGTTCGTAGTTAATAGCTTCATATCTAACTTTTCGCAGTGGTTCAGGCCGGGATTTCTGTATTTCAAAGTATATTTGCTTGTGGTCAGACATAGGGGTTTCGATTATGATGAAATTAAATCTGTGTCGTTTGAGATTTGAGCAAACATGGTCTATTATTGATTTTGTTGAAACTGTTTCACGGGTACAGTATTTTTCGTCTATTTTATTTATTATATTGTGACCATTCTCTTCTAGCACTTCCTTGTAGTTATTGATTGCCTGTTGTTGACTCAGTAAATTAATGTTAAAGTCTCCAAATACAAGGGCTCTGCTTCTTTCATGTAATTGCTTGGAATAAAATTCCAAGAAACTTTTTAAATTTGAGGCGTCTGGTTTCCGATATACAGCACCTATATCAAGACAATAGTGGTCAAGATGGATCCATAGGTAGTGATTTTCACCTTGGACTTGATTTTCTGTTACGTGGTGTTTTAGGCTATTGCAAATGAATATAGATACTCCACCACTCCTGTTCTTTAATATCTGAGACATCATTATTCATTTTATTATTAAATTCTTGCTGACTAATGCTCAAATTTGTGAGCATCGACATCATTTGTGACATTTGTTTACGAATTTCGCTTAATTCTTCCTTGATATCTTCGCAATCATCAAAACGCTTTCTCTTATTGCGCATGTTAAACTTTGATTTATCTGTAGGCTTAGGTGTTGTGGACAAATTTGGTTCCGACCCACTTAGGCCACTTCCAGTAGGCGAGCGTAGTACGTTCATCATAGATCTGTGGCACAGCGTATATCACGCCTAAGCTCAGTGATCGCTACGGAGTGAAAGGTCAAATAAAATATAATTTGTCTCTTTTTCCCGAGGGGGTGAAGAGCGGTTACCTTGCTTATGCGCCGATGTAGAAGTAAATCTCCGCAATTTATCACGTAATCGATGCACTGGTAACTCAATTAACTTTATATCTTAACCTTGAATAATTAAGTTTTAATTTAGATTGTTGAGCGTAATTGAATTTATTTAAAAAATTGTAAAACACGACTGCTCTGTACGCCTGGTCAGACCGTTCTCGTTGATAAAAATATGTTTGCATTATATTAAATAAATAATCAAAATTGTATCAGAATTTTATTAATAAATCCTTTTTAAAAAGCAATGAGTGAATGCAGGAAATAAAGTAAATGGGGCTCTAAACTCTATCGTGAAAAGTCAGAATGTGTCAAAAAAGGCACATATTATGGCTGTTAGTCCCTTTTTTAACATATGGTAGTGGAAGTTGGGTGTGGCAGAAGAAGCACGAAAGTAAAATAAACGTAGTAGAAATGCAGACATTAAGGAGTATGGTAGGTATGAATGTGAGTGAAAGGGTGAGAAATTGAGTGATAAGAGTGTGGTTTGCAAGATAATGTGACCAGTATTAAGAAAGGAATGCTTCGGTGGTATGGTCATATACAAAAAATTTATGAGGAACAAGTGACAAAGCAAATTTATGTTCCAAAAATGAGTGACAGAGTTGGAAAGGGATGTTGTAGGCGAAAGAATACCGACAAAATTGGCAATATATTGAAAATGGGCCAAATTAAGGATACTAGTATAATGATGTGGAGGAGGCAAGAGAGGTGTGTCAGGATTGTGCCAAATGGAAGTCTGTAGTCTTTGCCCACCCCTTGAGTGACAGGCATGATGTGTTTATGTTGTGTTAAGTTATGTGTTATTAAAATTAGGTTAGCTATATAATTTTATTTTTAATTCTTACAAAATTATACATTTATTATATTTATATTTCCTTTACGTGTGAAACCCGCCAGTAAACCTCTCAGACATGATAAGAGACCTCTGACCAGCCAGCAGACCAGACCAGCAGTGGGATGCTTTAGATCATACTTGAGATATCTAAACAATCCTCTTTAAACCTTTGCGCCGCCTAACTATTGAAAATATTTCTTCTACAAAACAACCACTTTAAAACGAATTAAAAGTAAAGGCTGTAACAATATGATGTAAAATATATTCTCTACGGAAGGTCGTATTTAGGTTTTTATTCATGGACTATTTTCTCACTAAAGTCCTTAATAATACAATCATTAGCTTCATAATCATCATCACTCATAGAAAAAAACTTAAGTGCTTAAAACGCATAATTTAAAGCTCATTTCGTCATTTTTTTAATTGCAATGCACTATTACGGCGTAGAATAATAGGCACAAGAGTTAAACGTGTCATTATTTTATCGAAAACAATAAGATAATTGCCGGAAAAAAAAAAGATTAATATGAACACAATTCCTAAAACGTTACTGTTTTGCTATTGCCTTAATTCCAATTCTAACACAATATCAAACACAATACGCTGCTGTCAACTAACAGTCAAAAGTGCGTCGGGAGTACCGATTTCGCTTGGACAATTTCAATTCCAATCCTAATTAGTTCACACAATCACCACGCAATACTAAACTAATATGGCGCTATAGTGGCTTTCAAGAGTACCAAACGTCATAATTCCAATCCCGATCGATCGGAATTGTTTTCAAGAGTAAGGCTACATATCAATATTAGAAACAGAATCAACAGGTATTTATATTTCTTTATTGTTAGTAAAACAATAAAGAAATATAAATACAGTACATTTTAAAATTACACATAAAATCAATGTATGATACAACTTTATCTGCTGCTCATGCCTAACACAAACTCTTAAAGCCTTTTTATTTTTATCTCACTACGATTATTATGTGTGTTGTTATAATTGATTTTATTTTAGAGATGTCAAAAACAAAACTTAATAAGCAATATTGAAAAAAATATTGTAGTAAGAAATAGTCTGATGGCAAAAATTAAAACATTGCTGAAATTCCTAAATAGGTGCCTTATATTCTTGAATCACCCTTACTTATAAATGAATGTTTCTTCTATTTACAGATTTAATTTGCAGTGTGAAGCGAACTCATTTAAAAAATAAAGCACCAATAAAAATTGTTATTGGGGGAGGAGGTAAATCTTTTTTAACACTAACTTTTTTTTAACAAAAACTTTAGAGCTTTTTACAAATCTCACAGTAATATTAGTTGCAGAAACATATGGTACTCAAAACTCTTTCAGAAAAGAAATTTATCATGCCTTATTGTGTAGAAACACAATAAGTCATGTACAGCATACATATGATAGAATTCTTTACACTTGTTATGCTTCATGAATAAAATCTAAAAAAGTACTTTGTCAATGCATATTATAACAGTTTATGAACTAAATAATGTAATTATTCTTTTACAGCTAATAAATTGACCACAAACTGTAAGTGCTTTATAAAAAAATGAGAAAAATTGCCATTAAGGAAAATAAGTCACAGAAATCATCTTTGCAAAGATTGGATGCTGCTAAGACTCTGAGCTGCTGCAAATACTTTTATGAATGCATTTAAATCACTGCTAATGTCAAATGTTATGGGTCCACATTCAATATATGCAAACTGTGAAGAAGATAAAGGAGATACAATAATAGATTTATTGCAACTCATATCCTCATGCAATGTTGATGAGAGTTCCTCATCAATATTTGATGAAGATAGAGAAAATGCTATATGTAGTGGACCCATAACAAAGGCCAAAAACATTAGCGGTTGCGATCGGTCACTAAATCCAGTGAATGAAGGATTGCGCGTGCACTCTTCTGCCTATACAGCAGGGTATATGTGCAGGAGAGTGACAAAAAAATTTAGTTGTAAGAGATGCTCTAAGACTTACCCTTTTAAAATATAACAATTTAACTTATCCATCAAAGAAGTTTTTAAATTTACATAGGGATATCTCGGGCCTTATACATGATTACCTAAATAAGTATGCTTACAAAAAATGTATAAAAAAACTTTTAAAAATTGAAATAATAAAGAAATTGGATGTAAATTGGTTGGGGTGTACACATCATAAAACTGAATCAAAGGAATGGTTGCTTAATTTAATGATACGCACCCATGTGCATAATTGGTGCAACATAATAAATAAAATTTTAATAGGAGGTGTACAAGAAAGACTTGTGAGACAGATGTGTGCACCTCAACAAATTGCCTTTGATAAATTTAAAACTCATAGGTTAAGAGGAAAAAATTATAAAAAGTAAAATATCTTAAGTCGTTTTATTTTTACATCCTTTTGTTATATTCGTATCCTATGAACATGAAAAAATAAACCTTGCAAATATTATTAAACCTATAAAAAATTTATGGCACACCACTATGCTATCGATATTCTTTGCCGTATCGTCATCGATACATCAATAGTATGTTGTGGGTCACCACTAGGTGACATTACTGCATAAGCGCTATTGCGCATATTTTTTGAACTAATGGTCAACGTCAACCAGAGTCCTATCTGTCGTAGACTATATAGTGATCTGTGTATCCGTATTGAAAAATATTAAGCTGCAGCATTTTTTTATTAACTGGCTTTACTGCTCTGGGTTCTAGCTTTTCGGAGCCTATCATTTTTTTCGGAATCTTCATTTTTATATTTTATCTTCACAATCACAATATGCTGATGCGTCACATTGCGAAGCCTTTGGGAGAATTTGACGACAGCTCAAACCAGCGGACAGTTGATGACGACAGCCACTCAAGCTCATAAGGCGCCCAAGCAATCAAAATAACTTGAGGTTTATATCGACATCAAAACACTTGTTTCGTCGTTTTCTTTAATAGTTCGCACGCGCGGACACTTAATTCACGAAATCGCATCACTTTTACGAATCAAAATCCACTTCAAACCATTTTTAAAGCACAACAAAACAGGAGCGACAATCCGTCTACGGCTATATTCCCGCCAAAACTCCCAAGCCGCATAAGCAGCCCCTTTAGCATTGAGTATAGAGGTAAGGTGGACAATCTCCCATAGGAGAATAGTTGAAAATGTGTCCATCCGTAAGCAGTAAATAACAGTTCAAAAACTCTCCACCACAGCGCTCGAGTAGCTACAGGGTATGGTAAATCGCCGTAAAATACGTCGAGAGTGATTTTTAAATAAAAATTTTGAAAGCAATAAAATAATTATTTAAAGAAGAAAGTCTGTGCAATGAAAAATTATAAAAAGTTCTTTAAAATTTAGACTGTAGCTACAATGGCGCCACCTTTATTTAACGCTTTCCTACGGACACTTTTTAATACACAGTCTGTACTCCTTACCTCTACACTCCATACCCTTTAGGGCAAATACAAAGAAACCTATAGACACATTGACGCCTTCTTTCGCATTCGCACACGAAAAAGATAGATTTATGCATACGTCTTGCATAGAAATAAGACTGAGCGGTGTGATTGTTTGTCCATTTCTCCGTGCCGGTTTTTTTGTTTAGCAAACTATACTTTGCTAAGCAACTTTGACAGTTCGTAGCCATCTAAAGAGTTTACAAGTTGGTTTAAGTGAGAAAATTAAAGTGTTTTGTGAGCTTAAGATTGGTGAATCGTGTTCAGTTCAGTTCTTAGAACTATTAAAAACTTTAAAAATGGTTAGATTTAGTGTCTTAGGACGTAAAAGTGATAGTGAACGTAAACTCACCAGTATATAGTATCATTTCACTCGTAAGTATAGTAGATTTTATCGGGTATTACGTATAAAATTCAATTGTTATTTTAAATTTCGTTACAGAACTATATAAATATACATATAAACTTTATCTAAATATGTTTAAAAGTCATAAAGTTTATTGTATAACCTAAAACCGTAGACTGAGAATTTATCTGTCTACGTTATCATCCTTTCTCACTCGAGACCACGCTAATCATGAGTCTATAGGTTTTGTTTAATTTATGCTGGGAACTGAAGCGGGTACCGGTAGTCTGGTGGAAAGCCGTGATAGTCCCAGTATATAAAGGAAAAGGGTCGCAGCAGGACTGTAAAAACTACCGTGGCATCAGCCTCCTTAGCATTGTGGGAAAACTGTATGCTAAAGTACTGATTGAAAGGGTCATGAAAGAAACTGATGGAAAAATTTGGGATGTACAAGCGGGATTTAGAAAGGGAATGGGATGTACAGATCAAGTCTTTTCCATGAGCATGATCGCGGAGAAGTTTTTGGCCAAAAACCAAAAGGTTTTTTGTGCGTTCATGGACTTGGAAAAGGCCTATGACAGAGTTGATAGGGATGTGCTATGGCAAACACTGAAATCATTTGGGTTTAGCGCAGGCTTGATACAGGCATTGGAGTCTCTTTATAGGGACTCTAGTGCTTGTGTTAGGATCAACGGGGTCTACTTGGACTGGTTTGACATCCATAAAGGTGTCAGACAGGGCTGTGTGGCTTCCCCGTGGCTGTTCAACCTATTTATGAACAGTTGTTTGCAAAATTTGAAAGTTGAAGAATGCGGATTAAGAATGGGTGAGTTAACTGTCAAATGCCTTTTGTACGCCGATGATCAAGTTATCCTTGCGTCGTCGGCGGCCGAGTTGCAAATGATGGTCACATTAATGAACAGATCATTAAAAGAAATTATGTTATTGTTAGTGATATATATTTGAGGATATATGTATATGTATGTATATATGTGTATATATATATGTATTTGTGTATATGTATGTATGTTTATGTATATACGTATGTATATGTGTATCATATTTTTTTAATGTATTAGTTATTTATATGTTATTTTATTGCATTTATTGATATTATATTAGGTATATTTATATTGCACCACCTACTTAGTACTCACTGTTTTATTCCTTTACACCTTTGGTTGCCTGGAAGAGATCGCTATGTAGCGATAAGGCCGCCAAATTGTACATGTAATCTGCTCTCTGTTATGTTCTCTGTAAATTTGTTTGTGGTGTGCAATAAAGTATATTCATTCATTCATTCAAGAAAGGGGTATGAAAGTGAACGCAAGTAAGACAAAGGTTATGGTTTTTGAAAGAGAAGAAAGTAAAACGATTTGTGAAATAAGAATAGAAGGGGAGTTGATCGAGCAAGTAGACGAGTTTGTATATTTGGGCTGCGTATTTAGCAGGGATGGGAGATATGATAAGGATATAGAACGAGTGAATGCGGGAAATAGAGTAAATGGGGCCCTACGCTCTATTGTGAAGAGTCAAAATGTGTCGAAAAAGGCACGTATGGCAATTCACAATGCTGTGTTGGTCCCTACTTTAACGTATGGTAGTGAAAGTTGGGTGTGGCAGAAGAAACACGAGAGTAGAATGGACGCAGTAGAAATGCGGTCATTAAGGAGTATGTTAGGGCTGAATCTGAATGACAGGGTAAGAAATTGTGTAATAAGAGAAGAGTGTGGTTTGCAAGATGATGTTGTGACCAGGATTAAGAAAGGAATGCTTCGGTGGTTTGGTCATGTGGAAAGAATGGATGAGGAAAGACTGACAAAGAAAATTTATGTTGCAGAAGTGAATGGCAGAGTCGGAAAGGGACGTCCTAGGCGAAAATTTATCGACCAAATTGGCGATTTATAAAAAACGGGCCAAATCAGGAGTACCCTTAACCGACGAGCATGTATGCGTAGGTGTATGGATGTGAAGGAGGCGAGAGAGGTGTGTCAGGATCGTGCCAAATGGAAGTCTGTAGTCTCTGCCTACCCCTCTGGGTGACAGGCGTGAGTGTTTATGTTATGTTTATGTATAGGTTTCTCTATCTACGCTTTAGGGGTATTTCTGTGAGCAGCAGTCTTCGAGTATTAAACCAAAGGAGGCGGCGTCGCAAGGCATACCACTCTGTAAAAGGTACGAGAGTCTGAAGGTACCCACTGACGATACGTCCATTTAGTAGACTTCCAAATGGATGCACTCCAAATAAAAATGTATCCAGATACGGTACCATTGACGATACTTCCATTTGGACGCATAGCGTCACTTCAAACTTAGCAGTCGTACGGAATGGAAATAAATAATAATATGGATAATAATACTTTACCAGCGCCAGCAATAGCGTGTATTTCATTAAAAAGACAAAAAACCTAAACGGGACAATCCATCGTAGTCTTCAAAGATGACAACGCATCTATATTTCATACATGTAAATGTCTATGGGGCACAGCACCCACCACCAGGTGGACTGTGTGCTAGTTTGTCACTCCAGTTCCCGATATGGTATATATTATGGTGGAGCAATATCATTGACTGAGGTAGAAATTAAAGAAATCCACATATAGAGGATATTTTTCATAATAACTATACGTGGTAGAGCAACGTTGCATCTATATTATGGATGTAGCACAAATGGGTCGGCTCGAACGAAGAACAATCTCACAAAATAACATAAAATAGTAAAGTTAAGTCTGCTGCGTTTCGTATGCTGAGTGTAAAGAACCGGATAATATTTTTACTGGAAACGAGGCACTCCACATAGTTCTACGGGGGTGACAATGCATTTACATTTTGATTCTTATTCGATGACAGATTCAGTCTATGCCTATGGGCTACAGTATCAACTTAACATCATGTGGACTGTGTACTCGTTTGTTGGGTGACAAATAAGTACACAGTTCATAGTTTACATAGTAAAAACATATTTAATCCAATACATTGTTTATGCTTGACAAACAGAGCACATGTACTACCATCAACACCAAAACATTAACTGATGCAATAACGTCCAAAAAATGGACGCCGGTTCGCCCATTCACTGACGATTCGGGCTGCTTCCATTTGGCGTGGCGCACGTTTTTAACATTGACGGACGTCCGCGGACGACGTCCATTTGGACTAGACGCATGGATTTCAATCCATTTGGAAATCCAGAGCTGGAAGAATTCCATCCAAACGGAATACGTTTTCCCCATTCACGGAACGATTTTGGACGATTACCACTCCATTTGGATTAATAGACGTATCGTCAGTGGGTACCATGACTCATGCCCGTTATATAAAACTAATTGCTCCGCGTTGTGCGTCATGCCGCAAGCAAATCGAGCTCCGACAAAATGCCAAACTGAAGTTTATTTAGATGCAAAAAGCAATCAAAAACGTCAAATGTACAAAAACACAACGTGTCTTTTTGCCTGTGAATGTATTTAACATAATATTAAACTAATATTACCATTAATACTCGTACTTTCTGAATAATTTCGTTAAACACCAAGTGTTGCCATCATAGTTCATAAAGTAAAAATAATCTATTTTTTAATAAATATACTACATAAGTTAAATATATTAACGAAAATGTATTTATTTCCTAATAACTAAATCAGTTTGTGATGAATAATAATTATTACATATAGATGTGTAGTGGATTTTGTTAGATGATTTATATATTCAGCTCAATTTCAACACGATTCTGAATATTATATGATTTGACATAAACGGTAACAAGTATTTATCAAAATATTCTACAAAAAAGGCTAAATAAGTCAAATCAAAACTTGCTACCTCACAGCAAAAGTGTGCAATTTTTATAAAAATAAACTAGTATCACTGCCACTGAAAGTATTGCACTATAGTGATGTACGTCACAACTTTAGCTATCGATAAGTTAATTAACCATGCGGGCTTGTCTGCCGAACTTACTAGCTTACACGCCATGTAGTTTACTGTGCAATATTACGTTCAATGTAATTTTTTGTCAGGAGTTAAGTTTTTCCTAATATCTATTTCACTAAGGCGACACAAATTAATTACCTCATTAGATGCAAACTATAAGCCACCTCTACTTGTCTGATTAATTAAACTACTTTTGTCCGGGGCACCCAGAAGAGCTTTTATGCATGTGCTACACTTATTTTTTTATTATAGTAAAAACAGCGAAGCCCGCTATATATTCGACCACTTTTTCGCCAAAAGGTGACAAATAGGTGTAAAGTGTAAGTCTTTACGTCTGCTACCATATTTTCTTCAGTTGTTCCATAGCACAACAATTTGTGCTTCTTTAAGTTCGGATCAATTTGATATGTATTAGCAATTTTTTATAAATAGCCTTAAATTAACGTGCGAAGGGATTACCATAATGACCACCACGACTTCTGATGTTTGAAAATAAAATTTCTACATATATACTCTTGACTAATTTTGTGTATTGATAAATAAGTAAGTGCAGCGTTTGGGCCTAATACCAGATTGTCAAATGTGCGTTAAGCACTTTCGATGCACACAAGACCAAGTTTTTCTGTCAAAAATATCGAAAATATCAACGTCTACAAATAGTACAGTTTGGATAAAATAAAGTACTTATAAAACTCCAAAGTATTATGCACCAGTTTCAGCATATGGCAGGTCTAGAAAAAAAATTGTGTCCTATACGTGGATCTAATATAGTAGTCTATAAATTTTCTGTAATCAAGCAACAGTCTAACTCTTAAGCCATAGCTTTCATGAACTGTGTGTAAAACTTGGGTCATCAGCCGTGCTTTTAGGTCAGCATTTGTACCCTTTACTAAGAAGTACCCAACGGGTACTTTACAAGAAGTATTAATGCCCATTAATAAAAATGCTAAAGCATCAGTAGCGTTCTCCGAATTGTCAAAAATGAAGTCAAATCTATAATTAACATAACCAAAATGTCTTTTAGAACTTGCATGGTACTCCGCCAATTGTTTTATTTTCATTTCATCTATCACTAATATCTTTATATATATAAAGTACGTGTCACGTTGTTTGTCCGCGATGGACTCCTAAACTACTTAACCGATTTTGATCAAATTTGCACAACGTGTGCAGATTGGTCCAACTTGAGAGATAGGATTCAATTCATATTCGCAATATTATTTTATTCCAAATTATATTTTTATACAATTTGACAGTAACAATACATACGCTTTCAAGCGCATTGACCCATGCGCAGTGCCCGTACTGCGAATGCGTCAATGCTACGTTTGAAACGGTTCTTTTAAAAAACAAAAAAGTCTCAATAAAGCAATTTACATTTTTGCAATACGTTAGCGATGACATGTTTTGTCAAAATTACAGGAATAATATTTTGATTACTTATTTGTGATATCTGTCTTTTTTATTTTTTACAATTATTTAAAAAATTAAAATAAAAACAAAACATATAAAAACTCCACGGACATTCGCCTTCTCTCTGACACCTCCATGGTTGCTAATTAAGTAAGATATGCGAAAATATGCCGTTTTGTGGATTATCATAATATATATATATATATATATATATATATATATATATATATATATATATATATATATATATAAATTACGCGTCACGTTGTTTGTCCGCGATAGGCTCCTAAACTACTTAACCGATTTTAATGAAATTTGCACACTGTGTGCAGTTTGGTCTAACTGGAGAGATAGGATGTTTCTTTTTGCCCATGAGTAACCCACAATTAATTTTTTGCGAATTTAAGGAGTCTTAATAGGACATGACAGGGTCATAGAAAAGGGCAGAGCGACGTCTGCCTGGCAGGCTAGTACAATATAATTACTAGCCAGAGTTACTCTCTAGTCTAAGTTTTAAAACAGTTAACGCTTTTTTTGTCAATTGTATTATACCACTTTGTTATAGTACGTGATGAAGGCAGACAAATTTTAAAACTCTTGATATTTTGCACATATCGTTAAGCTTTCGGTGAATAGTAATGTAAAGTTAAAGCAAAACATCTTTCTGGGTAATACTTAGCCCTAAGTAGATGTCACGTTTTATTTTTAAGCAGCTGTCTGTTTAAAGTTCACTTTGTTCAATTGTTATATTTTGTAAAACTACTTTATTTTTTTTTATTATGTGCGAGCAGCTATGCAGGTCTAGGTAAAGAGACCAGTATCACTGCGACCTATAAGATCTATTGTGATCGCTGCTATGGCTATAGTTCACTGCTAAGCCCTATGTCTTCAATGAATCGAAGGAGTTGCTTAGCCGTGAGCAATTTCACTTCTTCTGGGCGAAGTAGATAGTGTCCCAGATGAGTGTTACGTTTGCGCATTAAGGGTCCGCAAACGGTTAGGATGTGTAGAGGCGTTTCTTCCGTTACGGAACAGAACCGACACATCCTTGAGTTGCTTAGTCCCAGGATGGACATGTGCTTTTTAAGACAAGTGTCCAGTTAGGGCTCTTGCCAGAACGCGCAATTTATTTTTACTTAATCCCAGGGCTTCTGAAGCGAATTTACGATCAAAAGCCCGGATTAAGGTTTTAGAATGTTTTAAGCCTGGTGTATCAGACCAGATCTTAAGTGATTTATTGTGATAAAGAGTTTCAAGGGTCAATCGGGCTAGGCTTCTTGAGATTCCATAAAATGGCTCGGGTATAAATTGTGTGCTCTTTGAAATTTGTTCGCAAATTCGTTGCCTACAATACCCTCGTGATCCGGAACCCATCTTAAAACGACCCTGTTTTTACAACCCAGGGCGTTTAAACGGTTCACGCAGTCTCCAACTAGCTTTGAGTTCACTAAGTTTGATCTCAGCGCTAGTAGTGCTGCTTGACTATCAGAGTATATGTAAATTTTTTGGTTGACGTAGTGTTTTTGCAGATTGATTTCCGCACACCCAAGTATGGCGAAAATTTCTGCCTGGAAAATAGAGGGGTATCTACCCAAATTCATACTAAGTTTGAATTTGGGGCGTTCCCCGTAAACTCCAAAGCCTACGTCGAGGCCCATTTTAGACCCATCGGTATACCATATGAGGCTACCGACCTCACAGATAACCTGGCCATTCAGCCAGTCTTCTCTGGAGGGTAATTCCACTATATACTTTTTATCAAAAGTGTATAGTGGACGCATGATATCTGAGATCATGCATAAGACCGGTGATTCCTTAATTGAGTCGAGCATGGATCTCAATCTGTAGGAGAGCAAGCTCAGACCGCCCTGGGCGTTAATCCTATACAAACTAGCCCTCGCCTCCTTGTCTAGATAGAGATCAAGGGGCCTTAGGCATAGAAGTGCATTAAGAGCCGCTCCAGGCGATGATCGCATAGCTCCAGTTGCCATTAGGCAGGCAGTCCTTTGTAGACTATTTAGTCTGTCCGCAGTCGTCTTTTGGTTGGCCTTGTTACACCAGACAATAGAGGCGTAGGTGAGAATCGGCCTCACTATGCTGCAGTACAGCCATAGGACCATACTGGGACGCAATCCCCAGTTGTTCCCGACCAAACGACTGCACGTACCTAAAGCAATTTTTGCCTTATGGCATACGTTGCTAAGGTGAGAGTTCCACGTTAGTTTTTGGTCGATTGTTACGCCCAAGTACTTAACTTCCGTGGAAAATGGTACTTCTTTACCATTAAGTTTTGGTTGGACTAATTTGTCCAACAGTCTCTTTTTGGTAAAGGGTATTATAACAGTTTTATCAGCATTAACTGATAAACTGTTATCCCTACACCAGTTATTTATGGTGTTTAGGACTCTTTGTAATATTGACGATAAAGTACTTTGGCAAAAGCCCCTTGCAATGATCACAAGGTCATCACCATAACCCAATGTGTCAATGCGTAGGTCTGCCATTTTGTACAATAGTTGGTCAACCGCAAGAGTCCAAAGAAGGGGTGATAAAACACTTCCTTGTAGGCAGCCTCTTGTGGTTGCAACCTCAATCGAAGTTTGAAACAGCGCTATTTTTGCCTTTCTGTTTGAGAGCATCGACTTCACCCATCTGATGGTTGTGGGGTCATCATTGTTAGATGTTAGGCCCCCAATCAGCAGTGATGTGGGGCTACTGTCGAAGGCGCCCTCAATACCTAGAAAGGCACAAAGAGCTATTTATTTATGCTCCAGTGCTTTTTCGACCCTGTCAATAACACTGATCAGGGCTGTTTCCGTAGATTTGCCTCTGCGGCTAGCATGCTGGTTGTAATGTATGGGCCTCATAGCTAGAGCTACACTACTATATCTATCTATAACCTTTTCCAATGTCTTAAGAAGAAAGGAAGATAGGCTTATAGGTCTAAAGAACTTTGGTAAAGCGTAGTCCTTTCTACCTTAGGTATAAATAGAACCTTGACAATTGTCCATCGTTCTGGAATATATCCCCATGCAATACTTGCTCTGCAGACTTTCACCAGATAAGGAAGAAGGATGTCGATACCCCTCTGTAGTTGGATGGGAATTATTCCATCCTCCCCGCTAGATTTAAATGGTTCAAAAGAGTCAACAGCCCACTGCACCAGGTTTGGCTTTATTATCTTTGCAGCCCTACACCAGTCCTCATTGCAAGGTTTCGTAGGACTCTGAAAGAGTTCAAGGCTGAAGTCTTGTATGCCCTGGGAAATGGGTTGACGCTAGTAACTCCAATGTTTCTATTTCACTATGAGTGAAGTTACCATCCGGCTTTTTAAGAAGCCCGATCTGATTAGGTTTAGCTTTCGATAGCATCTTGTGTAGTCTTGCACTGCGAGGCAAAGACTCAACTTCCTCGCATAGCTTCCTCCACGATGCTCTCTTGGCTTTCCTAATTTCTTTATTATATTCAGTTAGGGCTGCACTATAAATATCCCACTCTTTGGTTTTCTTAGCCCTATTAAATAGTTACCTGGTCTTTTCCCTAAGGTCTTTCAGCTTAGAATTCCAGCAAGAAACTTTTCGTGTTGAGGTCTTGGTTTTGACGGGACAAATGTCCTCGAAGGCTTCACAGATACCTACGGTTACTGTCTCCGTCGCTAACTCCAGACCTTCAATTGTTTTGATGCTTTTAGGAAACGTTTCCAAATTCCTCTTTAGGCTATCTCTATAGATATCCCAGGAGGTCGCTTTCGGATCCCTAAAAGTAACGGTTTCAAAGGATAGTGATGCTCCAATCACAAACTTAATGTGCTTGTGATCAGACATCGAGTTTTCGCTACTAACATGCCAGTCATTTATCCGCCTGGACATGTTATTGGTAGCAAAGTTTATGTCTAACACTTCTTGCCTAGCACGCGTTACAAAGGTTGGTGTAGAACCTAAGTTTAGGCTTACCAGGCGGTTGGAGATGTGAAAATCATAAAGTAACTCACCTCTTTCGTTGATGTTGGTGCTCCCCCAGGTTGTGTGTTCACCCACCCACCACAAGTTCGGCGTTGTGTTTTCGGGCGAACTCCGCCACTCGCTCTAACTCGATGGTAGGATCTGCGTTCTCGCCGGGAAGATAGGCTGAGCAAATGATTACTCTGGCCCCTTTGCATCCCTTGAGATTTATGAAGGCTGTAACCAGGTCATCGTTGCAGTACTCTGGAACAGCTAAAAGTTCAATATTTTTATTATAAATTATACAAGCTCTGGGTCTACTGCCTTTGGTATTAACAAGAATCTTACCGGCAGCCGCCAATCCCAGAACTTGACCGTTGGCAACCCAAGGCTCTTGAATAAGGGCGAGGTCAATGTTGTCCTCTGCAAAGCAAACCTCCACCACGGCAGAAGCAGCTGCTGCATGGTGAAGATTTGCTTGGAGGACCCTCGTCTTACCCTTGGGTTTAGCCATTTATGGGCGTGGGGGGGCAGGGGTCTTTCCCGCCTGTTGAGGACGAGGACGTCCTTTTCCTGCGAACTTGACCCCCGCCTTACCTTCCTTCGAACCGCTCCCACCTCCCCTCCCCCCGGCCTGGACGACACCAGCGAAGGCCGTCGGACCGAGGCGAAATCTGCGCCTTGGGTCTTCGTCACTCTCACCGGTGGCGTTCCAGCCTCACCCCGAGAGGTGGAGGGCTGAGGGGATTGGGGTTGGGGTTGCGGCGGTTTGGGTTCTATTGCCGCGTCAGAGCCTCCCCTGACTTTAAAAGTTATCATCTTAAAGCCAAGGATGACTCTGCCGCTTGCCTTCCGAAGAGCCTCCGACGATGGATCGTCCAGAGAAAAGGTTACTAGGAACCCATTCTCCTCGTTCCTACGGTGGAGGATTCTCCAGAGCTCAGTGGAGCCCTTCATTTTTTGCC
Source organism: Parnassius smintheus behrii (assembly GCA_036936625.1). NCBI lineage: Eukaryota > Metazoa > Arthropoda > Insecta > Lepidoptera > Papilionidae > Parnassius > Parnassius smintheus. The sequence continues at coordinate 950,884 of JAUPFT010000025.1, forward strand.
CTCAATAGCACAGCCGCCTCCTCTGGAGAGTCGGCTTCGCTGCGGGGCAAGTAGGTAATACCTAGCGTAGGCTTAGGCAGTTCGCCCTCGGGTATTACCGAGAGCTCATCCTCCGGCCAGGGCTTTAGTTTTCCGATTTCACCCTCAATCCAGTCCTGGCTTGCCTTATTCAGGCACGTTATCAGAATCCAACCTGGCTTGTGTGTGAAACCGGAAAATTTTGAGCCCATTCCCGGTTGCGACCCACAGGCCGTCTTAGCGATGGCCTGTGTTAGTGCCCGGTGGATCAGCCGCATCTGCTCCACACTCATAGGATTCGAATTGCGAATTCCTATACGCGCGGAGCCAGCTACGGCACTGAGCTTCTTCTCCTCTGTTGCCAGCTTCACAGTCTTCCTGGGCTGGTCTTTGGGGGACTCTTCCTCAGACCGACTGCGTTTTTTCGCCTTCGGAACTGGGGTAGGCTTGGGCAGAGGAATTTCGTCCCAAGGCTTCTGGCAGAGAGAGAGGGCCTCTTCGGCTCCAATCTCAGCTGCTATCAGCCTTCGGTACCTTTTCCTCGCAGCCCCACTAAGCTTATAAGGTCTAGCGAACTTTTTCTTTTTCCCTTCCTGGTTCGTTTCCGATTGTGGTTCGGCTGCAAACGTGTCCTCCACTTCACGGCTCGTCCCAGGTTGGGCCGCACTGTTGCAGGGTATTGGTGAGGCTAAAAGAGCCTCTTTCAAATCTGCAGCTAATTTCATTAAAGGAGACTTCTCACTGTCTTTAACAAAATGTCGGTTTTCATCCATTTTGTTCCCACGAGTGGCTAGGGTAATACTTGGTCACCCCCGGCAGAGCCCCGCATGCCGAGGGAAGGGCTAAAATACTAACAGAATCGCCCTGGTCTCGGGTAGGCACCGTTTGCGACTGGACTCCCCCCAGCCACGCATCCATCGGTACGGTACGCTTGACACCTTGGTTTGGGTTGGGATAGGAAAAGGGGAGTGATAAAAAAAAGAAAAAGAGGATCGAGTGTTTCTGTTCTGTCTGTTTCCTATTGAACCAGACCAAATAACAGGCGGCAACCACGTGAAGGAGAACTCCTCAGACTTGCCCTGGGGATCAACACGACCTGCGCTCTCCCCCAGAGCCATACGCTAAATTGCTCGCCGGACAGGAGAGCAGAATAGGTGTTAATCTAGTCCTATTTATATTATCAAAAGTTAGGAGTAGACTAACCCCCGCCCAAAACTATTTTGTTTTCCTAATTTTTTAAATATTTTCCAGATAGTTCATTTAATAACTCTTGAAAATCAATAACTTTTTTAAATAGCGGTTTTGTGATTAAAGCATTATAATAAAAACAAAAACTTGGTTAACACCATCTAAGACAATGAACAGATACGACTTTCTTTTTACAAATATGATTTTTAAAATAAGTTAACTAAACCTCTTTTCGATTTGTTACATGTTTTAATTTTTATCCTGCATAACGTCAAATAAACCTGTAGCGAAATAATAAACTTACATTCAATAATTTCAAAGTTTTTTTTCCAAAGATCATCTTTAAATATTTAAAAAAAGGAATTTCAAATAACACCTTGGTATTGTTTATCTATGTATTACTTGTAATCAAATAAAAACATATGCGGACTCTAGTGATTTGTTTATCGATAAAAAATATCGACATAGACCACACCCTACGTTGCTTACACATGACGGGGTTAAAATGGGACGTGGTTAAAATGAAAGTGGACTGTATATTCTTATAGGGCTGATATAATCATCCGTACTTTACAATAACCCGGTCTACTTAATAAAATTATTATTATAAATTAAAAATAGCGTTGTCGTCCGACCGCGGTGGAGTATCGTAAAGCGAGTGGCCGCCGCGTCGCTGCCGCCCGACCAGCCGTCGACCTGTCGTCCTCCCGCGCGTCTCCACCCGCGCGTATATGCAACCGGTTCCCAACATGCTCCCCGGGTTGAAGTGTGCAGAGAACTTCAAAAACCTGGAAGGGGACAGATGTTATTAAAGGCCCATCGAATTGTGCCTCTCCTTGTCTTCAACTCGGCGACTCTGGAAACGCCGTCGCTGCCAGGATAGAGCTGCATGACTCGTCCTAAGGACCACATCAATGGTGGGAGAGCTCTTTCCTTGACAAGAACAAGAGATCCCAATTTCAGTTCCTTGGTCGACGACTGCCATTTCACCTTTTGCTGGAGTAGAGTGACATACTCTAGAGAAAATCGACTCCAAAAGTGCTGCTTTATAAGCTCGATTCTCTTGAATCGATCAAGGCGGGTTATATTCGCATCACCTATTTGTGGTTGAGGGATAGCAATTAGTGAGCGTCCAATCAAAAAGTGGGCCGGAGTCAATGCGGAGAAATCTGAGGGATCAGTGGAAATAGGGGTGAGGGGCCGAGAATTCAAAACAGCCTCTATTTGAGTGAGGCATGTAGCCATTTCCTCATAAGTTAAATGAGTGGTTTGTAATAAACGCTTAAGATGGTGTTTTGTAGAGCGTACTGCTGCTTCAGCTAAGCCATTAAAGTGAGGGGTATAAGCGGGAACAAATTTAAATTCGATGCCTTCTTGAGCCATTTGACCTTCAAGTTCCGATTGAAGAAGAAATTGAGCCAGCTCGTTGCTTGCACCGATAAAATTCGAACCGTTATCTGACGTGATGCTCTTGGGCTTTCCGCGACGGGACACAAAGCGATTTAAAGCGGCTATATATGCTTCGCTGGATAATGCCGTAACGAGCTCAATGTGACAGGCCTTTACCGAACTGCAAATAAAGATTGCCAAAAAAGATTTAATAAGTTTACAACCTCTGCCCTTACGGTCTGCTATCAACACTGGCCCGGCGTAGTCGACGTTGCAATGAAGAAAGGGAAACTCTAGTTCGGTACGCGAGGCAGGGAGCTGGCCCATGATGGGCTGAACAGTTTCCGCCCTGTACCGGAAGCATCGCATACATTTGTTAACTGTAGCTTTAGCTAGGTTTTTTCCACCTAAGGGCCAATAAGTTTGCTTAATATTTCCTAACAGAAGTTGTGGCGGTGCATGTAAGTATTTTAGATGAAAATGTTCAAACATAAGCTTAGTGAAATGATGTTTGCTGCATAACAAAATTGGGTGCTTTGTGTCGTAACTGTAAGGGGAGTTATCGAGTCTTCCACCAACCCTTATTATGTTATTAGCATCGAGAAATGGGCTTAAAGCTGTAAGTCGATTTTTGTTAGGAAGCGCCTTTCCGGCTTTAAGAAAAGTATATTCGTCAGGAAACATCTCAGATTGAGATTTAAGAATAATAAAATTTAAGGAATTTTGAAGCTCTTGAACTGAAAAATGTTCTTTCATTTGCTTTTTCGGGTTCTTACAGTTGTAAATAAATCTTTGTATATATGCTATAGTGTTTTGTAATTTAGTTAAATTAGATTTGTTTTTGATTAAGTTAGATATTAAGTCTGCATTAGAATTGTTAAGCGCGAAGGAACAAGTAATCAACTCTGGTAGATTCTTTTTCACGCCGACGTTGGGCATTTGTGGCCAATTAGTTTCAATGTCTGTTAAGAAAGGTGGCCCTGACCACCACAATTCTGAACCGCTGATGAGGTCAGCCTTCAGCCCACGGGAAACAAGATCCGCCGGATTGTCCTTCGACGGTACGTAGCTCCACGTGTGACCCTCTGTGCATTCCTGAATTTCATGTACACGATTCCTTACGAAACTTTTAAGGTTAGTAGGTGGTGTTTTTAACCACCCTAAAACAATAGTTGAGTCACACCAGAATCTACACTTGCTGATATGTAGTGTTAAAGACGTTAATACTTTGTTACACAGTCTTGCAGCCACTAACGATCCGCAAAGTTCCAGGCGCGGAATAGTTGTTGGCTTTATTGGCGCTACCTTGCTCTTAGAAGTCAAAAGTTGTACTTTGATAGAGCCTGATGCGTCTATAGAGCGAATGTAGACGCAAGCCCCATATGCTCGCTCAGAAGAGTCCGAAAACACATGAATTTCATGGAATATTGAATGGTCTTGAAGTACCCACCGGGGAACCTTTAAGTGGTTAAGAAGTGGTAAGGTGTCGGCGAACGAAAACCATGAACGTTTTATTTCCGTTGAAACCTCATCGTCCCATGAGCATCGTTCGATCCATAGCTTCTGCATGATGAGCTTTGAGTCGATGATACAGGGGCCCACGAGACCCAATGGGTCGAAGATCTGACTTATGACGGAAAGTATGTGACATTTTGTCACTTTGTCACGAAGTTCGATATTGATTGAAAATGACAAAATGTCTAAATCGCAAATCCAATTTAGACCTAAAGTTTTAGAAGAAACATTACTATCGCTGTTTGCTATGTCTAAGACGTTATCTGATTGTAATGAAGATGAAACGTGATGTAAAATTAATTTGTTGTTTGATTGAAATTTGCGTAAATTAAAATTTGCAGTTTTAAGTGTATTAATAACTCCTTTGCACAGCTTGATAGTGTCGTCAATAGTCGACGACCGGCCTAAATAATCATCAACGTAAAAATCGCGTTGAATCGACTGCTTTACGTCGCTATCGAGAGCACTAGATGCTAAGCTCACCAAACACTTCGTGGCTAAATATGGGGCAGACGCCGTACCATAAGTCACCGTGTTTAAGGTGTACGTTTTTAACGGGTGTGATGAGTCATACCTAAATATGATTTGTTGAAGTGAGCGTTGGGCGGGATTAAGCTCAATCGCTCTGTACATTTTCTCTATATCTCCAGTAATGACGTATTTATGCTGGCGAAAACGTAATAAAATAGAATAAAGGTCTTCTTGTACAGTCGGCCCTACCATTTGAATGTCGTTAAGCGACAATTCAGAACTAGATACTGCTGAAGCATCGAAGACTGTGCGAAGCTTGGTGGTAAGGCTGGACTCACGGATGACTCCGTGGTGAGGTAAAAAATAATTGACCTGTTGTAAATCCCCAAATGAAGACTCTTTGTTTTCAGTCATGTGACCTAGGCGTTCATATTCGTGCATGAACTCCATGTACATATCCTTAAAAACAGGCTCCCGAAGAAATTTGCGCTCTGAAGATAAGAAACGGCACTTGGCCATTTGAAAGGATTCTCCTAAGACTGACGGATCGTCCTTTAGCGGCATGGAGACGACAAAGCTACCGTTCTCGCTGCGTACGGTGTTTGTTAAAAAACTCTGCTCGCAGGCACGCTCCTCAGGAGACAAAGAGTGTTTTGCTGCCACAGTGTCTAACTCCCAAAAACGAGTTAAGTCTGGATTGGAATCCTCGCTTATAAAGTGACAAACGGGAGACGAAGACGGTGCCTTAAGACGGGCGACATGCCCGGACACCAGCCAACCCAGTTTTGTCTCATACAACTTAGGCTGATTTTTGCCCAAGTCAATGGAATTATTACATAAGACGGACCAAAATACTTCGGCACCTACTAAGATGTCTATAACCGACGGTATGTTAAAGGAAGGGTCGGCTAAACTTATTCCCATCGGAAGAGGAATATTTTGTATGAAAGAAGACGGTAAAGCTTTAGTGATCTCAGGCAAAATAAGGCAGTCTACAGTAAGGCTATAGTCATTATGAAGCGACTTAATGTTAAGGCTGCAAGACTGTGTAATATGAGATGAAATACTGTTTATGCCTGTCACCGTGGAGCTCACGCTACGTCGCGACAAACCCAGCTTACCGCAGAGCGATTGAGTAACGAAGTTAGCCGTGCTGCCATTGTCGAGCAACATGCGGGCAGAGAGCGCGGCGCCGGTGCCGTCCAGCACCTTCACCAGCGCTGTGGAAAGCAAAACAAGCGGAGGAGTAGCTACCTGCTTTGACTCGCTTGAATTTGCGAAGTGGTTAATGCTGCTGGTTGATGGCATAGCAGGCTCAGGGATCGGCTGTGGCTCATGCAAGTGCAATAGCGTATTATGCCTTTCTTGCAATATTTACATGAAGATAAATTGCAATTATTTTCTAAGTGCCCAGGTCGTAAACAATTAAGACAGACGTTTGACTCTTTAGCCTTTTGTATACGAATTTCAATAGGAAGGGCTCTGAATGTTTCACAGGTGAATAGAAAGTGATTTTGATTACACAATGGGCATGTAAATATTTTTTTATTAAATAAGTTGTTTTTTTTTTATTGAAGTTTTGTTTTTCCTTTTGAGTGTTTGTAGCTATAAGTAAATTTGTATAAGTTTTGAAAGTTTCATATTTTTGTGGTTTATTTTTACTTTCTTGCAAAGTCTCCAAAAGGTCTGCCCTATTGCTGAGAAAGGTCGTAAATGTTTCTAACGAAGGAGGATTATTAAGAGTATTTCTATATTCTTCCCATTCTCTATGAGTGACACTATCAAGTTTTTCAGCCATCATGTGAATTATGAGTGTATCCCAATGCTGTGTCGGCTGGTCTAGGGTGGTCAAGGCGCGAAGATTTTTATTCGTAACGTCAATAAGGTGTCGAATACCCTTGCAGGATTCATTGCGCATATGCTCCACATTAAATAGTTCCCTTACGTGGTTATTAACCAGCAAGCGTTTGTTGTCGTACCTGCTACACAATAAATTCCACGCAGAATTATAGTTTTCGGCTTTGAAATCTAAGTTATCGATAACAAGCAAAGCGCTACTTCTAAGAGATGCGCGAAGATAATGCAGTTTATTAATATTGTCAATATCTTGTCTCGAATGTATTAAAGATATGAAAGTGTCCCTAAACTCAAGCCAGTGTTGATAGTGACCGTTGAAGACTGGTAAATCAATTTTGGGCAATCCGACGCAATTGGATTTAAAGGCACCTGTTTGCTGTAAACTTGCATCCTCGTAGCTCGATAAGGAACGATTCAGCGGCTGCTCGCATTGCCGCGCGGGCCGCGCGCCGAGCACGCTGCGCGCCGCCGCCGCCAGCGAGTGGTACTGGCCCTCGAACTCCTCGCGCTCTAGCTCTTGAGCATCACTGTCGTCTGAAAGCACCTCGATCTGGCTCTGTAATTCGTCATATTGCGCGTATAAGGCATCAAATTTTTTAAAACGACCTTCTAAGTCTAGCAGTTGTAAATCGCTAGGGGGGCCGCCTGATTGCAATACTTTTACGTATTTATTAAATATGACCTTAGATTTAATAGAACTACGTAATTTAATTAATTTTTGTATTTTTTCCTCGGCCATGACAAAGTGGTAATGAAATGTTTGAGAGAAACAAAAGTTATAACGCAAAAGTAGTTATAAAATGCAGCGTGAACTTGACCTTGGTGTGCGAACAAAGGAACACATGGGCAAGCGGCTACCCGGCCGGCCGGCCCAGGTAGATATAGATAAGAAGCGAGCGATTTGCGTAAACAAGATCCCGTTATTCGAGCGCAATGCTGTCGCTGGGCTTATGCAATAATTTGATTTTAGAAGTAAGTACGTGTTATTATGGAAGAGATTAGATAGTGTTTAAGCATATATGACCAAAAGCACTTACTAAAAATAAAGGCTATTTTAAATTTAAATATATGAAAAAGAAGGAAAAGATCACAGGAATAATTGGAACGGGCTCACCAATGACTAAACCTTTCACCAAGGTGGTAATCGTCGATTATGTTGATGATTTCCTGTGTTGAGACGATGACTCGAACTTTCGATGGGTCCAAAGTCCGTGGCACGGTAGAATTCAAGATGGTTCCCGGCTCACGAGCGTGCGAGTTGCTTTGAAGGATCTTCCGCAGGATGTGATGGTTCACGAAGGCCCGTGCAGAAGTATAATTTCGCAGCTGAAGACCACACTTAAGAGCTCGGAGACGTGGCGAAGACCGTATTATGTAAGACGGTGAGAATCCTAAAGGACCAATGTTAGGGTCCTGGGACGTGGTTAAAATGAAAGTGGACTGTATATTCTTATAGGGCTGATATAATCATCCGTACTTTACAATAACCCGGTCTACTTAATAAAATTATTATTATAAATTAAAAATAGTGTTGTCGTCCGACCGCGGTGGAGTATCGTAAAGCGAGTGGCCGCCGCGTCGCTGCCGCCCGACCAGCCGTCGACCTGTCGTCCTCCCGCGCGTCTCCACCCGCGCGTATATGCAACCGGTTCCCAACAACCAGTGTATCGATACGAGAACAACTTGATGGTATGCGTAAATGTAATGAACACAAACACAAATGCTATAGTGTGCGTTTATAGTGACCAAGTTAATTTTGCATTTGTAGTTAAGTATAGAGTTGTTTTTCTCTTTGGTGGGTTGGGTCAAATTAAGCTTAGTAGGTAGGATCGAAATAAAAAGGTATATTTACGTATCATATACTTAATTATAATATGAAACATGATATACGGCAAAGAGAAGCCCAATTCTATAATTTATTAACTTTTAACTATTATTATAACCAAGTGCTTGTATTAACAAGATTGGTGTATGTATTTTTAATTTTAATCAATTAGTAAGTACCTACATTTAACAACAAAATTAGCTATATAGCAGTTTTCACAAAATAACATAAATCTAGTTTTAAAATGTAGGTAAATAAGCTATTAAATAAGCATTGCGAAGGCCTTCGATCGGGTTTGGCACAAAGCGCTTCTTTCGAAGCTCCCTTCCTATGGGCTTCCCGAGAAATTGTGCAATTGGATCACCAGCTTTCTTGCAGATCGGAGCATCAAGGTCGTTGTAGACGGTGCAAGCTCCGATTGCAAGCCTATTAATGCTGGTGTTCCACAGGGCTGCGTGCTATCGCCAACGCTGTTTCTTCTGCATATCAATGATATGTTGCATACCCGTAACATTCATTGCTATGCAGATGACAGCACTGGTGATGCTCTTTACACCGGCCGAGCCAATATTTCTCGGGAAAACGTCTCCGAGTGCCGGGACAAACTTGTGTCTGAAGTCGAGTCTTTGCTGAACAGAGTCTCGGATTGGGGACGACTAAATCTAGTCCAGTTTAACCCCCAGAAGACACAAGTTTGCGCGTTAACCGCTAAAAAGAACCCCTTTGTCGTATCCCCTCAGTTTCAAGGCACTCCCCTTGTTGCCTCAGCCAGTATCGGAATCCTCGGCGTCGACATATCGAGTGACGTGCAGTTTCGTGGTCACTTGGAAGGGAAGGCCAAATTGGCCTCTAAAAAGCTTGGCGTGCTCAGCAGAGCGGGACAGTATTTCATGCCGGCACACCGCCTGCAACTTTACAAGGCGCAGGTTCGGCCGCACATGGAATACTGTTCCCATCTCTGGGCTGGGGCTCCCCAGTACCAGCTCCTTCCACTTGACCGCATCCAGCGCAGAGCGGCTCGAATCGTCGACGACCGAGTGCTTTTCGATCGGCTCGATTCACTGGCGTTGCGAAGAGATGTTGCATCTCTTTGCGTATTTTATCGCATCTATCACGGGGAGTGCTCTGAGGAATTGTTCGGATTAATCCCAGCCGCCAAATTTCGTGAACGCACGACACGGCAAACGTCCCGATACCATCCACACCATCTGGATGCTTGGCGGTCCACCACTGTACGTTTCACAAGGAGTTTTCTTCCACGTACAACCTCTCTGTGGAATAGTTTATCACCGGCGATTTTTCCGGACCGATACGACCTGGGGACCTTCAAGAAAAGAGCTTACTCCTTTCTAAAGGGCCGGCAACGCACCCGCAATTCTCCTGGTGTTGCGGATGATCATGGGCGGCGGTAGTCACTTAACATCAGGTGAGCCGCATGCTCGTTTGCCCCCTCTTCTATAAAAAAAAAAATTTAATAGTTGAAATATTCTTAAATAACTTAGCTATCACACAATTCTAAATAACAAATTATTTTGGTAGTAGCTAGTACTCTTTGAAACACAAAGCGCGCGCACATAAAGCTAGAAATCTTAAAGTCATAAATAATCTTTGTCTAGCACTTACACTCTGTCTTAAAACCGTATTTTTTTCTCCATATAAGGAACTAAGCTCCTCGAACTGCTCTTCCAATATTCTCAGGTATTCGGAATTCATTTGGCTCCAGAACGTATGTAATCCGCATATTTGAGGGATTTTACCTAAGTTTTAAATAGTTTTTCACCCATATCATTCTTCTCCTCCTCTTTTCTTTACTATTGTTGTGTTTTTTTGTCTTCAAAACGTCCAGTAATAAAATTTTAGCCCTTATCCTACTACATCATGCAAAACTTGACGAGATATCGACATTTATCACGCGATATATATTGACACTGTTTAAAAATATCGATGCAATAAATATATTTTATACTTTTTTCACTTGCCACATCCCTATGACTGAGTCATAGGGATGGAGGATGGACAAGTAATAGTATAGTAATAAGTTCGTAAAATAAGTATAGTGTAATAACTGACGACCCTAATTAGAGGCCACGCCCAGACTTAATTCAGGGTAGTGTAGGGGCATTAATTTGGTTAAAAATCTGCTAAAACTGCCAGTCTGATGTGAAAAATGCCTAAATACTGCAAACTTTATTTACCATTGTATTAAACTAAGAAAAGTAAAAATACACATTTAACCCTTTCCTAACTGACGATACCAATTTGTACCGGGTGATTCCTCGTCCATTATTTTGACAATACGATCGCGCATTACGTATTTGACACTGACGATCCTTTCGAGTACTATTACGCTAACCAATCACAGTGATTTATTTCAATTTCGCCTACTTACCGCCAGCAAGTGACACTTTCAAGTGACACTTTTCCGTTATATACTACAGTGAATTTCGGTTATAACGACGGCGGAGGGACCACTTTAATGTCGTCGCTATATCTGGAGGTCTCTATATCCGAAATAATAAAAAGTCATGTACATATTTACTTATAATTTATTTAATGATGTTATACACGGGTGTTATTGAAAAAACGTGTTATAGTGCACTGTTTAAGCTTTGTTTTTTGTCGACTCTGTAAGGTGTATTCCATTTTCATAATTCCTTCAACATCTAAATTATTCTGGCCTTCACCAAATAAACAGTACATTTTGAGCGTTGTTATAGCACATAATGCATCTCTAGTTGTTGGAATCTCACTTCGATTGCAATCTTCTTCCTCTTCTTCATCCTCCTTTTCTTGTGTTTGAAGCGCATACTCAATAATTTCATTATCAGTCAAGTTATCAGTAGCGATAACTTGATCGTCAATATTCACATAAGTTTCTCAATCCGTAACTGTTGCTTCCGCTGATGATATTCTCGCCAATGGCAAATTGTCCAATTCATCATCAGAATCATAATCAGTTGTATTTAATTTCGAAAATTTACCAAACCCAGCATGTGTAAAACATTTTTTTATTGTGTCTGGAGTAACTCGTGCCCATGCTGTTGTTGTCATTTCAATGGCATCCAGAAGATTGAAGGCAAATGGGGTAGTACTTTTTTCAATTTCGTTTACCATTTTCTCCGCTAGAAGTTTTCGATAATGGCCTTTAATTCTTAATTATACCTTGATAAATAGGCTGAATAACTGATCTGACCACCAAACACGGTGGTAAGAATGCCAGTTTGATGTTAGTCAAATTTTGAATTTGTGGGTGAGCTGGACAATTGTTAATAAATAAAATGATCTTCTTTTGTTTCCTCTTAGCTGAGAGTCCCATTTCCGTAAAACTTTTTCAAAAATCTCCGATGTCATTAACGCTTTTTTGTTGGCTTCGTAATCAACTGGCAAAGTTTTTACATTCTTGAAACACTTTGGTTTTTTCGCCTTCCCTATAACCAGCAATTTTCGTTTTTCGCCTTTTGATAGTTTGCCGCCAGCACACTTTTCTCACGCTGGCGGCTTCTCCACAAACTTTACCGACCACTATATTATGACGTTGTCTAAATCTGTAAATCCAGCTTTCTGAACATACAAATTTTGTTTTCCCGAGCTGTCTGGCAAAATGATTAGCTTTCTCTTGCAAAAGATGACCGCTTACGGGTACATTTTGGCTTTTCTGAGCTTTAAACCACACTAGGAGAGCATTTTCAATATCTTGATGAGTTGGATTCCGATTTTTCTTTATTTTCAGGGATTTTGATTCAAAACACTCCATAATTTTAGCACGATTTTTCCACATCGTTGATATTGTAGAATGTGAAACTCCAAATTGTTTACACAGATCCACATGGTTTTCTCCATTTTGCAGTCTAGAAATGATGTCCACTTTTTCTTTAACAGTAAATGTACATCTAGGAGCCATATTCGCAAGTTTAAGCAACACTGTGCACTTACAAGTTTAACTTCGTAAACATGCTACGTAGTCCTACGTACAAACAAAGCATTAGTTTGACCATCTGTGAATGTAAACAAAGGATAAGAAAGCTTAATAGTTTTATGAATGAGTCTTTATGCCTTTGCCGACTCAGTCGCAATATCCGCAAGGGATTTCTGGGAATCGGTCATAAATGGTTCATAAAAACAAATCGCTATACCCGAAATTGACGCTATAACCGAAGTCGCTATTACCGAATGAATTTCTTACGAAAGTATGCTTTAAATTCAAGGGACGTTAGTTTGACGTCGCTATAACCGAAAAGTCGTTACAACCGAGGTCGCTATTAATGAAATCCACTGTATATATAGTATATAAAGGAAAAGGGTCGCAGCAGGACTGCAAAAACTACCGTGGTATCAGCCTTCTTAGCATTGTGGGAAAACTGTATGCTAAGGTACTAATTTAAAGGGTCATGAAAGAAACTGATGGAAAAAGTTTGGATGTGCTAGCGAGATTTAGAAAGGGAATGGGGTGTACAGATCAAGTCTTCATGATAGCGGAAAGTTTTTGGCCAAAAACCAAAAAGATTTTTGTGCGTACATGTACTTTGAAAAGGCTGATGACAGAGTGGACAGGGATGTGTTATGGCAAACACTAAACTCATTTGGGTTGAGCGCTGGGTTGATACGGGAATTAAAGTATCTTTATAGGGAGACGAGTGCTTGAGTGTTAGGATCAATAGGGCTTACTCGGATTGGATTGGCATCCATAAAGGTATCAGACAGGGCTGTGTGGCTTTCCCGTGGCTGTTCAACCTATTTATGGACGTGGCTGGTCAACTCTATGTAGCTTTTTCGCGCGTTGGTCAGAAAAAAATTTATTCGTGTATACACCAGAACACAAGACAGTAAATGTAGTGCATAAGAATGTATTGTAGTTACGAAGTGTATGTTAAGCGACTAGAACGTGTGCAGAAAAGATTTTTATGGCATGCATCATTTCAATCCGGTCTAGCTAAGCAGTTGCCTTCGTACGTTGATAGAATTTCAAAATGAAAAGCTTAAAAAATAGGAGGCTTATATTAGGTCATTTGTTTTTATATAAAATTGTAAGAGGTGGTCTGGATTGCCCTGGACTGCTGGAACAGGTTCGGCTTAATACACCCTTCAAATCTCGCGAAAGGAGAAATACACACCATTTGTTACCAAGGAATCCAAAAGCAATCTCGGCCATTACGCGATCATGAACAGGCTGCAACGACAATACAATGAGCTCCAGAAAAAACGGACGTAGACATTTTTTCAAATAGCCTCTCTAAATTCAAAAAAAATATTTTTAGGTGCAAGTTTGAGTACGGAATAATTCTGGATTTAGTTTTTGTTATATTTTATTACTTTTTAAATAAGCATTAAACACACATTTGCATGTCGTGGCAGCCTGTAATTGAATATGCACTTAGCTTAAATCTTAGATGTTAGCTTAAGAATTTAATGTTTTTAGTGTAAGATTTGTTGGCTGTCCTTAATAAGTAAATAAATAAAGGTATTTAGTACATGACTATCTGTAAAGTATTTTTATATAATGAATAAAAATATGTAAGTAAGAAAAAAACACTTAAAATAATGATTTCTTAAATTTACGCGAACACTACATATTGAATAAAACTATTATTTACGGATTTTATCGCGTTTAACTCCCACGTTTAACTTTGACGTGTGTCAAAATATCAACAAAAAGGACATTCTAAAAAACGCTAAGATCTTTAACCAGGCAAGTAAAAAGTTGTTACGAACGGTGATTCAGCAGAAACGGTTCGATTTACATTTCATAAATAACATCATAAACAATTTGTCCAGTGAACTAAAGACAATTTTAACGACATTTGATTTTAATAATTGCATCGAAACTTTAAACAAACGAAAAACATCGAAATACAATGAATGCAAAAATAAACAAATAGAAAAATACCAAGAATTAACGATCAAATCAAATGCCAAACATCCAAGTCAGCACCAGAACGATACACAACCGTTGATCATAGATACAAACAATAAACAACGTATGGTCTATAATTTGTCAAAACATACACTGGACGAACCGATAATGAAAGTATTAGCGAAGGGAATGAACTTCGCATTAACACCGCGAAAAATCCCGTACCAGGAAATTATCTGCATTGTCGAGGACTGTCTGTTTAAGAATAGTATCGGTAAGGAAGATTTGGAGGCTATACGTAAGATATTTCGTCCTTGTTACGTCGTAGTTCAGTGCCGAAACCAAACCTTCCTAAAGACGAATTTACAGCGTTGATTAACTTACGGAACAGACCAGAACTCACGATTCTCCGCGCGGATAAAGAAAATGTTGACGCTACATGCTGCTGCTGACAACTGCTGCGCAACAACTGGTATCGGACGAAAGTATATACAAAAAGGTCAAAACAGACCCCACAACTAACACGCTTAAAGCAACTAGCGATTTAATTTTTTTTTATATAGGATAGGGTGACAAACGAGCACACAGTCCACCTGATGATAAGTAGTTGCTGCGGCCCATAGACATCTACACCTATCCTCGATTATGAATCAAAATGCAGATGCGTTGTCACCCGTGAGGACTAAGATGGAATGCCTCGTTTCCAGTAAAGAGGGTCTCCGGTTCTCTACACTCACCATACGAAATACAGCAGCATTAAGCTACTATTTCACGCTGGTATTCTGTGAGAGCGTGGTCCTTCCCCGGTCGAGCCGACCCATTCGTGCTACAACTATACTACTAATATAACTGCAGCATGGCTCTACCACGTATAAATATATTAATAAAGAAAATATATTAATAAAGAAATACTCCGAAAAATTAAATCTCGACGTGAATTCGCTAATACCATCATGTACCACCGAGGTTGTATGGGTTACCGAAGATACACAAACCAAACGCTCCACTACGTCCCATAGTGAGCCAGATCGATTCACCAACTTATAAGCTGGCACAACACTTAGCAAAAATACTATCACCACTGAGAGGACATACCAGAGCACACACAAAGGATCCATACCATTTTGTGAGTGTGATAAAAGACCCTATATCTCGCTGACAATGAAACTATGGTCAGTTTTGATGTTCAAGTCACTATTTATATGCCTACCTTCTGTTGACTGCATCTTAATTGTAACTAGGAAGCTAGAAGAAAATAACATGCCTCAAGAATATGCAATATTACTTGAACACTGCCTCACATCTGGCTATCTATTGTGGAAGGAGCAGTTCTACAACCAAGTAGATGGTTTGGCGATGGGCTCACCTGTATCTCCCATAGTTGCCGACATACTCGTGCAGGACTTTGAGGAGAAAGCCCTTGTTACTGCTCTTGTAAATCCAAGGTTATACAAGCGGTACGTAGACGACACTTTCACAATTTTACCATCTGACAAAGTAGCTGCATTTTTAGACCACCTTAACTCCATAAACTCTAAAATACAATTCACAATGGAGTTAGAGGCAAATAATTCTCTAGCTTTCCTAGATGTTTTACTCATTCGAAATCCTGACAACACTATTAGTCACATTATGTATAGGAAAGAGACCCATACCAACCGATATCTCAATGGTGAATCTCACGATCATTGTTCACAGTTAGCTACCGTGGGTAAATCTTTGTTTCAGAGAGCACGAGGGATCTGTGACAGCAAACACCTGGCCGCCGAGCTTCAGCAAGTTCTGCACGACAACAAGCTTTGGGTCCCGCGCCTACGTCATAGTGAAGCCGGCCACAGTCGAACGCGCGCCTGCTGTACTACCATATGTCAGAGGAGTCGGAGACAAGATTGGCTACATCTTGAAGCGAACTTACGTCAAAACATACTACAAGCCACCGAAGAAGATTAGTCAATTTTTACCATCCATCAAATGTAATATTCCTCTACAGGATGCAGGTGTGTACAAGCTACATTGTGAATGTGGTCTCTTTTACATAGGTCGAACAAAGAGATCTATAAAATACCCACGTAAAGGAATATATAGCTGACGTGAAGCACCGACGCTACGGGAAGTCTGCAGTCTGCGACATGTTCAAGATCGTCCCTACCATTACATTAGATTTGATAAACCACAAATCCTCGCAAAAGAACACCCATTCCTACCAAGGAAGATATACGCGAGGCTATTGAAATTAAAAAACATCCAAATTTCAATAGAGAAGATCGATGGGTGCTGCCATCTGTTTTGGATCCTATAATTAACAAAATTAAACCCAAACACAAGCATACCACTGCAAGACTTCATGATACTATAAGCTCGTTTTGCGTAAATCGGACCAAAAATTAATATTCAAAAACTGAAGGTAGCCGGACTAACTATGACATGGGGACGTCAAACATCTCAGTCCCCCCCCCCCCCGTGTGACCATGGGTGCTGAAAGCACCCGCAACGTCGGGATAATAAAAATAAATTAAAGTATTAATTAAACGCGATAAAATCCGTAAATAATAGTTTTATTCAAAAAAAAACTTAAAAATTTAACAAGAAAAGTCATGTGTTCTTAATTTAAAAAATAATTAATTTAATAAAATATACATACATGAATAAATATTCAACAAAAACTAACCCAGCGAAGCGGCTTTTCACAGCTATTGTACATATTTTACCAAATACCTCACTACGAAGATTTTGCTCCAGTGTGTATATTCAAATGCTTTTGCAAAGTACGTTTGGTAATACATCTATATTCACACATACTACACGAAAAAGGTTTTCCTCCAGTATGTATTTTTATGTGTTGTTTCAAAATAGTTTTTCTTATACATCTATATTCACACATATTACAAGAAAAAGGTTTTTCTCCAGTATGTATTTTTATGTGTTGTTTCAAACTAGTTTTTCTTGTACATCTATATTCACAGATATTACAAGAAAAAGGTTTTTCTCCAGTATGTATTTTTATGTGTAGTTTCAAATCAGTTTTTCTTGCAAATCTATATTCACAGATACTACACGAAAAAGGTTTTTCTCCGGTATGTATTCTTATGTGTTGTTTCAAACTAGTTTTTGTTGTACATCTATATTCACAGATATTACAAGAAAAAGGTTTTTCTCCAGTATGTATTTTTATGTGTAGCTTCAAATCAGTTTTTCTAGTACATCTATATTCACAGATACTACACGAAAAAGGTTTTTCTCCGGTATGAATTCTTATATGGTCTTGCAAAGTACTTTTACTAATACATCTATATTCACAGATATGACAGGAAAAAGGTTTTTCTCCGGTATGTTTTTTCATATGTCTTAGGAAATGACTTTTTGTATTCGATTTATATTCACAGATATTACACGAAAAAGGTTTGTCTCCGGAATGTAGTTTTATGTGTCTAATCATAGAAGTTTTCAGTAAACATTTATATTCACAAATATTACACGAAAAAGGTTTTTCTCCAGTGTGTATTTTCATATGCCTTTGCAAAGTACCTTTATTAATACATCTATATTTACAGATATTACATGAAAAAGGTTTTTCTCCGGTGTGTACTTTCATGTGACTTATCAATTGAGTTTTTGTAATACATTTATAATCACAATTATTACAACAGTACACTTGCTTAGCGACGTGCGCTTTAATATGTGCTAAAATGCGACGTTTATGAGATGTTTCAAATTCGCAAATATCACAGTTATATATATCCATTAGTTGTGGTACTGGAGTTTGTTCAACTTGGGTCTGAACTGCATCTGAGTTCTTTTGCGTCTTATGACTGTATGATATGTGGTTGGCGAGATTATCTTTTGTTAAAAACTTTTTTCTACAATAATCACATTCAAATATGTATTTTGTTGATGCCTCAGATTTGTTATCCGTAAGTATATTTACACTTTGTTCAAAATTTTTCTTTTTCATGATTTTTGTAGGATGCTTCCTTTTTTTAATAACTGGTTGAGTATCTCTTTTCATTTTTGGCTTTGATTTATTAACAGGGCTTTCTAAATCCAGGTTTCCTTTACGAACATCACCTATGTTACAATTAGTAGAATTTGATTTAATCTTTTCCTCACACGGTTTTGAAAAATTATTTGTTTGTATGCAGGCTTGTTCTGAAATACAAATGAATCAAACATTTTATTTATTGCAGGGCACTGTATCTTTATTGTAAGATACCTTACACGGTTTACAGCGGGCGGAATTTATGCCTTACCAGGGAGATATAGAGAGATTATAATAATTTTACATAATTACACTCATTTAACGTTACAAGATATAAAGTATTTTAGCCAATTACTCTGGATAATGTCTCTCATATTCATTTTGGAGGGAAAGAATGGTGAAGAATCTAAATTCGAATAATAATGATGACGTTCTTCTGACCGTGTTATAATTACATTAATCTAATAGTCGCTGGTTCGAATCCCACACAGAAAGAGTGTTACACATACATACATATTGACCAGTATTGTTGTAGATATTAAAGATATAGTCTAGATAGTAGTATTAGAATAATCTATTCTTATAATCGCTGTTTGGAATTCTACACAGAACTAGTGTTACACACAGTACAGTCGAAGTTGGCGTGTAAGTGCGGCATAAGAGAATTCGTCATCACATTTTATACCGTGGATTTCGTAAGAGCGGACTTTGGGTTTGGTTTTCCGACAGATGGCGGTATAACCACCTCGTTTACTTCAGATGTAAAACATCCAGACCGGCGACAGGCAACATTACCAGAGGTGCTCACGTCTGGTTCTGCGATCGTCAATCCTATGCCAAGCGTGACAACTGAGACATATCCTACATCGGGAGAGATCCTTCCATGTGCAGCAGTGGCAGTTTACAGGACGATTAAGATAGATGAATTATTTGTAGGCCATACAAAGACTCAAAACAAACCCTGGCAGCTCAGGGGCCAGTAGTTTGCCATAAAATTTCAAAGCATGCTAGCAACCCAGGTTCTTTCTCCACCAGCACCCATACAACTGTTAATTTTTTATGTGTATATATACAGTATTTCCCAGAAATCGACGTCAAGTCGAAGTCGGATGATAGGTTAAGTCGTAATCGTTAATAGAAAATTAAAAAAAGTCAGCTATGTATTTTATATATTACAGGCATTTATAAAAAAATCGAGAAAATATACATCTTGTGACGGTCTTAACTCCTGTTGCTGCTAATTTTAACTCTTTTTGAATTTTCTTTTTATTGTGTAATCCTGGATGATGCTCCTGAAAATAATGCCTCTGCTTAATATTGACAGCCAACTGCTCCAGTCCAGAAGGAAATGTAATTTTTCCCCAACCATGTATTTAAAATTAATACTTTGCCCAGTTTCGAACAACTGTACTAAAAAAAATCTACTACACCAGTTTGGCAACTAACTTTAAAAGTTGGCGCATTTAATAAGGATTCTAAAATGGTATAACACTTGCAAGACTAATTGTTAAATTATGGATTTTTTAAACAAACCCAGTTGTAAATTAATTTTCCTTACCTATCTAAAATGATTTTTGTGTATCCCAAGGCTTTCCTCAAGCCCATTATCTAAGATACTAGTTTAGTCAAACAGAGGGAACCAGTTGACGAAGTATGAGCGAAACAGATAGTGACTTTTATAACAAAGAAGGAGAGAGTAATTTTATGTAGTTTAGCGAGACAGACAGTGACGCTACTTTTTTACCGTCGTACACAAAATTAAGTTCAGCACATTACGCTCCTTCGTTTATTGCGCATCTTTCTCCATTCGTTCGTGTTGATTTCGTACTGACCACATTTGGCTTCGTTTATTGGACTTGATTGCTTGTGATTTGGATTTGGCCTGTTTATTTTCTCTTTAAGACGACCTGGTCTTAGTGCGACCTTGTCTGTGTACACCACACAAGAACATGCTAACATGCACCTCATTTATGCGGAATGCAGATACAACGCTAGTGCTGCAGCTAGACTTTATCGTGACAAACGAGCACACAGTCCACCTGATGGTAAGTGGTTGCTGTGGCCCATAGCAATCTACATCTATCCTCGATTACGAACCAAAATGCAGATGCGTTGTCAGGACTAAGATGTATTGCTTCGTTTCCAGTAAAATGAATCTCCGGTTCTCTACACTCACCATACGAAACTCAGCAGCGTTGAGCTGCTACTTGACGCTGGTATCCTGTAAGACCGTGGTCCCTCCCCGGTCGTGCCGACCCATAAGTGCTACAACTATATTACTAATATAGCTGAAGCATGGCTCTAACACAGAGTTCCCCAAACTTTTTTGTGTCGTAGACCCCTTGCCATGTTTTTCCGTGTTGGGTAGACCCCCTACTTACCTGACATTGATTTCCTGTAAATTTCTAACTGTAGTGAAGTTGAGTGTTAAAAACTTAAAGTAAAAACACATGTTAATTTATTATTCATTTATTAATTGAATTTAAATTAAAACCACTCAAAATAAAATGTTGTATCTGTTATGTAAAATATACGTAGCATTAAATAAACATAAAATAAACTATAAATAAAATAACATAAGCAATAAGTCAATATTTTTAGTGAGAAGGATGAACCTGATGCTTTGATAATAAATTATCAACATTTGGCGTCAATTTTGTAAGGGTTAATCTTAAATCTCCTCGGCTAATGATGTCCAGTCTGTTTCTTTTGTTCGTTAGGAGATTGGTAACAGCGCTGAACCCCCTTTCCACTAGGTATGACGATGGAAAGGAAATTAAAAATTTCCTCGCTATATTCCATAATACGGGATAAGTAACGGGTATGTTGTTTTGCAGCCAGAATTGCTGATATCCGTTTTTAAACTGAACCTTAAGTTCTTCGTTTGTACTTAGTTCAGTCAGTTCCTCTTGTATTATGACATTCGTTTCTTCTATGTCACCATATGGATTAATTATCCACGGTGGTATTACCATAGTCAAAATATCCTCAAACCTAGATTCAAAATCTGAATAGAGGGCATTTAAATGTTGAACGTAAGTTGAAACGTCGTCTTCCTGGCAGCATGTCTGTGACATATTGGGGAACTGACAAAATTCGCCCCGTCCAATATTTTGCTTCATTAGTTTAACTCTGGCAAGAAACGCTGATAAGATGGACTTTGTTTTAATCAAATTTAAACTGTCGCCTTGTAATTGCAAATTAACCATATTAAATTTTGTAAACAAATCTGTTAAATAGGCGATGTCTGTTTTCCTCTTCATTAAATTTTCTTTTAAAATTTTATCTTTAGTATCCAGAAATTCTAAAATAGTCTCAAAAAGTGCAAAAAATCTTGTCAAACATAAGCCTTTCGACAGCCAGCGTATTTCAGTGTGAAGGAGTAATTGATGAAAGTGTTCGTCATTTTCTTCACACAACTGCGCAAATAACCGCGTATTCAACCCGTTGCTTCGGATTCGGTTTACTGCATCAATGACTAAATGAAGTGATTCATGCAATCTAAAACTCAAATTTTTAGCAACTAAATGTTGTCGATGGATGACGCAATTTATTGCTAACACCCCTGACACATTTTGTTTTAAATAGCTTATAATACCTTTAATATATGTATATAATCGGAATCTCGAAAACGGCTCCAACGATTTTCATAAAATTTTGTGTGAAGAGAGTTTTGGGTGCAATAAATCGATCCAGCTAAGATTTATTTTTAGAAAATGTCGTTTTGTCCGTGTTTTTAGACAATGAAAAACTGCTACAATATCGTTAGAATAAGAAGGTAAATTTTGACAGTTTATTAATGATTACAAATAGCTTAATTGGTATAATGGGCGGTCACAAAATCGTAATACCATAGTTCGAGCCCAGACCGACCGACCGACTTTTTTTAATTTTTTTTTTCAAGTTTCTTTCTTTTTTGAGAAAACCTATTTTTTCGAGCCCTTTTTTAGTATTTTTTAAGAACACGAAAATTTAAATTAAACTAATTGCACTCATAATTTTTTATTCAAATAACCATTTCAGTTTTTTCTATTATGTCGCTAAGATCAAATAATATTATTCGTATTTCATCAGTATGTAATTTGTATCTAATTATAATTTCCAAAACACACGAATTAAAAAAAACCGAGCAAAGCTCGGTCAACCGGGTACTAGCTTATAAATCCACGATAACGTCCAACTATGGCAGGTGGTCCATCTGTAGCTACTGATATTATATTTGATAAAGGAATTGCTTTTTCAATGAAGTAATCCTTTAAAACATGAAATATTGATTCACCTTTAACGTCAAAGTTCTTGCGAAGAGCAGTTCTTCGTAGATTTCTTGATTCACAATAAAACGAACATATGCCAATAATAATGCTGCATTATCAGGTAAAGTTGACTCGTCCAGTTGTATAAAGAAATAGGTCGTTTGCAAATAATTACATAAGAAGCTTTCAATATCAGAACTTCTTTTTTTTTTGTTACTTAAGGGAATTCTTTTAATGATATCAGATGCAGGTTTGTGTAAAACAGTTTTTAAAACCTCTTCAACGGCTGGCAAAATTAACTTCTCTCCGATAGTATGCGGTTTTCCGGATTTTGCTATAAGTAACGAGATATTGTAAGACGCCCGCAAACCATCATCATTTTTTTGTGACGTCGAAGCGAACATTCTGTCCAGTGTAGGTCTCTTCTGAAGTTTATCTTTGAGTGTTGGAAAGTATTTCAAATCTTTCTCTGTTTTATCAGGGTGGCATCTTCTCAGATGATCTTGCAGTTTAGATGGTTTCATAGCATCATTACCCAAAACTTTGTTGCATAAAAGGCACATAGGCAATTGCTTGTCCGGCAATGATGGAATGAGGCCAAATTTCAAATAATCGACACTGTACTGTCTACATTTCTTTTTAGATTCCGACATGGCATCAGTCATCTGTGGGCAAAATTAAATTATTTAAATAAGACAGAAAATCCAGCAGCTGTATATTAAAAATATTTTTTGATTTTTCCGAAAACATTCCATAATTTGAATATCTTCTTGCAACAATTAGCTCGAATTACGGAGATTGCACTGTAATTATAATACCGATTGCTAAAACTTTCAAAAAGAAACTATTGAGGAGTAATGATTGATTATTAAACTACTAATAACGAAAGTCATGATTGGCGTAATTTATCTATCTTTGCTAACTACGAGTACAAAACTAAAATTTAATAAAAAATAATGTACTTACTTTTCTCCAGCACTCTCAAACAAAATAACACTGACTCACTATAATTTGTGTGATATACTAACTGTTTATATTTTTTAAAATATTTTCTTAACACTTTCCTTTTCAAGATTCAGGAAACGAATAAACATATTTGTCCCACATTCGTATTTATAGAGTGACGAATTGAACAAGGCAGGGCAAGGTAGCGAAGCTCTGAAACTGCGACTCTCAGGTTTTTACAAGTTCAAAATGTATTGCGACCACAAAGCGAATACCAACATCCCACAACTTACACAATTTTATAAACATATATAATAAATTTTTTACTTCATAGGTACTTTTATAAATAATATATATGTTTTGATATTATAAGATAGTATGATGTAAGTAAATAGGTACTATCAGTGTATGTGTTGAGATCCACTATCGTGGACCCCCATTTTCATTTCATGGACCCCCAAATTTTTTTCGCTGACGTAGATCCCTTGCAGGTGGTCATAGACCCCTAGGGGTCGATATAGACCACTTTGGGAATCACTGCTCTAACAAGTTAAGAAAAACGTTGTGCTAGAAGCTGTCGAAGAAGACTCGAGTACTTCAGTGCGTGCAATAAAATTAAGGACTGGAGTGCCCAAAAGTGCAACTCACTGGATATTCCAAGAAAACGAGCTTCACCCACTCTATTGAAACGTTACTAACCGAACCATTTTTGAAAAGATTGATCACTGGTGATGAAAAGTGGATTATCTACGACATGAACGTGCGAAAGAGATCATGCTCAAGGTGTAGTCAAGCTCCACAGACTGTGGTGGAACCCGGATTAACACGCAATAAGGTGGTGCTGTGTGTATGATGGGATTGGAAGGGCAACGTTTATTGAGCATTTACCACCGCGCAAAACCATCGACTCGGACTCTACTGCCAACAGCTAATGACTCAAGAAAGAATTAAAAAAAAATGGCCAGAATTGATCAACAAAAAAGGAGTGGTCTTTCATCATGATAACGTCAGAACACACATTTTTGGCTACTCAACAAATATTGTGAGAGCTCGGTTGGGAACTATTAATGATCACCATATAGTCCTGACCTTGCAGCCTCAGATTTTCACCTGTTTCGGTGAAACATCTCATTCCCTTTGTCCTTCTTTCACGTCGCAACAGAGCGTCGGCATGGCATGATTTTTTGTATGGGGATAGTTCGGTGGCTGTAGAGTGACATAGGCGGAAAAACATATCATTCCCGTGGAAAAATCGAATGTTGCAAAATTAAATTCAGCTAGGTGGCGCCACCGTGATTCTTCAACATTCTTTACGTGGTAGAGCCATGCTGCAGTTATATTAGTAGTATAGTTGTAGCACGAATGGGTCGGCTCGACCGGGGAAGGACCACGCTCTCACAGAATACCAGCGTGAAATAGTAGCTTAATGCTGCTGTATTTCGTATGGTGAGTGTAGAGAACCGGAGACCCTTTTTACTGGAAATGAGGCATTCCATCTCAGTCCTCACGGGTGACAACGCATCTGCATTTTGATTTGTAATGGAAGATAGATGTAGATGTCTATGGGCCGCAGCAACCACTTACCGTCAGGTGGACTGTGTGCTCGTTTGTCAGCCTATTCTATAAAAAAAAAAAAAAAAAACAAGACGGACGACGATACGACGGACGAACACAGAAGGTCAGAATATCTGGATTATTATGTCTTATTACCAAAATTACGATAAAAATGTATGGATCTGTGTTTTTCCACGCAGGACTGGGAAGAAAGCGATAAAAAACATAAAATTCACCATAATGATTTCTTATATTTACGCGAACACTATACATTGATTAAAACTACTTTTACGGATTTTATCGCGTTTTATTTATTTTAATTTTAATACCCGACGTTTCAGGTGCTTTCCAGCACCCATGGTCACGGGGGACTGAGGTGACTGACGTCCCGATGTCAAAGTTAACCCGGAGTACCTTCAGCTTTTTAATTATTGTCTTTGGTCCGATCTACGCAGAATGAACTAACTGTGTTTTGAAGTCTTGCAGTGGTATGCTTGGGTTTACGTGACCATGGGTGCTGGAAAGCACCTGAAACGTCGGGTATGAAAATTAAAATTAATATAAATAAAACGCAATAAAATCCGTAAAAGTAGTTTTAATCAATAAAATTCACCAGCTGATTTTCTTCAAACGTTTTGGTGCATTGTAATTCACAGAATAGGCGATAACCTCGCAGACGATATTAAGTAATCCGTTGATGCTCTGCCTACCCCGCAAGGGTTACAGGCGTGATTATAAGTATGGATCAGAAATACTATCACCACCTGTCACGCTTTCACCCTTAACTGTGGTAGAAACAGTTCTTAGTAAGCCTTATTAATAAGCCTTAGTAATATTTATTGAACGGAAATGAATACGGTTCTTATATGTATGAATGAATCGGTTTTACAATAAGAAAAATTGTGCGAAATTATAAGAAAATATTTTTTGAGAGTTCTTATTAACTAACTTATACATAGTTTAAATTGATTCCGCTAGATG
The DNA here is from genome assembly GCA_036936625.1 of Parnassius smintheus behrii. Taxonomy (NCBI): domain Eukaryota; kingdom Metazoa; phylum Arthropoda; class Insecta; order Lepidoptera; family Papilionidae; genus Parnassius; species Parnassius smintheus. The sequence continues at coordinate 976,707 of JAUPFT010000025.1, forward strand.
TCGTTACTAGGTTTTTAAAACGCGGTGATGAAATGTTTCCTGACATGTACTTAACTCCCGCCGTTGAGCCGCACGTCAACTTATAGTGCATACGGTACCTATACGCTTAAATTGTTTGTATTTCGTAGCTTATTCGACTACCTGCTTTCGATGTCGGTTGTTTGTTTGGTATTTGCTTTGTGATTTGTAGACATGTGTCAATCATTCATTCCTAGCGACCGAATCATTCTGGTACATTTCGGGTATGTTCTGAAATACAACACAGTACACTGTTAAATGCTAATGACGTCATCAATTGACACTATATTGTACTGGCGTGCCGCCGCCATGTTGCGTCGGATATCCTGCCAAAATAAAACAATTTTTAAATGTGTGTGCGCTGAATGAAGCATGCCAGAATTCGTTTCTATTTGCTGGTATATCCATTAGGAGGATATAATGATTTTTGGATCACAAAATGACAAAAAAATAATCGCCAACACTTTTCTAAATGGCGCAAAAGTATGACGTCATATACTGTCCAATGTTTTGGAACGAATCACCAGTATAGCGTCGATTCATGACGTCATTTGCATTGGACAGTACACTGCATTGTATTTCGGAACATACCCTTCGTCACGCGTACTGGTACATTTGGATCGATCATTCAAATGGATCATTTCAGGCTCCAGTAGGTACTCTGTGAGATCCATTGGGAACCGAAAATTTTAACATTTATTTGCTACAAAAATTAAACATCTTATACTTATATATGGTGGTTGAAAATTATTATTAAATAAATCATTTATCATGAAATCTTTTGAAGTGTTATTTTTAGTAAACTCTACGAAATGATATTTTTAACTCATAGAGTTAACAAATAAATATAATAAAATGTAAAATAACTTTTAATTTAGGTAACAATATTATAATTCAAAAACCCTTAAATTATGAATACTCCTGATGCTCTGCAGTCTACATTGTTAATACGATTCGCCTTTTTACTCAGATCATTGGGGATTCAGTCGGTTTGCGGATCATTTACAATTCAAACAAATCGCGGGTTAAAAAGGTACCGTCAATTGTTTGTGATTGGTCAATACTTTTAAGTTGTACCAGCTCAAACGAACGAATCATGCATGATTGACACATCTCTAGTGATTTGGTTAAGGTTGAATGGATTTATATTGGCTTTCATTTTCGGATTTGTATATTTTCTTGGATCGGTTTTGTTGATTTGGTTGGTATACCTTTATACATATTTAGACTCTGGCTTTGATTTTGGATTTTGTTTATTTAGAATCGCGAATCGGTTTTCGTTGTTTTAGGTTGTTTAACAATATTTCAAAGGAATATTAATAGTATAGATAGTGTATACGGTACCTATACACTTACTTCTTTTTTCGTTGGTTATATTTATATTGACTACTGCTTTCGATTTCGGTTTTCTGCGAATTGTTTTGTGATTTGGTTTAATTTGATTTTTTTTTGGCTATCGTTTTCGGATTCGTGTTGTGTCTTGAATTGGTTTTGTTGTTTTGATTTTAAAAAATATTTAAAAGGAATATTTATTCCTTTTAGATATTTTGGATTTGCTTTTAAAAAAATATTTAAAAGGAAATTTAATTTCTTTTAGGTATTTTAACGTTTTTTTATAAATAGGTTTTTGTTACTTCATAATACCTCGCAAACGTAAGTCCAGCCTTTCAAGAGTATACTCTCAAAGACAAGCGAAAAGATTAGCTTGATCGCTAGAATCTTTAGAAGATGCTGAACTGAGAAGGCAAGAACAAGCAGAGCGTCAGGCTGCTTTTAGAGCATCTGAGATACCTTCTCAACGTCAGCAAAGGCGTCTTGAAGAGACAGAGCGTCAGGCTGCTTTAAGAGCTTCCGAAACACCTTCTCAGTCAGGAAAGGCGTCTTGAACAGGCAGAGCGTCAAGCTACTTTAAGAGCTTCTGAAACACCTTCTCAAAGTCAGCGAAGGCGTCTTGAACAGACAGAGCGTCAAGCTACTTTAAGAGCTACTGAAACACCTGCTTAAAGTCAGCAAAGGCGTCTTGAACAGGCAGAGCGTCAAGATACTTTAAGAGCTACTGAAACACCTGCCCAAAGTCAGCAAAGGCGTCTTGAACAGGCAGAGTGTCAATCTACTTTAAGAGCTACTGAAACACCTGCTCAAAGTCAGCAAAGGCTATTCGAACAAGCGAAACGTCAGGCCGCCTTAAGAGCCGCGGAAACACCTGATGAAACTCAACACAGATCACTGAGCAAGCTGAACGTCAATCTACTATAAGGGCATCTGAAACACCAGAACAGACACAGGCGCGAAGAGATGCAAATGCACAGCTCCAAGTTCAGCGTCGGCAAAATTTCAAAGAAACAATTGGTCGGTTTTTAATGACTCAGCATTCAATTATGATCCGTTGATTGATTACAAAAATCACAGGTTAGTTGTTATCGGACTGATGGACAAAGCGTGTCGATTTTGCAGCGCTTTAAAATGGAAAGACGAGACCGCAGGCATTTGCTGTTCCAATGGCAAAGTGTCTATTCCGTTACTTGGGGAACCAGAAGAACCTTTGAAAACTCTCTTTTTATATGATGCTAATGAGTCACGGCGCTTTTTAAACAGGATCCGGAAATACAACTCATGCTTTCAAATGACGTCCTTCGAAGTTGACCGGTAAATAATAATGCCGGGATTTTCGCATACATTTACGGTGCAAGGGCAAAGGGGGATGCCCATATTAGGCCATCGAACGCCCAACAATGTGCATTTGTTAAAAAAATATATCTTTATTTATGGTTATTAATCGCGGTATTCATTTATCCTAAAACAATGGGAATATTTTTGCACAAATTAAAAGTACCGAAAAGATAAAAATAAAATTAGGTAAATACGTAATTCATTAGTCAGTGAATAAAATAAAAAATGTTGCCAATCACAAAAATCATTAAAAAATCGATTCCCCTTTTCAATCGATTACTTATGGTGTCATTATTACAATGCTTATATGATCTTTCGATAATTATTACGATGTTATGATATAGGTTTAAAATAACCGTTGACAATGGATATTTATCCAAAGCAGTCGATACGCAACCGTTATTAACCAAATGTTTACCGACTACAGACGAAAAAGGATGGTTATGTTTTTACTGTGTGTGCGGATTAGGCTATGTTGAATCGTTTTTTGCTATGGTGCTTAAAACGTAGGATGCATTTTATTATTGAGGGAGCTACTATCAAAGAATATTTTATTCGCTTAACTCGTAAAGTACTTGACCAACTTTAAGAATTCTTTCACCACTAGATTGTTATGTATAATTTTAGATATCTAATATAGGGTTAATTTTATTATTGAGGGCGCTACTTTCAATGAATACGTTTTTTGGCTAATCTCAAAAATTACTAGACCGATTTTGAAAATTCTTTCACCATTACATTGCTAATGAGGGCGTTAGCTGTGTGATAAATTATATTATTACAATAAATAATTGCGAGATTAATATTTTCTAAATAAATAAAACTAAATACCTACCTAAGATGTTCAAATCCAATTATTATTTTTACAATTTAAGAATCGTATTTACACACTGTACTTACTCAGATTGATTATTGTAGATAAAGAGGTAATAAACCTAAAGTAAAAGAGCTCCGCTTAAACGAAAAAACTATTTATTAGAATAAAACTAAATGTTGAAAAAAAGTGGTTCAGTGCGAGTCGGACTCGCAGGCCCATGAAGAGTTCAGTAGTAACAAGCATATATTTTAAATCGAGTCAAAATACCACTGTCATTATCGCCAGCAACAAATTATTTTGTTTTTCATAGTGTTTGTATAAATAACAAAGTTGTTTTTGCGGTTCCTTAAAATGTGCTACTTGTATCAAAAAAAGGACTATTATACATTAAAGGGGTTTCTGTGGTTTATTCATTACCAAAGAGAAAAAACTTATTGCGCAAAATAGGTTTTTATTAATTTCAAGTCATCAAAAGCGGCAGTCAACCATTAAAAACTAAAACAACCGTTGTTATAGGCTCGGTTGAATTCATTGACATCCTTCACATTTATAGTTATGATAATTAAACAAGCGAATTACTAGCTGATTTACCAAGAATTCTTTAGAGTATAACAAAACGCTACTGCACAAGTTAACTGTTATTCTTATCTGTTTTTAACATAACATTTAAAATGGAATCATGTTATGATAATTCAAGAAGTTAATTTCCAGCTGATTTACCACGAATTCTCTAAAGCATAACAAAACAATACAGCACAAGCTAACTGTTCTTAAAAATACATTTGAAATAGAGTTTCAATAAATAAAGGAAATTATATTTTAAAAAGCGTGCAGAACTTAAAACGCGTCAAAGATTATTCTTTTTATGATATTATTAATCGAATAAAAATCGATATCATTCCATAGATTTTATGACCGTTAAGTGGCAACATCGTATCCGACAGGTAGGCCGCTGTCACTGTTATGTCACAAGAATTAAATTACGTGTTGTTATCATGTTATTGTTTTGTTATAAAAGTAAAATGCAATTGTTGATCTCTCAACAATTGGTTCGAACACAGCAGGTAAATAGTTGGTACATATCACGATGTGGTATGTCTTCCTCTAAGAAATGCTTTATAACTGAGTTTACTTGAATAATATCAATATAATAATTGTAGCTTCTTTATTAGGTACAAGTTTCGAGTACAGTGAACGTGTAGTGTGGCACTCGCAAAATGCACCAATAGTTCGTCTTGAACATCTATACATCAGCTGTGGCACTGACACTTATGAGAATAAGATCACACACATTGTTTGTCTTCGATTTTCCACGTGAGGAATTATTTGCGCTACGTGAGGTAAGTGTTTAACATGTTTAACATTTCAATTTATTAAATGTGATCCATATATCTGATAATTATACATGTTTTTACACTGATTGTATATCAACTCAAGAACTTGTTTTATTTTTTCAAATCTGCCCTAGCTGTATCTGACAAACATACTAGCTTATTTATGAGATTAACCAGTTTTATCAACTACCAAGAAAGGAGACAGTTGATTTTTCATTGTTTTTGGACTGCTGGTAGTCTGTCAGTCCTTAATTATTAAATAATATAGGGCATTAAATCCGTCCTTGTGCAGTAACATTTAACTTGATAAATATTTTATTTATATTTGAGTTTGAAATAAATCTATTTTATTTTTATTTTTTCACTTTGACTTCATTTTTTGTATTTTACATTATTTCAGTTGTCATGCCGTGTATATCATAATTGCTGGCAATGAACTGATAGAACAGCATCATGTTCAACTGCAGAACGGGAACCATCTGAATCATCTAGTCCATCCTCGTTGCAATCTGAAGTGAGTAATGTATTGCACCCAGAACAACAAAGCTTAGATCATACATCACACAGTGTACTGCTAACTAATTATATAAAAGCACAATGTTTTTTACCATGTTGTAACAGTTCCATCAGCATTGCAAGTATGTCTCTTTTGTGATTAACTACATTTTGCGATAACAAACATACATAGTGACAAGTACTATGTATGTGTGTTATACTTGGTAGAGCCATGCTGCAGTTATATTAGAAGTATAGTTGTAGCATGAATGGGTCGGCTCGACCGGGGAAGGAGCACCCTCTCACAGAATACCAGCGTGAAATAGTAGCTTAATGCTGCTGTGTTTTGTATGGTGAGTGTAGAGAACCGGAGACCCTTTTTACTGGAAACGAGAAAATGATTTAGTCCTCACGGGTGACAACGCATCTGCATTTTGATTTGTAATCGAGGATAGATGTGGATGTCTAAGGGTCGCAGAAATGTCTCCAGCAGATGGTGAATTTCAGTTAATGACAAGATATGCTAATAAATCCAGAGCCGTGACTATGTGTCGATATGGGTAGTAGAGGTGGTGAATGGCATTTTTAAAACTGAATTTAAAATATTTCATCAAAATTACTTTAACAGGGCTTCTACACATTTGATGATAGACTGCTGTGGCTTCTGCTATAGTTAATAAATTCCACACAAAAATAAGGGACAGGGATGATGCGGCTCAAATACTTGAAATAGTTCATCAAAATATGGAGACAAATAATGATTTTTCTGAGTATGCTAGGGAAAACAATCTAAATAGAGCTAGGGCAGGCAGACTTTAGAAATATAAATGTAGACTTTAAAATGTTAGGGAATTTCCTGTTTTAACTTACAGCGACTTAATATTAATTGCTTGTGTCACATACCAATTAAAGCAAGCTCGCTACTATTATGGTGAGCATATAAGATTTAATGGTTGCTACCGGATAGAACTCTGTAATAACCAGAGGAGCAGCATTATGGAAGGAATAAAGTTAAGCCCTAGCTGATCTTTACTTAGGGCTAGAATTGCAAGTCATCACTATTAGTCGTAAAGTGTATTTTATTATATAAATTCTATATAATATCTAATATATAAATTCTTTTTTAGGAAGGATGCTTGCTACTACCACCTGCTTAGGACCCTGGTAATTAATGAAATTAAAAACCCAAGCATACCACTGCAAGACTTCTAGACACAGTAAGTTCATTCTGTAGATCGGACAATAAATAAAAATTAAAAATCTGAAGGTACTCCGGGTTAACACTGACATTGGGACGTCGGTCACCTCAGTCTGCCGTAACCATGGGTGCTGGAAAGCACCCGAAATGTCTGGAATTAAAAATCAAAGAAATAAAACGCGATAAAATCGATAAAAATAGTTGTTAAAAAAACTGCATTTGTGAAAATAAAAACTTCAAATATTTTCAAAACCCCGACTTTTTTTAAAGCAATTCCTTTACCATTTCATTGTTTTAATTGCATATTATCATATCTATATGCTTTTATATGTGGGCACTCATGGCCGAAGTGTCTATGAAGACTGGGCATGCCCCTTTATCATAGAAAAAGAAAAAAGTTTCAAGTTTTCAGCTGGAAAAAGTGAACTTATCACTTTTTCCAGCTGAAAACGAACAGCATAAATTTTTACTAGTATATTTTATGAGTGACGAATAAATTGAGGTAGACCGCCGCTGCCAATTTATCCAGGGAGTTGAGAGAGACACAGTGTTCAAAATTCAAAGATTCTTGCATGAACGTAACATTTTAGTCAAAACGTTTAAAACTGCTTTAGAAAACCTACTTAAGAGGATTATAAGGTCGTCATTCACGCAGATCGGACCCCTCGAGGAGAGCATGAAAGGCGCTACAATGCACCTTTGATAAACGAAATAGCAGCCGTAATTAGTGGTGATGAATTTTCTTCACGAGACATTGTCCTGCGAGCACGTGATGATACGTTGCAACGGGTAGCCGAAATACTCAAGTTATATGACGTTCTGCAATACCCATTGATTTATTGCAAAGGACAAGAGAGTTTTTTTTTCCAAAATTCCCACAATCAATTAATCAGAATTCCCACAGATCTTCCCTTTCAATTCAAAATTTCCTATTTAGCTGTTTCTTTTCAATTCCAAATGCTGCACCTCTGACGGACCTATTAAGCTCAGTTTCCTTTCAACTCAAAAGGCTGCATCTCTGACGGATCTTTTATTTGGCTCAGTTTCCTTTCAATTCAGAAAACTGCATCTCTGACGAATCAATTTAGCTCAGTTTCTTTTCAAAAGTCTGCATCCCCGACGGGTAATTATGCTCAGTTTCCTTTAATTAAAAAAATATCCCATTTCCATTTGGAATAAACAGGCTATTTTCATGCTTTCCTATACGCTGCGTTTCAAAACATTTAAATAGGCTGACGAATCAATTTTGCTCAGTTTCCTTTTAATGGCTGCATTTCTGACAAATCTATAAAACTCAGTTTTCTTTCAATTCAAAAAGCAATGGATAGTTCATTTCCCAGTGACCATGCGGGCGAAGCCGCGGGTAACAGCTCGTTGATTGTCGTCTACAGTGCCCGGGTAGGACAATGCAGGTGTCGGGCCTCGGGGTATACCCCATTGCCCGGATATTCCTCATGGCCCATCACTATGGGCCAGTCCTTGTTGCCTATTCAGGCGTAATATTGTAATTCCGGTTTTTCCGTAATTGGTTAATTACGGAAAAAAGAAAGAGGTTATCTATTATAGTCAAAGATGGCCTTTCAGCGGCATTGTGGGTTGTTACTCAACTCTCTAATCACATATAGAGAGGAGTTCTCTTGGAAGAGGTCGCCCGTCCGGTGGCCGGGTGTGTAACGGCGCAAAGCCGTTCAGGTGTTCATGTGGCCCGTTATCGGCACGGTCAAACATGCCGCGCGCTAACCGGGCCACAAAGTCGGTGATAGTCTCGACTTTCAGATCGGCCGCTATGACGTCGTTCCGGACGTAACGACCTGCTCCGACAATCGTCCTTAATGTCAGATTCTGCTGGGCCTGCAGTCGCCGCCTCAGAGGGTCGCTCAGAAGTGCGTACCAGGCCGGTGCAGCATACGTGATGATGGTCCGGATATACATCTTGTATATCCGGAGCTTGGTTTTTATAGGCAGTTTGGATGCAAGTACCGGCAAGAGCGTCGCCCGCGCACATCGGGCCCGGCGGACGACGAAGTCGACGTGCGCGGTCATGCGCAGCGTCCTGTCGATCTTGCACCCAAGATAAGTTATGGCCTTCTGGTACGCAATCTCCTGGCCATTGAGGGTCAGCGGAGGTGGTAAATTCCTGAGACGGCGAGTGAGCAGAGCGGTCGTCTTACCAACGTTGACGACCATCCTCCACTCATCCAGCCATGGTGGCAGCAGGTCCAGCAGACGCTGCATCTTGGCAGTGGCTATGTGGGCTCTTCTGGACGAGGTGAAATAGGCGCTATCGTCCGCGTATAGCGCCAGCTCGACGTCGTCCTCCCACTCTTCAAGCCTGCCTGCCAGTGTAGGTATATCGTTAGTGTAAGCCGCGTACAGGACTGGTGACAGACAGCTGCCCTGTGGAACGCCGGCATTGATGGTTTTTGTTGCGGACTCGGCGTCCTCTACGCAGACGTAGAACTTCCTGTCTTCCAGGAAAGACGCCATTAACCGCAACATAGCAAGAGGGACACTGGTCTGTTCTTTCAGTTTATAAAGTAATCCTATGTGCCACACCCGGTCGAACGCCTTCTCGATATCGAGAAAGACGCCCAACGATATGCGGCCACGATTGTACTCTGCCGCAAGCAGGTGCAGCACTCTAGTCAATTGTGTGACTGTAGAGTGACCCCTCCTGAATCCGTGCTGCTCCGCCCGAAGTTGGATGCACGGACGGAGACGTCTCAGCAGCAATCTTTCAAACAGTTTAGCTATGTGTGGTAATAGCGTGATCGGCCTGTAGCTGGCAGCTCTACGCCTGTCCTTCCCGGGTTTCGGCAAGACGATAATTCTGCCTTTTTTCCAGTCCTCCGGGAAGTGGGATGTCCGCAATATCCCATTGTAGAGTCGACCAAGCTCTACTATGACTCTATTGGGCAGCTGTCGGAGTGCAGCGTTGGTAATCCCGTCGTGCCCCGGCGCCTTCCTCGGTTGCAGGCGGGTTACTGTCCTCCGCAATTCAGCGGGGGAGATGAACCACTCTCCTGCAAGAGGCGGCGCGGGCGACGACAGGAACTCCTGTACGCGACTTTCCTTCCTGGCATGAAGCTCCATGAACTCCGCACTTGCTGGGTTCGGCATAAATTGCTCCTCGAAGTGCTCGACTAGGATATCCGCTCTGCCCTTGGCATCGTAGCAGCGTTTGCCTGTGCTATCTATCAACGGGCAAACGGGAGGTTTGGTTCTGGTTAACTGCCGGTTCAGTTTATAGAGCGACGCATCTTGCTCTTCAGCCTTGCTGATGCGCCGATCCCAGGCGTCGCCTCTGAAGGCCTGGACTGCAACCGACAGTTCCTCCGAGATGGTATTGAGCTGAGTCTTTAATCTGGGGCAGCGAGTACGCGCCCAGAGCTTTCTCAACGCTCTCTTGCGCCTGATCTGCACGCATATGTTAAGCGGCAGATCGTCTCGCCTGGCAGTGATCGGGACGATCGTAGAGGCCGCGTGGAGGGCCTCCTTGATGTTTTTGGTAATTCTAGTTGCAGCGGCCTCTACGTCGTCCGCTGTGCTTATCGGCTGGTGTGCTGGAGGTCTCTGCTGCAGGTGTTGACAGTAGAGCCTCCAGTCGACACGTGTCTTAAACGCTCTGGGCGGCGTAGTCACCGCCTTCAGGCCAAGGGTTATCAGTAACGGGAGGTGCTGTGAAGAAAGGTCGTACAGCACTTCTACCACTATCGGATAGTTGACGTTCCTAGTGAGCACGATGTCTAATACATCCGGTTTCCTCCTTGGATCAGTAGGAACGTGAGTTGGTTCCTCGGGACCTAAAACGTCATACGAGTTCTTCTCCGCATCTTCATATAGTTCATGACCCGGCGGGGTGATCACTCTGGACCCCCACGCCGGGTGTTTAGCGTTTAGGTCCCCGGCGACAATTGTGGGTGTGTCGCCTTCCATCACCGTCCGGATGTCTGAGGAGCAAAATGGAGTCCCTGGCGGGCGGTATGCCGCGTAGATTCTAAGTTCCTCGCCCGCCGCCTCCATTTTTATGCCGATAGAGCGCATAGTCTGGTAAGGTGGTAATCCCAGCTCTTGATGGACGATGTCCCTCCTCACTAGAACCGCCGTTCCTCTATAGGCGGCCCCTTGAGCAGTGACCTCGTCCCTCCTGTACATGTGATAATTCGGCAGCTTAATATGCGTCTTTGGGTTCAACTTTGTCTCTCCCAGCAAGATAATGTGTAAATCCTGTTGCTGGGCGACTGTGCGGAGTTCATGCAGCTTCTGCTGTATTCCGTCCGGGTTCCAATAGAGGAGGCGCAGATTACTCTCCTCCATAATGCCGGGCGAGAAGGTTTGCCAGCGCCTTCATTATCGCTGTCACTGGATCTGTCCCGGCTCTTATGTCAGCCAGGACTTGCGTGCCGACCTCGATGGCAATACCAACCAGACGTTGGATCGCATCTGCTGTTTCGAGGCCGGAGGAAGGTGTTCTCCTGTAAGAAGGCGTTGGCAATTGTCTCGGGTGTGGTTGCTCCTGGTCCTGCCCTCTTGGCTTGTGGGTTGAGCGCGCTCTAGATTTAGAGCGGGCCCTACGTTCTGGTAGGGCCCTTTCTGGCACTGTACCCACATTGGTTATCACCCTAGTAATCTGCGCCTTTTGCGAGGCTACTGGTATTGTTGGTGTCGGGGTAGAGGTGACAGCCTGAGGAGGCTGCGACTTCTTCCTACTTCTCTCCCGCCTCCTCTTCTTAGAGGGTTGCCGTTCAGTGGCAGGATTGGCGGGAGGCTGTAGAGTCGCCCCGGTGGTTGCCCTGATCGTTGTGGGTTCCACCGTTTCCTGGGATGTTACGGGTGGGGGGGGGGGGCTGGTTGCCTGCCCTTCCCGGTGATGGTGGTCCACCCGTCCTGCTGGATTGTAACAGCTTTCGGGCGACTCTGAGGGGCCTTTTTGGGTGCTTCCGGGAGTAGTCCCGGCAAGGTTATCCCCTGCCTCCTAGCAGTCCTCCTCAGGACTGGGCAGCGGCGGTCATTTGCCGTGTGGTTTTTGCCACAATTGGCACATTTCGGCTCCTCTTCCCTACCCCGAGGGCATTGGCTAGCAATGTGCTCCCCGGCACAGCGCACGCATCTCACTGGCCTGAAGCAGTTGGCAGAGGCGTGCCCGAAGGCCTGGCATCGATGGCATTGGGCTGGTCCTGCTTTTCTTTGCCAGGCCTCGATGACGACTCCTCTCATATAGAGGAGCTCGTCGATGTTGTATAATTCCTGGAGCTGCTCCAGGCTCAGGTGGTCCAGTTGGGCAAAGTAGACGCAGCCAGGTCTGCTTCTACGAGGTGGTATAGCCTTTACGTATTTAATAGGGAAGCCCTTTGCCCTTATAGCCTCCTCTATTGCTTTGGTGTCCGTGCCCATTGGTAGACCCCGGATGCCCACTTTAGTGGGCTTGTCCTCCTCCGGGGTATAACAATACCACGACAGTGTTGGTGTTTCCTTCGTCAATTCCACCATGTACCGCTGTACTGTGCGGAACTCATTGGCACTCTGCGGTGTGAATCTGACGCCTTTCCCAAACGGACGGGCACTTATGGGGTGACCCAACATTTTGTTGAGCTCCTTAAAATGCCTCGTCCAGTCTGGTAGGCATTCGGCCACTATGGGTGGGTATCGGCCCTTCTCCTGGTCGGCAGGTTTTTCTGTAGACGCTGCCGCCGGTGGTGGTCGTGGTACTGCTGGTGCAGCTACCATATGGGCATAACTGGTAGATGGCCGTTGGCCATCGTCCTGTGAGAGCCCGGACGGATTTATTGTTGCCACCGGCGATGATCGGCCGGCGGATGCAGCGAGGGTGGCATAAGTAGTTGACCCCCAACTGAAGGATTCCTCACCCCCCTGCTCGTACTGGGCCGAATCATGGCTTCGCCGATCCGGTGATATGGAGCGGGGGGGGAGTTGCGGTGGTGATGGTGATTTAGGTGGTGACCTCAACACCTTTTTCTGCGTCACCCGATGGTGGTACTCATCGTCCTCCTCCGATGTAGACGGTGCCTCGTCGGAGGACAGTTGGGAGCCAATCCTTTGCCTCTTTTCGTATAAAGAGGCTTCGGTCTCCGGTGGAGTATGGCGTCTAGCCGTTTTTACAGCTCGCTGCTGTTGGGGTGGTGGTTCTTGCCTGGCCGTATGCTCAGATACGGCCGGCGTGAGCGCAGCACCCTGTGCGGGCTCCTTCCGTGGCGAGACGGGTTTTCGTTGGGGGATCTGTGAGAAGGAGGACACGACCCTCGTGCGTTCCGGGTTCGACAGATCCCTCACAACCAGTGGTCGATCCAACACACCTTTTCGGTCCGGTGGTTTTCTAGATGGGGGGGGGAGGCTCCCCCTTTTTCTTATCAGACATGGTAATTAACTAACTAACGGCCCTGTCTAAAATATGATAATAAAAGTCTATGGCTTTCAACACATGGGGCACTGCCTACCCCTTTTGTACACCAAAAGGGTTGGGGGAAGTGCAACGGTGGCACTTTACACGCGACTAGGCACAGGATGCACGAAACGCATAAAGTGCCAAGAATCAACTAGGGGCCGGTGACCTCAACGCCTCACGGAATCGCGGGACTCAACGTGGGCGGAGTTTGTCGTACCGGCGGTTATTTGCAGCCACTGTAATACTGCAAGTAACACACACCTAGGAGATCCTTGGGGTAACAGCTAGTTATCAATAAATAAAAAACCAAGTTTTTACGTAAACTTACTTCAAATCAAGGCCATGATGGCGCGCGCGAGAAGTAATTTTGGCGCACGTGCGGGAGGTAATTTGCCGAGCATTTATAGTGTCACTGCCAGTATGCTTTTATCTATTTCACAATATTTCTTGGTTGTTTGAAGCATGGAAAGAACCTTTATTACATTCAAGTGTCCCTTTTTTGGTGATATCCATGATATTAAAGAGAACACCTACGTATGAAGATGTGATGAAGAATTGAAAGGACCAGACATCAACTAAAATTGACACTGGAAACTGTGAAGGAGGTAATATTTTCACAAATAGGAGATATTGTTGCACCTGGAGTTGAAAATATCTGGCAAACTGTGTCTATTCCGACCGTAACTAGAACACGAGTTATACAAATGTTAAAAGCCTACCACTTAAAATGTAAAAATTTACTCAAGTATATAAGAAGCTCTCTTCAAAAAAATTGGATTATTTTCGAGAAAATAGTACGCAGCTATCTGATGTTTCTGCATGCACATGCAAGGAATTCACAAATTGCACCGCAAATTTTTATACGTGGTAGAGCCATACTGCAGTTATATTAGTAGTATAGTTGTAGCACGAATGGGTCGGCACGACCGGGGAAGGACCACCACCAGGAAATAGTAGCATAATGCTGCTGTGTTTCGTATGGTGAGTGTAGAGACCGGAGATCCTTTGTACTGGAAACGAGACATTCCATCTTAGTCCTCACGGGTGACAGCGCATCTGCATTTTGATTTGTAATCGAGGATAGATGTAGATGTCTATGGGCCACAGCAACTACTTACCATTAGGTGGACTGTGTGCTCGTTTGTCACCCTAACCTGCCCGACCGATAAAAACGAACCCAAACGAGAAGATTCATTTTTGATTAATCAGCGAACTTCTCGAAAAATGATAGTAGGCGGATTCGACGTTACTACTATGAAGCTACAAAAGCGTCTGCTAAGGAAATTAGATCGGAAAAATCGGTCGGGTACACCCTCAAAAATTAGTTCTACTTCAATTAACCCCTCAGTCCCCTTAAAATTCCCATGCATTCGCATGCGCTCGTCAAATCCCGAGCGGTCGAATGCGACCGCACCCACCCGCAGCACTTAAAACCATTAAAACTTATATTTAGAGACTACTTTTCTATGAAGAAGTTTAGCGTAAAAAATCTATACAAAATTTTCTATATAAAAGTCAGGTTTTAGTTCATTACAAAAATACTGTTGTATTTTGATAACAAAAACAAATCATACCAAGCGAATGTTGGCAGCGTGAAAATCACAATTATTTCAATATATATTACTCGAAATTTTTACGTAAAAATATAAATTATATTCACAAAAAAACTTTCATAACAATTTTATAATAAATCACTATACCAAAACACTAGATAAATCCAAAAATCAAGACAATAACATTCACGCGAAAAAGGCGTACGAAATGAACGTAGATTATAAATAAATATCCATGGTATAACTGTTTTTTTTTTGCACTAGAGTATAGAAAATTTCATATTAATTCTATGATGCCATACTTCATAGAAAAGTAGTCTCTAAATATAACTTTTAATGGTTTAAAGTGCTGCGCGGTCGAATCCGACCGCTTGAATTTTGACGGAACCGCGCCGTGGTCGAATTCGAGCGCTTAGAGATTTAACTTAAGGGTTAATTGAGAAATAGACGTTTGTATGTTATTGTCGCCTGAGCACAGCTTATAGTACAGATGATTTCGCAATTATAAGCCCCGCACGTTGATATTGCGATGGAACCTTGTCACAATAACATCTGCGTGACGTCATCCACCGCGAAAAAGTACAGACAACAAAAACTTTAATCTTTTTTTTTGTGTGAGGTGTTGCCACCTCTGATGAACTGTTAATAACCTTGGGTTATAGGTATTTATATTATACTAGCTTGCCAGGCAGACGTTGTTCTGCCCTTTTAGACGATCCTTTGTCATGTCCTATTAAAAATCCTGAAAGTCGCAAAAAAAAAATTGTGGGTTACTCATGGGTAAAAAAAAAAAAAAAAAAAAAAAAAAAAACTAACCTGTCTCTCAAGTTGGACCACAAAGTGAGCAAATTTGATTAAAATCGGTTAAGTAGTTTAGGGGTCCATCGCGGACAAACAACGTGACACGTAATTTATATGTATTAAGATTATATACATATATTTATAGGTATTTAATTATAAATATTTTCTTTCTCCCTTACAAAATAATTGTCCACTTTAATAATCATTCCACAAGCACGGCTGTTAATCACTTGCTTACTCATTGTAACAGAATACGTATGATAACAATAACAAAAATTAACAACAAAAATAAAACAGGATAACGAAAATAAAAAGCTATGAAAACACGTCGTTAGAGGTACCCTATACGCGTAAGCGTTGTCTGACCTTGCAAACGGTACTGACAATTCGACTACGTCACTAAGATGGTCGCCAGTCGCAATATCAAAGTGCGGGGCTTATACCACAAATAAAGGAGTTTCTTACACGAAGAAGAAACATTTGTCTTTAGTTACAGTTACACAGCCTATATAGGTCCCACTGCTGGGCACAGGCCTCCCCTCATTTCTGAGGGTTTTAGGGCAAGGAAGTGTCCGCCGCGCTGCCCCAATGCGTGTTAGCGAACTTCACATGTCTTCGAAATATTTTTTTCTTTATTCCTCAGACATGCAGGTTTCCTCACGATGTTTTCCTTCATCGCCGAGCACGTGGTATATCAGCACTTAAAATTGCAATTAACAATTTCGTTGGTGCCGGCGGGGATCGAACCCGGGTTACTCGCGTTCTGTTATATTTAGTATTTACAGCGAGCGTTAACAATCCAATTAATAAAATACTAACATATTTTGTAAGCCATTTTTACTAACACAATATGGATGTACAAGTTGTCCGAAATAAATGATTTATTATTATTATTATTATTTATTAAATTGCTTGCGTTACGAGTGGTTCACGCCAGTAGTCCAATGGCGGATTCGAACCTACAAACTTTTTGAGTTTGAGGTCCACGCCTTGCCATTAGGCTACTGTCGCTTCAAACATTTTGTTTTGTACGCTATTTGATCGAGCTAATTCACATACATAATTTACGACGCGAGAGAAATCGTCAGAAATTAATAAAGGACGACACTAATACGGAGCTTTCCGCTTTTTAAGCTATTGCATAGCTTCTATCGCGGGCCTTGAGCGCGGGGACCGAATCCAGAAATTCCGTAACGAAAAAACCTCACGCTCCCCACTCCGACGGGCACGGAGGTGTGGCTTGAAGGCCGTGCATTGTCTAACGTCGTTTCTTTTCGGCAGTCTTCGACACGGTGTTTGTGTGCGTGCAACTAGACGTATTGTACGACTCTACGAAGCTCGCACGAATCGAGACGAGCTGCTCCGAAATCGGACGAATACATAAGCAGCTGTTTATGAGAAAGTATATACGTGTATAGGTATTTATGTACAACAGTTAATAGCTGTACTTGTAAAATTTGTGTATAAAGTGTTTTGAATATGAATGAACAAAGTGCATCTATTATTTATTTATTTAATAAAAGAAAAAAATTTGTTTTCTTGTCGGTCACCACGCTCAAAAAGTGTAACTTGAATTAATATCAAAGAAAAAGAAATACTGCATAAATAAAATAAATAAATAATTATAATTGCATAAGTTGATACAAAATGCTATGCAATAGCTTTACCGCGGCAGTCCCCGAGTGCCACAAGTCTTTTTTTATTTTGAAGGCAAGAAAGACAAAACTTTAAAGATTATAAAAAATAAAATTTTAAGGCAAGGTAGTGTTCGAGTTAGTATAAGAAATCATTATATTACCAGAATTCCCAGAAAAAACTTAGATGGAATGCTCACAGGTAGTATTCAAAAATAACATATTTTAGTGATGCAATAGTGGAGTATTTGTGCAGGCGGAACATTATGAAATATAATGGCAAAAGTGATAAAATATGTTTACTTATTAAAGTAATTATTAAAGTTAACATTTTGGTGTTTTATTTGATACAAGAGCGAGCAAAGCAAGCTCGGGACTTGGGGCACACCAACTCAGATGGGTTTGGTTAGAAGGATTTATGGTTATTTTTTCATAAACCACCCAGAAATAGCAGGAGCTCCATCAACTAAACTTTGGTATTGCTTCGGTGAAAATAAAATATTTTTTTAATTCAGGAGCCGGGTTACCTACCTATCTAGCATTGGTTCGGCGAAAGCAGTAGAATCAGCAATCACAGGATTTTTAGCAAAGGAAAGTATTCCCCTAGAACATCTTGTAGCAATAGGTTGTGATGCGACTAATGTAAATTCTGAAAAGTACAGTGGCATTATACGACTCTTTGAAAAAAGACTATAAAGGCTCCTCTAATGGATTATTTGTTTACTGCATATGAAGGCATTTGTTTTTACATATTATAGTTCCAGTTTCCAGTATCTTTCCCAACTGGTCAGTTAGGAAAGATACTGGAAACTGGTGAACAAATTCCGATTAAGAAATTCCAACCCATCAAAGCAGAATCACTCCCAGAAATCGCCCCAGATTTGAGCACACACCGAAAGTACTTGCACGAGATCGTCTATGTGGTACAATCAAGTTCTTTTCCAGAACAGGTCTAGCAAACAGGTCTCCACTCTCCAGGTGTGTACCTCATCATCACATTCTTTTTACACAATCTCATGCTCGTTGGCTCACACGTGCTAATCGAACCCTATGTTTGTATGCAGCAACAGAGAAACCATCACCGAATTTGATTGCTCTGGCTACATTTGTCGTAAAAGTTTACGCCCCAGCTTGGTTCTCAACGAAGAATAAACCATCATGTAAAGATGGAGCTCCGCCTCTATTTAAAATTATATAAGCCTCCAGGTATCTGCCATAATCCTTAAAAGAAGGAAAAAAAGAAGTGATCGACCCCGTCCATTCAACGCAACAGCTACTTCTCACATCCTGAGAATTTTGCTACTTGCTTACTGTCACTAGCGCCATCTAGTGTCGGGGAACAGAGCGAAGAGGGCTTGCTAGAAAATGCAAATCTTGAACTTTCCACCAAGAGCGCCATCTAGTAACAAATGGAAGAATTAAGCTTTTTAGAAGCCCCACACTCGGAACTTTCTGCGCCTGGTCAGTCGGCGCCCGTATTTGCCGAAATATTCTGGATGTTTCGGTGGAAGATCCATATATAAAAGCGTTGATAGCCGCGATCGGGGGAGTATTGAATTTGGCGATACAAGCGAAGCTTCGAAAGTGGATTAATTATTAGTGTCTTTTAAGTTTTAATTGGTGTTCGGTATTAAAGTGTTAATTTTGGTAATTCAATCGGCAGTTTTTACTGTCACGAACCTTAAGCTCGTAACAATATGATAAAAAGCACATACGTGAATTGGCAGCC
Source organism: Parnassius smintheus behrii (assembly GCA_036936625.1). Taxonomy (NCBI): domain Eukaryota; kingdom Metazoa; phylum Arthropoda; class Insecta; order Lepidoptera; family Papilionidae; genus Parnassius; species Parnassius smintheus. The sequence goes on from JAUPFT010000025.1 coordinate 995,359, forward strand.
CGGCGCATATTAAAAGCACAGAGTATATTTTTAGTGATACCGAGTTGCCTGATATTAATTTCAACGCAACAACCTACATTGATATGATACACTGGCAACACACCATTACTGAATCGCCAACCTTGAAACACTTAAGTGACCAAGAACGGCCATTTCTCAATATAAGGATTAATCACGATTGAGGGCATATAAAAGCAAAATTGGAATCCCGTAAGAAAATACTAAAATTCGAGAGGAAGAGATTTTAAGGCAATTTGACAATTTGTTTTTTAACCCCTCAGCCCCCAAGCGGTCTAATTCGACCGCGGCGCTATACCGTCAATATTTAAGCGGTCGAATTCGACCGCGCACACCCACAGCACTTTAACCATTAAAACTTATATTTAGAGACTATTTTTCCATGAAGAAATATACTATATATTGAAATAATTGTGATTTTCACGCTGCCGACATTCGCTTGGTATGTTTTTATTTATTTATTTATTTATTTATTTATTTATTTACATCCAACTTATATCTAACATTACAGGTTTCAACCCAATGCGACAGATAAAGCACTATTACAATCCTATATTACCTATATTACTATATTAACTTATAGCTAATTATCCATAACGCAAGTTTTGTGAATTCGTTCAGAGTACAAAAGAATAAATCTGTTTCTCTGTCAATCAGGTTTAATGTTCGAAACGCTCTCGTCAGGGGTGCCTCTCTCAGTAAGTTAGTGCGACATCCAGGGACGGCCAGTAGGTCTGGCTGACGCCGCCACCATATATACCTTTTTTATCAAATCGTTTTTGTTATCAAAATACAACAGTCTTTTTGTAATGAAGTAGCACCTGACTTTTATATAGATTTTATAATGTCAAACTTCTTCATAGAAAAGCAGTCTCTAAATATAACTTTTAATGATTTTAAGTGCTGCGGGTGGGTGCGGTTGCATGCGACCGCTCGAGATTTGCCGGGCACATGCGACTGCATCGGATTTTTATGTGGATCGAAGGGTTAAAACATATGATTAAATTTTGTTTCACTTTTTATGAGATTAAATTATAAGTATTCTAATTATATTATTGAATTTCATTTATAATCTCCAGTTAACTCTTATTTGTTATTTATCTTAGACGAAATATACTAAACTTTTTCGATAAAACATTAAATTTTAAGGCGGAGTTAGATGTTATTCAATCAAGCTGAAAAATAAATAGTTGACTTTAAACATAAGGCACTAATCCCGCACTATTAGAATTTAAAATAAAATCGTACAAGCGCGCTCAACAGTGTGTAACTCACCTGTTTCACGATTCCCGTTTCCTTCAAATTCGAAATTTTCGTTTTCGAAATTCGCTTCCTCAATTTTAACAGATACAAGGCTAAACATTTCGTCTTTACAATCATTTTCCATATTACATTCTACTGGCCTTAATTGAATCACATCTCTAGCCTCGTGCGGTTCTGGAGTTGACTGAAAACAATTTATTTTTTTAATTAAGAGAAAAAGTCAGTGCAGTGGTGGCGTAGTAGACTCCATACTGGCCCATACCATCCCGAGGGAAACTGAAACTGGAGATGGGCAGCAGCACTTCCCGACAACAAGTACAAATAATAATGAAAACCGGACAAAAGTGAGGGTTCAGAATAAACTTAAATAAGAATGAAGATGGTTTAGAAATGCAATAACAATCGAGTCTCAACAATTTTTCGAATCACGAATACCGTAAATAGACAAAGATTTATTACCTATAGTTTGTTTACTAAATATATTTCCCTTGTACAGGGTTTTTTTTTTGCAATAACGAGCCAAATTTGCAGAGAAGGTTCAGAACATAGAATATTATAATACATACATAATAGAACGGGGGAGTGGGCGGAGCCTGTGTAGCCACCAAAATGTCACTAACATGTCAATTCACACGTATAAATGTCAACACGAGATGTGTTTTGACGTAATAATCGTTTCCCGCATGCAAATTATTTAGAAAATGCCAAATTGCACGCTATTTACAAATAAATATGTATTAAAATTTAATGATGATCTTGTACATTAGTCAAAAGTCCAAAATGTGTAAATTTACTCAGTCTGTCAACACAGCGAATCGGGTTTGTAGTAGTGATAATACGAAGTAATTGATTGTATGTGTGCTCCCGAGGACGCCCATCTACGTGGAAAATAAGGTTGACAGCCATTCTATTGTGTATTATAGTATTCTTTGGTTCAGAACAATCATAATAATATAACAATAACTATTAGAAATATAAATGGAAAAAAAAAATTGAGGAATTATAGAAAAATTGAGATTTTACTAAAAAGAATGTTGTTATTTTTTATTGAATTTACGTTCTATAAGTGAAACCAAACCACTGGTTTCAAGGATAACGGTGTTTACACTAACACCCCGTACAGGCAAATGGTTAAGAAAAATTAATAAAAATGATCTCAAACATGCTGTTCCCTTTATCTTTTAATTTAAGGATAAATTATTTTCTGTATTCCAATATTTAAGTGTCCGTATGATGGCCGGGAATTCCAACTAGAATCAATAATCAATTAAAACTTCAGGACTACAGATGTACAATCATTTTATTACACAGCTTGTACTTCAAAACGTGTTATAATGTTTTGTAATCAAACCAAATATTCTATAATCCAGTCGACTTCAACTAACCTTTTCAGGAATAATTTCTTTCGGTATATTGGCAGTCAATCCTTTTCTTCTCTGTCGAATAATGATTGCTATAAGTAGATGCGTTTTCACTTCTAAGCCCGGACCTTCAAGAGGGAGAAGGACATGAGGCAAAGAAGTATTAGCTGAAAGGGGCATTATGTAGAAAACTTTTACAGTCGCAGTGTTAGATACTTTCACGACACCCAGTCTGTAATGCAAAAATAGCCAATTAGAAGTAACTCGTCTTGTCAAACGAGGTTTATTAATAGCGTCGGGTTTCAACTTTTACGTGGCAGAGCCATGCTGCAGTTATATTAGTAGTATAGTTGTAGCACGAATGGATCGGCTCGACCGGGGAAGGACCACGTTCTTACAGAATACCAGCGTCAAATAGCAGCTTAATTCTGCTGTGTTTCGTATGGTGAGTGTAGAGAACTGGAAACCCTTTTTTACTGGAAACGAGGCATTCCACCTAAGTCCTCCCAACAAGGATGATCTGCATTTTGATTCTTGATTGAGGATAGATGTAGATGTCTATGGGCCACAGCAACCACTTACCATCAGGTGGACTGTGTGCTCATTTGTCATCCCACTCTATAAAAAAAAACCTATGGAGAAAGAAGATTTTCTAACTAATTAAATCTCTTTCCTTTAGCCATTGTGCCAGTTTTAGCGAATATTGACAGTGGCTGACAAATTCCATACTTTACGTCTTTATTGAAACGGATTGTAGTTCAAACCTGAGACTAAATATAAACTACTGTTTGTAATAAGGTGGAACATAATTCAAAAAGCTAAACATAATAAGATTTAACGGTAACAAACCTATGGTGACTACTCAGATAACTGTATATTGCAATGTATTGCATTTCTTCTTCATCATTGGCAGCTTGTAACCGTAAAATGATAATGTCTTTATTGCCCGTCCTTTTCATTTTTCCTATATAATCCCAAACTGTATCCGGGTTTATTCTGCCAACTATATCTAATTCTGCAGCAAGCACCTCTTCTAAGTCTACAGCATTTCCTGAAACCTAGCAACACTCTTACTACACTCAGCGTCACAAAAATCGCACCTCTCTGAGTTTGCGCGAAAAATGGCTGTAATGGCTAGAAACGAATTATATTTATATAAATATTGGTATGTTTGAAATGGGTATTTGAATAGCTTTACATTATTAATAAAAAAATCATGAAATCATTTATCATTATACAACCTCAAAGATAAACACTGTCAAATACTCGTTAGTAAGGACCCTAGTTACACCACCTAAAAAGGGTATAAAAGGGTCGATCTGGATGAAATATGGGTCAGTCGTAATTTAGACTTTGCAGTGAACACACGTGAACAAGTAAGAACAAGTAAAGATGGACACCAGCTCTGAAGAAGCCGCTCAAGTGATTGCCCTATTGCAGTCGGGGATGCAGCGGTGTGACGTTGCTCGACAGTTGAACCTGTCCCGTTTTTCAGTTCGACGGGTGTTCCAACGTTTTCAGCAGACTGGTGGTTATGTTAGAAAACCGGAATCTGGAAGAAAACGGTGCACATCAAAAAGAGATGACCGTTTCATCGTTACGACATCTTTACGAAACCGTTTTACAAATGCTGTTGAGTTGCAACAACAGCTTCGATCAACTCGGAGAACATCTGTGAGTGTTTCTACGATAAGAAGAAGGTTACACGAAAAGAGTTTAACAGCCCATAGACCTGCTAAAGGTCCAAAACTTACTGCACAGCATCGCAGAAATCGCCTAGAGTTTGCTCGCAATCATTGCGAGTGGACTCTAGAACAGTGGCGGACCGTACTCTTCTCTGATGAGACGAGGGTCTGTCTCTTCTGCAATGACAGACGTAGAAGGGTCTATAGAAGACAGGGGGAGAGGTTCACACAACCCTGCTTCGAAGAATCCGTCGAATACGGGGGTGGCTCGTGTATGTTTTGGGGCGGCATTTCCGTCGACGGGAAAACGGAACTTGTGTGCGTTTCCCGGACTCGGGGTGGCCGTGGGCAAGGGTCATTAAATGCTGGTCGGTACATTACTGAAATCCTGGGGGAACATGTGGTCCCGTATGCTGGTTATGTCGGTGATGGATTCATGTTAATGCATGATAATGCTCGTTGCCACACATATATACATATCCCTGTTATGCATTGGCAAGCACGAAGTCCAGACCTTAACCCAATAGAACATCTCTGGGATGACCTAAAACGGCGCGTGCGAACTCGAGATCCAGCTCCAACCACTCTTCAAGAGCTCCAAGATGCGGTACTTGAAGAGTGGGAACAAATACCCCAAGAGGCTGTTGCGATCCTTGTAAGGTCCATGAAAGATAGCATGAAGGCCGTTATCAAGGCAAGGGGGGGTTAATATTCCTGAAAGCTAATGAAATTACCTTTCGAATGATACCCTCAAACCACAATATTGCCATTGGCCTGTTGTGTTAAAATAGTATTTAAATTATTTTTTTCGGATGTGCGATTTTTTTGACGCCGAGTGTAGTACAAATAATGTTAAGTAATAATAAGTGTTTCTACGACCTAAGATAACATAAACATAGAAGAATATGAAATACCTCATAGGCCGCAGCATAAAGCCTGGCAACGTCAACCATGTTAATATAACCATTCCATACCATTGGTGCTGAATTATCTACAGTGCTGGTTGGTTCCCGATCACTCTCTACTTCTGTAAAATAATTACGCAACAAAAATTAAATAGTTTGTTGCATCATGTTCATACAAATGTTGTGAAATAATAATAATGAGCTGAAATATATCAGACATCGGCCCCAAACGACCATGTTTAAGACTGCTCACTGTTGTTGGATATTTTACATCTGGCATATTAAATATTAGATGGTTAATGTAGGAGGATACAAAATCCATTCACCTAATATTTTATCCTGTTTTCCTAAATATTTTTCTGTTTCATCACATTGTTGTCCAATGAAAAAGATTTTGATGGATCGTAATTTACTTCGCTATAGTCGGCTATATCATTCTTGTAGCTATCTTCACAAATATGCTCCCTAGATTTTCTCAAATCCTCTTCAGAAAATGCGGAAGTTATCATTGGTTCGTGAGGACCATATTCATTATAATAGGTCCAACAAAGCCCATTATGATATGCGCACGTACATTTATCCTTCAAATTATTATTTCATATGTTAATTCTCTTTCCTCATAAGAGTGCTTTTTAGCTGCACTTTGAATTTAGGCAAAAGTAAATCAGTACATTGCACACCAAGCACTCATTATTTTATCCATGGGCTACAGTAACCACTTGCCATTAGACAAATTGTACCTTATTTTAATAATATCACAAAGTGTGAGTATCTTACCTGTTTTGTAATTTCCATTTCCTTCAAATTTAGAATTCTCATATTCGAAATTCTCTTCCTCCACTTTAACAGATTCAAGGCTAAAAATTACGTCCTTACAATCATTTTCTATATCACATTCTACCGGCCTGATATCTACGTGACAAACTGGTGTTAATTGAATCTCATCTCTAGCTTCATGCGATTTTGGTGTTGGCTGAAAACAATTTTTTCTTATTAAGTGAAAAAGCCAGTGTAGTGGTGGCGTAGTAGAATCCATGCTGCCCCGTACCACCCCGCAGACGTCGGAAAAAGGGACAGAGAGAGACTGAAACATGAAATGGGTGGTAGCAACTTGCTGAAAACAAGTTCAAATAATAATGAAAACCGGACAAAATTGACGGTTCAGAATAAACTTAAATAAGAATGTCGATACTTCATCCTGAGAATTGAGTCTCAACAATCTTTCGTTTAAGACACACAAATGCCACAAATTGACAAAGATCAATAAATTTGTTCACTGCATGATATTACTTACAGATAATATTTCATTTTTATACAAGGAGTAATATAAAACATAAATTATTTTTGTAAAAATAAGTACTTAACTCACTGTAAGTCGTCAATTAAAGGACATTGCCTTAAGTAAATTAACTTTGCAGAAAAAAAAATCACTCTCATATAACAATAGGAAGCAGCATATAAAGTGCGAGACAGGTAGTGATCATCAAGGTGCCTGCCAAGTAATGGTTAAGGCAAATACTTCATTATAATGGGAACAAACCATCAAGCAGTCAACTTTTGTTAATAAGAAGTATAATAACGTGGACCATGTAGTGGCGTTGTAAGAATACCCACTGCCCTGTATACCCACGGGACGGGTGCCGTAAGAGCCGACAGAGGGAAACAGGAACAGGAGCTGGGCAGCGGCATCTTGCTGATAACTACTCACACTAATATATACCTACCCACGGGACGGGTGCCGTAAGAGCCGACAGAGGGAAACAGGAACAGGAGTTGGGCAGCGGCATCTTGCTGATAACTACTCACACTAATATATACCTACCCACGGGACGGGTGCCGTAAGAGCCGACAGAGGGAAACAGGAACAGGAGCTGGGCAGCGGCATCTTGCTGATAACTACTCACACTAATATATACCTACCCACGGGACGGGTGCCGTAAGAGCCGACAGAGGGAAACAGGAACAGGAGCTGGGCAGCGGCATCTTGCTGATAACTACTCACACTAATATATACCTACCCACGGGACGGGTGCCGTAAGAGCCGACAGAGGGAAACAGGAACAGGAGCTGGGCAGCGGCATCTTGCTGATATCTACTCACACTAATATATACCAACCCACGGGACGGGTGTCGTAAGAGCCGACAGAGGGAAACAGGAACAGGAGCTGGGCAGCGGCATCTTGCTGATAACTACTCACACTAATATATACCTACCCACGGGACGGGTGTCGTAAGAGCCGACAGAGGGAAACAGGAACAGGAGCTGGGCAGCGGCATCTTGCTGATAACTACTCACACTAATATATACATACCCACGGGACGGGTGTCGTAAGAGCCGACAGAGGGAAACAGGAACAGGAGCTGGGCAGCGGCACCTTGCTGATAACTACTCACACTAATATATACCTACCCACGGGACGGGTGTCGTAAGAGCCGACAGAGGGAAACAGGAACAGGAGTGGGCAGCGGCATCTTGCTGATAACTACTCACACTAATATATACCTACCCACGGGACGGGCGTCGTAAGAGCCGACAGAGGGAAACAGGAACAGGAGTTGGGCAGCGGCATCTTGCTGATAACTACTCACACTAATATATACCTACCCACGGGACGGGTGTCGTAAGAGCCGACAGAGGGAAACAGGAACAGGAGCTGGGCAGCGGCATCTTGCTGATAACTACTCACACTAATATATACATACCCACGGGACGGGTGTCGTAAGAGCCGACAGAGGGAAACAGGAACAGGAGCTGGGCAGCGGCACCTTGCTGATAACTACTCACACTAATATATACCTACCCACGGGACGGGTGTCGTAAGAGCCGACAGAGGGAAACAGGAACAGGAGTGGGCAGCGGCATCTTGCTGATAACTACTCACACTAATATATACCTACCCACGGGACGGGCGTCGTAAGAGCCGACAGAGGGAAACAGGAACAGGAGTTGGGCAGCGGCATCTTGCTGATAACTACTCACACTAATATATACCTACCCACGGGACGGGTGTCGTAAGAGCCGACAGAGGGAAACAGGAACAGGAGTTGGGCAGCGGCATCTTGCTGATAACTACTCACACTAATATATACCTACCCACGGGACGGGTGCCGTAAGAGCCGACAGAGGGAAACAGGAACAGGAGCTGGGCAGCAGCATCTTGCTGATAACTACTCACACTAATATATACCTACCCACGGGACGGGTGCCGTAAGAGCCGACAGAGGGAAACAGGAACAGGAGCTGGGCAGCAGCATCTTGCTGATAACTACTCACACTAATATATACCTACCCACGGGACGGGTGCCGTAAGAGCTGACAGAGGGAAACAGGAACAGGAGCTGGGCAGCAGCATCTTGCTGATAACTACTCACACTAATATATACCTACCCACGGGACGGGCGTCGTAAGAGCCGGCAGAGGGAAACAGGATCAGGAGTTGGGCAGCGGCATCTTGCTGATAACTACTCAGACTAATATATACTGCGGTCGCCAACCTGCCAAGCGAGGCAAATTTGGCAAAATCCCTCCTATGAAGCAATCTATGACAGACTTTTACAGGTTTTAATGGATGGAATAAATAATACCATGGACCCTCCTGCAAGCAACTGCTCCAGAACTGTATTGGACTCAATAGCCTGTTGTTGCAATCTCCTGCAACGAACGAGTCTTGCATGACAAGTGAAACAGACAATTATGGGCTCCTCATCCTCATCCCTCTGAAAATACAAATAATTCGTCATAAATATGGGAAACCACTTAAATATACAGGTTAGTAATAATATCTATTGGCTACCACAACTCTCTTCTTCAACGCCATTTTGTTATAACATTGAAGTAACAAATAAATGTTGCAAATATTAATAATAATAATACCAGAAATTACACTAATAATATATAAAATATATTTAACCTAATTTGCAATATATGCCTCCCAAATTATACTGAGTTACTGGAGAGGTTCAACACAGATATTCAAAAGTTCCTAGAGCATTGAAAACATACCATAGAGGAAAGTCTAAATACACTTAAACTTACTAACTCTGAAAGATCACAGAGAATGAGGACACTTTATTGACACATATAAAATAATATATCAATACTATACCATGACATTATTAACACTAGACCATGGTAACACCATGGTAGAGCTGACCCACCTGTGATACAACTATAACATAGGTGCAGTGTGGGAATCACAATGTCCTACAGACAGAATTTCAATCACAATGGAGACTATTTGTTAGCACAGGGCAGTTTATATTCATATGTGTAAGCAAGCACATGTGCACATTATTCCCTTCTCTGGTTTCTGTCTGATAGGAACATGAGAAATATGAGAGTGAGGGAATTTCTGTGTGCACGTCTGATAGAATGGCTTTAAGTAGGTGTAACGCTTCGCATACTTTCGCACACCTTGCGCCCTCCTTTCTGCCAAGGAGGGTCTGCTTAGAGATCACTAGTTAGACCGTTAAGCCAGTCCCTAAAAGGTGGGGTTTAGTGGTTAAAAGTCTCCACATAACCACGCAGCCGGCTGCGAGCGAGTATGCTATGAGCATTCCCCACCTCCCTCCCCCGCTTTTCGGAGGGTTGCCCATATTTTCTTCGGGCGCAAAAAAAAAAGCATACACCTAATCCGTCATCGGCCGAAGTTTGCTGCGGTGATGACGGCCAAACTCGGACAATCGAATCAAACACTTGTAAAACAAAGAGAGCATGTACACGAACGGCCGATTAATCGTCCAGTCTGAACTTGTTGGGATTTCTCGCCTGAGTGCCGGTGTCTACAGTGCAAATTGAGTGTATTAATATTATAATTTAATCATTTTGTCTTTATTCTGTTGTTTCTGTCAGTGTTGTTATCTACATACACTACAAACAACTATGGATATTGAAAATAAAAAAGAATACCAGCAACGTTCAATGTCAGCACAAGTAGTACACTGTTGCAGTGTAAGCAAATACATGTCCAAGTTACTTATCTGGGTAGTTCTGTCCGCCATCGACTAACGAAATCGGTTTTGGTGTAAATGTACCGTGAGACCAAACCATTTTGTTAATTTCTTGACAGAAAATCGCAATAATGCTCAGAAATATGTACTAGAACAGACACGGTGACACTATTTATGCAGCCGAGCGGGTAGTAGTAAGTTTGAGCCTGCGTACTCTTACGAGTGTTGCAAACAACTAAGTCTCGGTGTCTCTTCTAGTACGTAGTAGGAATACAGGGGTTGGGTTTACAATTCGGTCGCCTGAATTTGAAGATTCTGTCACTGTGGGGGAGTCAAGGGGGTTTATCTGAAGCACCCCCACTCGATTTTTTCTGCCGGAGCAGCGTCGAAGTATTTTTAATTATTTTTTAAAAATATTAGTAAATGACTAATTTAATTACGTTTTTGACGTTTCATCTGTCAATATCATATCGATATATAAGTACTGAATCGATCTAGTGAATCGATATTTCACCCTAGAGAATAGAGATCGAGTCTTTATCTGTTTTATTAAGATTTGTAAAATTATTTACAATTAGTTGAATGTACCCCAACTCGTACAGAATGACAGTTTTTAATTCAATCATTCAATGTTATTTGTACTTTATTGTATCTTTTTATATCGTAAATATAAACTTTTAACGCAAATCAAAAAAAGATTGATTTTTGCGAAATCAATCTTTAAGATTTCGATTTTTTGTGAATCGATTCGTCCCATTTCGATTTGATCGATTCAAATCGAAATGGGACGAATAAACAAACGATAAAAACGATACGATACGACGATAAAAATATGTAAAATTAAATCGCTAGAGCCGTGGTAGCTCAGTGGTTAACGCTTGCTGTAAATATAACAGAACGCGAGTAACCCGGGTTCGATCCCCGCCGGCACCAATGAAATTGTTAATTGCAATTTTAAGTGCTGATTTAAAAAAATAATATAATTTAAAATGACCTCTTTACTTACGCTGTAAGGAATATGACCTTATATATTTACATAAAATTCTCCACAGTGAGATTGATTGATTCCAGTTACCTCTTAAGTAAATTAACTTAATTACAAAGCGCAATCCCCGAATTCCTAGCAAGACATTTTACCTGCAGACTTACAAGAATAATACCTCTTTTTACAACCCGATAATAAGAATGTGTCGACTTTACAACGAGATATCCATGAAAGACTCTAGCTTGGATATTTTGGACCCAAGATCAAGGATATTCAAAAGAGCAGTAAAAGAGCTTACAGTCATACACACTCATTCATATATCACATAGATTTTAAATTTGTTGTTTGTAAAATTTGATTGTTTTTTTGTATTATGTAGTAATGTACGGCATTAATATTGTTAAGCATAGATTTGATCCCCCTGTAGTAAAATATGAAAATGATGTGTGAACATACTTAGGAAAACAATCTGGCACAAAACTGATTATATATATATATATGTATTATTTTTAATGTACTCATATTTTGATTTAGGCATGTCGATCTAAAATCGATTAATCGAAAAATCGATTATTTCTAGTAAAAGAATCGATTTCTTAGATCGATGCAGAGCACCGCATCGATTCACTGAATCGATCTAAAAACCTCTCGAATCGGACTGATTCATCCGATTCAAGAACTGGCGATAAAATTCCCAAACTGGCTGGGGTAAGACACAGCAGCAGTTTTTTAATTTTTTGCTGTTGGGGGCTCAGACGAAATAAAAACTCAAGACAGAGCCCCGCCGAAGCTGCGCCCTCCTTTCTGCCAAAGAGGGTCGCGTTCGTATACGGCTTAGAGATCTCTAGTTAGATCGTTAAGCCAGTTCCTAAAAGGTTGTGTTTAGTGGGTAAAGTCTCCACATAACCACGCAGCCGGCTGCGTGGTATGCTATGAGCATTCCCAACCTCCCTCCCCCGCTTTCCGGAGGGTTGCCCATATTTGCTTTGGGCGCAAAAAAAAAGAAAAACCCCGCCGAACAACGCACTGAGGCAGGTAAAACTACGCCTCGCCTTATACATACACAGTTTCACGCACACAAATATAACGAAACTACGCCTAAGATTCTCATTCGAGCTATTCCAGCGTACGGAGTGTCACAGTTATTAATGTGACGCGAAACTTAATGTAATTCTATTTAATATATTTCTATTTTACTTATAATATTTATAAAATTATTGTAAGTGTAAGTAAGTGTGAAGGTTCTTCGTTACAATTTCTAAGAGAAATCAGAAATGACTGTGCTGATTTAGCCGGTCGTTTAAATATCGGAGAATTTAATGACTATAAAAAATATATTATCGGATATATATTAGGAAGTACAGCGCATTGCCTGTCAAGGGTCATCAAGTGTCAAACGTGTCTAGCTCGCTTACAGTCGGATGAGATATTTGACTTCCATAAACTGATATCTTTAAAAGATAAAGGTGGCTTAATCTTTCCGTCGAAAGACTTTTTTGAAATTTGCGTAATTTTTGAAACTGTTGTACGTAAATTATGTAATGAAAGCATAGTGATCGTTACTGAAAGCCAACACAAATCAGTTGTTATTAATATTTTAAAACGATTTATTGGTACTGACAACGTTTTCTCTAAATTAGAGACTGAGCACAATTATGCTGGTCAAGAGCATAAAATAAGCTTAATAAGATGCATAATTGAAAAATATTTATCAATTCGTTTCCACCATAAATTTCTAAATTGGAAACAATTTCCAAAACGGTAAATAGTAAACGGCAATATTTCAAAAAATTGACTCAACAAAAAGGTTATTACAATAAAAACAATGTTTCCTTCATATTACTATTATTTTATTTTCCCCCTTCTTAGTCGAAATAAACATACATACTACTTCTTAAAGTGAGTTATACAATAAAAAAAATTGCCAACTTATCTTTTTACTTATTCATTCATCCTGATAGTACTTAGACAATAATATATTAGGGCAATAAATTTTTACTGCACGGCAACACTCGCTTAGTGCACACATGTTTACCAAACCGACCTCACTTCTTTGTTGACAGCGCTCTGTCTTCAGTTTTTATTTCGTCTGAGGTTGGGGGACGCAAAAACAATCGGTCGTACTTAGTTGATAATTTGAACGCAATATTTATTTGAATAAAATAAATAATTATGAACGCATCCAACAATATCGAAAAGTTGTAATTTCATTTTCATTTCTTAAATTCTAATTCTAATCTTGCCTGTGGAATGTTGGTCTAACTTAATCTGTGCTGTGAACAAAGGCTACATATACGTACTACAGTATAAAATTATAGCTGTGAACTTGTTTGAACTGTGAACTTGTGAATTTACTTTATTTATTATCAAAAACATACATACTCTAAGCTGTAAGTACAGACAGTAAGGAAATAACCAGTATTGTGTTCACGCAGCATTTGTTTCAATTTGATAAATAGTGAGTTATTAGATTGAAACAGCTTTATCGAGAAATGTACGTTGCAGTTTGCACTTTTGTTTAAGTATTGTTGTCATTTTTAGCCTAAAATGTCAAATAAAAGCAGGGTTGCCAGATCAGATTTTCGAAAATACTGAGTTGTCCACATTAAATTACGGTGTTTGAGAGAAAAATACAGTGTTTTATGAAAAAAAAATTCTGTGTATTTTACAGTGTAATTAAATGACGTATTAAAAGGAAATAAATTTTTTAATGAACCAAATTATGCATTTATTTTAAATATACTATACTCAAACTAACTAAATATCTTAGTATTTTAATACGCAAAGTAGTTAGTAGTTAATCACTGTCTCTGTCGATTGCCTCCCATGTTTTGTAAATTTCAGAGTTAAAAGATTTCAGCATCTTGTCAGTTGGCAGAAAATTTACACAGTTGCCGCCATGACGACAAACTCTTGCGCGAGGCATAATTTCCACAAAAAATATCACGATTTACACTTAAAACTTAATTTAAATTACATCAGAAAATATTTAAGCGTAATATTTTAGATTTTTAGAACAAAATACTAAGACGAATACCGGATAATTTAAACGACACATCAATAACATTAAAACAAAACTATGGCATATCCAACTTCATTTACCTGAATAATACCGTCTATGGTGCGGCCGATATTGGGAATTCCCCAATTCCTCGATGTAATACCATGTACTCTTTTGTGTTGTTCGGCGGACGTATTCGTCGCATTCATAATTTACGATATTTTTCATAAGTAGCGTTCATTATAAAATGAAATTTTGTTTTTGGTTGAAAAAAAAATATTGTGTCTCCATACACTGTATTTATAAAAATACGGTGTCCAGTAGACGGCGTTAAAATATGGTAGATCTACTGTAATTACAGTGTATCTGGCAACGTTGAATAAAAGTGATACATGGAATCACTTCGTAAAAAAGGGATTGAATTTAATCAAACCGCCACAAAAGAAAGAAGAAGAAGAAAAAAGGGATTGAGTGGCGTATGTGCAAACCACTCCTAACACAAGCGTTTCTAGCTTACCAGGAGTGGTTAAAAGAGTATTTGTAATGTCAATTAATAAGATTACTAATATTTTATTTTCAAAAAATTTTAAAGTTCAATTAATGAAAAAATGACAAATTCTTGAAATTTCACGTTTGAAAATGTCGCAATTAATCGAAAATCGATCTTTTGATCCTCGATTTAATCGATAATCGATTCTAGTATCTTCGATTCAAATAGATTCAGAGATCGATTTTTTAAGAGTGAATCGACATGCCTATTTTGATTGTTATCTGTTTTGTTGTCCATATAATAAATAAATAAATAAAAGAAGAGGATGACTGGGTCAAGTGAGCGAGCGAATAGACCCCGTCATCCTCTTCGTGGTTATTTTTTTGTAAGCGACTCAGAAGTAGGAGCCCCGCGAAGCGGGGCTCCGTCGACCGGGCTTCCCTCGACTGCACCACGTTAAGTGGCGTGGGGTTTCCATCCCCCAACTCTCTCCCCATAAATCAGGTTAAAATTGTCATAAAAATTACGAAACGTAACCTCAAAATGAGATTTTTAAAAATTTATAAAAAAAAACTAAGCACGTCCGGCAGAAAGTGGAAGTAGGGGGTGACTCTACAACTCCTCCCCCTCCCCCCACACCACCCCCCACCCCCAAATTCAGGCTACCGAATTGTAAACCTTACCCCAACTCAGGCTAATTGTTGTTTTTCAGGTTCTGGTTGCGTTTGTCTGGTCCAGAAGAACACTATATTTCACGGTGCACCTTAGCCTAGCCCCGATCTATCGCATTTTATATCAAAGAAAATAAAATATATTTCTCCGTCGATAACAACAAATTAACGTAATAACAATTTGCAATCTTAGGAAATATTAACAACTTACAAAACAGTCCGTCAATATTTTGTACAAATTTCGGAGACTAGTCTTCTTCAGTACACACATGCGTACATTAACGCGTAAACAAATTCTACAAACTTCACTAAAGGCCATTCCTGTATCCTATTGCTTGTTTAGTACTATAATCGAATTCACTTTTTCATCAATAAACCGGAGCTTTTAAAAATATTTTCCGTAATTAACACTCTTCTAGATCGGCAACTATCTATGGACTATGGATTCTGTCTGCCAGCGTCAAGCTTTTTTTTATTTAACTGGCTTTACGGCTCTGGGTACTAGCCCTTCTGAGCCTATCATTCATTCAGAATCTTCATTTTATATATTTTTTCTCCACAATATGCTGATGCGCCACAATGCGAAGTTTTTGGAAGATTTTGACGACAGCTCAACCCAGCAGACTGTTGATGACGACAGCCACTCAAGTTCATAAGACGCCCTAGCGATCAAATTAATCTGAGGTTTATATCAACATCAAAGCACTTGTATCGTCTTTTTCTCTAATAGTTCACACGCGAAGTAACTTAATTCACAAAATCACATAACTTTTACAAATTAAAATCTACTTCAAACCATCATTCAATCGACAAAACAGGAGCGACAGTCCATCGTCGGCCAAGTTCCCGCCAAAACGCCCCAGCGTCAAGTTTTTACGTTAGTACTCTTATTATAGTTCTTATTATAATCTTATTATAGTTTGTGGTCTTATTAGTTTGTGGTCAAGTTTCATGAAAGTCACACAGAGTACAAAAAGTACTCTGTGCAGAGAGAGAGAGAGAGAGTATTCGACTAGATTCCGTTTCCGTAGAAATGCTTACTTATCTTTATGATACACTCTTATCTATGAAAAGTATTATAATGGTGTATATATAATAAAACAGTAACGAAAGAAAAACTGTACATTGAGTATTTTTAAGAAAAAATAAGTGGCTTTTGTTAGAAAAACGTAACTGATAACAAAAAGTGACTTTTTAGAATTTTTGTCTGTTTGTCTGTGTGTATGGTACGGCTTCACGCCAAAACTACTGGATAGATTGAATTGAAATTCAGCAAAAATGTTCTTTGTAAACCAAGGAAGGTTTTAGGCTACATATTATCACGCCGTATGTTATAGGAGGTAAGCAGAATTGATTTTAAAAGGTTTTTCTTCGTAATTGAATGCACAAAATAATTGAATGCACAAAATGACATGTTATTAGTTAATAAAAATAAAAATTTTAATCTGAGAACATAATAATCACGCTATTTTTATAAAGGAGTGGGCAGTAATATTATAAATTGCAAGAGAACAGCTGTTTAACAATATGTCAACGGGGAATTTAGCGGTAAGGTCAGGCGACCGTTTACCGCATTAAATGGTGCGAGTTTAAATCCCATAATATTGTTTTGAAAAATAGTAATTTTTGTTTAATTTTTGCACTTTTTATGTGCATTAGGAAATCTGAGAACCTTACATGTCCTATCTAATTGTATGGAGAGTTTCACACCAATATTATAGACTGATTAGTGGTACAACAAGTTACACTATCATGAAGTCAAGTCAAACTTTTGATTCTAAGTTATATCTTACCAAGCACATTTGTTGCAGATAATTGATTGAAGTATGTAATTCTTAGTTTTGTTCCTTGCTGCTGTTACCATATTTATTTTAATGCAAAAATAATGTACTTGTCTATTAAATTAACGACAATTTAGTTTTAATTCATAATTTAATTAATTCATTGGGGTAAACAATATGTAGTTTCCGTTCACTAACTAGATGGCGTTGGCGTCAAGTTAGGGCGCGCTATGGTTTCGTTTCCAAAAAGTGATGTTATAGGTGCCGATGGGCCGCTTTCATCCTATAGAAACGGGGGTTACCATTGTTGTCTGTGTTGGTTGATGTGTTTAATTTTCCTGTGAATAATAATTATTTTTCTACTTACTAGCAAATTCTTACGTACTTATTCGATTACTTTTCATTGTTTTTAATATCGTCCGTATCGGATTAAGAAGGAATTTTAGCAATGCCTTTTAGAAAAAGATCAAATCGGTCTCGAAACTCAAGGGTTTCTAAGATGCGCAGGTTAGTTAGTAGTAGCAGTAGTTTCTCTCGAACCCACGCAGAGCGTGAATAACGGCTAGGTGCTAACCGTCGGGATGAAAAGTTTTTTGTTGTATAGGTGTTAAGTCTAGGTAACATATAGGCTATAATTTATTTTGGAAAATGGAACACTTGATGCAGAACCGCAGCAGACCAGCTAAAGTATAAGCGATATAAAAATGGTGTCGTAGCAAAAATATTCCACGTGAAGAGTTTTTTCTGCTGTGAGAATAAATTTGAAGATCTGGAACACCTGTTGTGGAACTCCAAAGCCCAGCGACATTATAACTTATAACTTCCAAATTATAACTTCCAAAACACACGATTTCCAAAAAAAAAATACCGAGCATTGCTCGGTAATTCAGGTACTATACAATATATATATACAAATCTTCCTTCAATTCTATATGATTTGGGTTGCGTTCGGAACACAAGATCCAGAACACTAAAATGTACAAGAATTTACTTATCTTCTTATTTCGATGTTATCTTTATATTACTGGTATAATTGGCCGCTGAATAAGAAAAATATAAGCCAGATTAGAATAAGCTATTTATTTATAAGCAATAAAGCACGGAACAGAAAAAAGGATTTTATGTAACTGAATTATATTTGTTTCTGAACGCACCATAACCGTGAACTTGAGCTCTACAAAATATAACAAACTAATAATGTGTGTCTGTCTGAAACTGTTTGCAAAATGCGTAAAGGGTGTTTAATGTAACTCGGCAAAACCATATTTAGCAAATGTTTGCAAGTTTAATTTTGTGACTACTTTGGAAGTTTACCGATTTATAATAATTGTATTTGTTATTGACCAAAAACATATTCAAACACATTCATATATGAAACACTGACATGTATCACGTAGGTAATCAGTGTTGTGACGATATTTCAGAAAAATCACGGGCCAGCCTGCTGTTAATAATACTACCGAAAACATAACTGCGTTTTTAGAATAATTAATTACTATACCTACGATAAATTACAATATAGTCTCAAATATATACTAGAGAAATATTGAATATAATCAATGAAAACATACATACAAAATATGTATAATACACAAGAAATTCCGCGCGCAAATCATAGCGCGTGACAACCGAAATCAGAATATATTTTATAACAAGTCAAACAAGTGAACAAAGTTTGGCAACGCTTTTGTTTCGTCAATTCAAGATCAGGAATACGTTAGTACTCTTATCAGTTTGTTGTCAGGAAAGACGGCAACGTCTACGTTAGTACTCTTATTAGTTTGTGGCAACGTCGCTTTACCTACGACTTTTCGTATTTATGTTGCCACACAACAATAATAAGTAATAAAACTGTTTACAAAAAAACATAGGTATCTAAGGTCATTAGTTTTATGTTATTTTATACTTTTTTTAACGGTTGGAAAGGAAATTAACCAATTATTGAACTTAAGATATTGATTTATCAGAATTATTTAAGATCACTTGGATGTCATCTAGCGTGTCAATGTTTAATTGTCGCCTTTCGTTTGCGTGTCAAAAGTAACGCACACTACTAAAGAAGTGTCAAATTTTTAAATACATAGCACAGATTTTTAAATTTTTCTGTTAACTATTATGACTTAACCTATCATCCGAGTCCAACCTGACGTTGATTTCTGGGACAACTTGTATATATACACATAGAATATTAACAATTTCATGGGTACTGATGGAGAACGAACCTGGATTGCTAGCGTTTTATGAATTTTTATGACAAACTACTAGCCCCCGAGCTACCAGGTCTTGTTTTGAGCCTTTGTATGGCCTACAATTAATATTCCTCTATCTAAATCGTCCCGTAAACTAACACTGCTGAACATGGAAGGATTTCTCCCGATGTAGGGAGGATTTGCCTTCAGCGTCACACGATTGATGATAGCAGAATCAGAGGTGAGCACCTCTGGCAATGTTGCCTGTCGCCGGGCTGGATATTTTACATCTGAAGTAAACGAGGTGGTTATACCGCAATCCGCCATTACGAAACCCACGGGATAAAATGTGATGATGAATTCTCTTATGCCGCATTTACACGCCAACTTCGACTATACTGTGTGTGTAACACTAGTTCTGTGTCCGAAATAGCCTTTGTTAGAATAGATTAGACTAGAACAGATTATTCTAATACTACCACCTAGACTTCTTAATATCTAAAAAATACTGGTCAAAATATATGTATGTGTAACTCTATTCTGACTCTTTGTGTGGGATTCTAGCCAGCGATTATTTGATCAATGTAATTATAACACGATCAGAAGAACGTCATCATTATTATTCGAATTTAGATTAATTGCCATTCTTTCCCTTCAAAAATGAATATGAGAGATATTACCCAGAGTAATTGGCTAAAATAGTTGATACCTTGCAACGTTGATTGAGTGTAATTATGTAAAATATTATAATTTTTCTATATATCCCCAGTAAAACATGAATCCGATCGCTGTAAATCGTCTAAGGTATCTTACAATAAAGATAAAATGTCTTACAATAAATATAATGTTTGATTCATTTATATTTCAGAACAATCCTGCATACAAACAAATAATTTTTCAAAACCGTGTGAGAAAAAGATAAAATCAAATTCTACTGATTGTAACATAAATGACGTTCGTAAAGGAAACCTCGATTTAGAAAGCCTTACTATTAAATCAGAGCCTAAACTGAAAAGAGATACTCAACCAGTTATTAAAAAGGGAAGCATCCTGCAAAAATTATGAATCAGAAAACTTTAAAACAGAGTGTATATAAGCTTAAGAAAAACTCATCTGAGGCATCAACCAGATATATTTTGGAATATGATGATTGTAGAAAAAAGTTTTTAACAAAAGATACTCTCGCCGACAACATATCACTTTTTTTTTTTTTTTTCTGCGGGTAGGTGATAAAGTCAACAGCTGTTTTTAAGTGCTCCTATTTATAATTTCATATTTTATTAATTTCCACAATAGATAAGTGTAAATTTTACGATAATTATATTGAGAAAAGAGATCTTAATGTGCTCAAATAATAATTTATCTATGTAAACAAGCTTTTAATAACTTACTGCATCACCCATCAGCAACACTAGTATTTATCACCATTAAGCACTGTTACATTACGATTACAATATGGCAAGCATCAATAATGTAGACAAAATACAGAAAGAACTGGAAGTCAGCTGGATGCAAAAGATGGCAGAATTCGAAGATCGTTTGAAGGCTGCACTGGTCCCATCCAATCCAACGTTAGTGCAGCTAAGTCAGGAATTTTATGCATTCAAGGATATGGTCACACAAATGTTTAGTCTACTGCAACTGCAAGTTAGAAGTTGTATAAACACAATTGATGGACTTGACATGCGGCAACGGCAAAATGTATTGCTATTCAATGGCATCCCCGAGGACTCTGAAGTAAGCTTAATTGATAAGGTTCTAAGCTTAATACATGGCAAAATGGGCCTTTCTGATGTGAGCAGAACCTCGATCAAACGGTGTCACAGATTGGGCTCACAAGGTAAAGATCAAGTTAGAGCAGTCCTCGTCCAGTTCCATGATCACCATACAAAATCATTAGTTTGGAAGTCTAAGGCTAAGTTAAAAGGTACGTCTTTCACATTGTTTGAGTTCCTCACAAAGACTCGTCAAAATATTCACAAGCAGGCCAGGAAGTACTTTGGCATGAGGAATGTGTGGACGCTTGATGGCACAGTCTATATTAAACTGCCTGATAGTAGTCGGGCAAAAGTAACTTCAGAGGAAGACTTCAATAATCTTGTCACCAAGTACTCGCCAGGGTGTTCTCCTCTTTCAAATACATCACCTCCCAAAACCGAAGATAGCACAGGCAATCTCTCTGGTGTATCACAACCAAGTACATCTAAATGTAGTCGCCAACAAGAAGTGGTCTCACGCTATCAAGGGGCACAATCGGGTCCAAGCAACGAAAAAAAAAGGATACGCCGCGTTGTGACCAAAAAATAATGACGTTGTTGATATTTTCACACACTTTCTCGAGGTTGTTACGATTCTTTAAAATAATTAAGTTTACTTTATTCAGTCCTATGTTACTTGGTATCATTCAAGCCTTATATTATTCCTAATGATCATATCTTAGTAATTATCGTTGCACTATATTTAGCTTCTTAGTTTAATTGATTTAACTAAACTACTAAGGGTTAATATTGTTTATTATTTACTTTTTATAATAAGAATTTTTTTTTATAATAAGTGGGTAGAAAAATATACACAAACTGTTATTTTGTTACTTTGTAAAGCTAAAGATTATTGTTGTAATTACTATACGCCAAGTACAGGCAAAGGTATTATACCTTGCATCCTAGTGTGTTTTAATGTTTCTAAAATACTGTTAGCAAACGGATGTTATTTTATATCATGATTAAATTTTACAATTTTTACTATATCCCTGTTAACATTGATTTCAAGAAATGATTTGGATACACAGACACTAACAAATGAAAAGTTTGATTTTGTTTCCGTTGGGAAAGATTAATTGTAGACTTATTAGTTTAATGTTGATGTTTTGTTATATCCTGTTTCTGTATTTACTTGTATAATAGTGTATTTTAATGTTCTATTAATTTAAGGTTAGTTTTAAAACAATGATTGTTATCTTTATCAGTCAACTGATGGGATAGAGCAGTGATAGTGGAGTAGTTGATTTTCTGGTTTATAAGTATAGCGTTGTAGATATTTTATACTTAGTCTTTGTTTTGTCTCTTAATATATTTAATATTTTATTATTTATTATTATCTAATATACATATTATATATAAATCTATTTAGAAGTTAATAATGTCTGATGATGAATCTTTTTATTCCATTTATAGTTCAGATTCCTCATACGCCTCTGGTAATGATCTTACAGATAATTTACTTCCCTTACGCGATCAGTTAAGTAATATTTTTCTGCCTCATAAAAAATATTTTAATGTTTGTCATATTAATGCACAGAGCATTCCAAGTCATTTTTCCTACTTAGAAGAAGCATTCTCACTAGACTGTGTCGATGCTATCTTAATATCTGAGAGTTGGCTAAAACCATCTATTATGTCGAGTTTGTACCCACTACCTAATTTCATTCTTATACGCAATGATCGGACTGAGAAGGGGGGAGGTGGTGTCGCTATATATCTACGGAAAAATATTCCTTATAAAGTTGTTCTATCTTCCCCCTCCCCATTTTCTGCCACTGCTGAGTTTTTATTTCTAGAAATAAACATTATGGGTGCTAGGGCAGTTTTAGGTGTTGTATATTGTCCTCCTTCTGTGGATTATTTTACCTCACTTGAGACGGCTCTTGACACCATTGGATCTGAGTACATACATTGCATGATAATGGGTGATTTCAACACTGATTTGTTAAAAAATACTTCTCGCTCCCAAAAACTTCGATCAATCATTGAATCAGTCGAACTCTGCATTCTCCCATTGGCGGCAACTCATAGAAATACTGGCACTGATGATTCGTTGATTGACCTCATCATTACTTCCTCTTCTGATCGTGTGATTCAGTTTGGACAGCTCTCTGCTCCTTGTTTCTCACGTCACGACTTGATTTATTTTTCATATAAACTTAAACCTCCGAAACAGAAACCTATTTTTCTGCAGTTACGCAATTTTTCAAGAATAAATATTGAGAGTCTCAGGAGAGACGCATCTTCAATTGATTTTGGCCCTTTGGTGGCAGCTTCTAACGTCGATGATAAAATATCCTTTCTAAATAATAGCATCCTGAATCTGTATAATATTCATGCTCCGGTACATTATGTAAAAGTTAAGCGTCCTCCTGCTCCCTGGATGACTAAAGGGGTACAGGTGGCAATGGCACGGCGAGATCGGGCTTTCCAGAAGTATAAAAAGAATCGCTCAGAAAAAAATTGGTCTAACTTTAAAACGTTAAGAAACAGATGCAATCAGGTGGTACGAAATGCTAAACGCCGCTACATTCATGACAAAATAACTAATTCTTCGCCCACTGATGTGTGGAAATTCCTCAAGTCTATCGGAATTAATAAAACTAATTCTCCGGAATATGACGCCTCTCTCAATTTGGATGACATTAATCGTCACTTTGTTTCTATTACTTCATTGGACCCTCAAGTCCGTTCTCAAACAATTGCTTCTATAGAATCAATGCAGCGTCTCCAGATCCCTGACTTTTGTTTCTCCCCTGTTACTCAGGATGAAATTAAAAAAGCTCTGTTAGCCATTAAATCCAAGGCTGTGGGTTATGATGAAATTAGTAAGCAAATGGTGTCTATGATTCCTGAGTACCTTCTTCCAGCTATAACACACATTATAAATTATTCTCTGGACTCAGGTCAATACCCTTCTGCATGGAAAAAAGCTTTTGTAAGACCTCTTCCTAAAATACCTAATCCTGTTTTCCCTAACCATTTTCGTCCTATTTCAATTCTCCCATACCTCTCTAAGGTTCTGGAAGCCTGTGTTTTTAAGCAAATATCTGTATTCGTTGCAAAACATAACCTGCTGAATGAATTTCAATCGGGGTTTCGCTCTGGTCACAGTACTACCACTTCGCTTATCAAAGTCACAGACGATATAAGAAAGGGCTTAGATGAGCAAAAATTAACAGTGGTGGTGCTTATTGACTTTTCAAACGCTTTCAACACAGTGGATCATGGTATCCTCCTATCCATCCTTAAACACCTTAAATTTTCATCCCCAGCCTTGGAATGGTTTTCTTCTTATATTCGCGGTCGCCAGCAATCGGTTCGCTCAGGTCAGCGGTTTTCTGCATGGGCTGAAATTGAATCTGGTGTGCCGCAAGGCGGAATACTTTCTCCTATTATGTTTTCCTTATTTATAAATTCTATCTCCTCAGTTTTAGATTGTTCGTACCATCTGTATGCGGATGATCTCCAGCTCTATGTACAATCAAGCTTAAACAATCTTAACTTTGTAATACACAAATTAAATGATAACCTGGAAGCCATAAGAGAATGGTCATGTAAATATGGCGTTTCTGTTAATCCTGCCAAATGCAAAGTTGTAATATTCGGAAGTTCGCAATTATTGGCTAAGGTTGATTATGGATATCTCTCTCCTGTATTTTATAATGGAAGTTTGATTCCATATTGTGATTCCATAAAAAATCTTGGCCTGTACATGGATAAAACTATGACCTGGAAATTGCAGATCTCTGAAGTTAGTCGTAAAGTTGTTGCTACCTTGCGTTCCCTTTATCGTCTTAAAAATTTCCTACCCGTCAAAACCAAGCTAATGCTGGTTCATTCCCTTATTCTACCTATTATCGACTATGCCGATGTATGTTACCCAGATCTGTCAGAAAATCTTCTAAACAAGTTGGAGCGCCTTCTTAATAATTCCATAAGGTTTATTTTTGGTTTACGTAAGTATGACCACATATCATCCTATCGTTCAAAGCTTAAATGGCTACCTATACGTCAAAGGCGATGCTCTAGAATTTTACTTGTACTATATTCAATTTTAAACGATCCCAGGTCACCTTCTTATCTTAAGGATAATTTTCATTTTTTTCATCCGATCGACGGTCGAACATCCCGACAGTCAAACCGTCTGAGGTTAAGGTTTCCACAGCATAAGTCAAATTTTTTCAGGTCGTCTTTTACGATACAAGCTATACAACTTTGGAACACCCTCCCCAACGATATTAAGAATGCCACAAATAAAAAAGCTTTCAAAGTTCTTCTCCGAAAACATTACCTGAAGGAAACTACTAATTAACATTATTTTTCCTTAATTTTGTCTCCTTTCTTCTTTTTTACTTCAAATATTTATCTCAATATATATTATTCAAACATTATATTATATATATATGTATATATGTGTATGTATGTATGTATATATATATATATATATATATATATATATGTATATATATGTATGTATGTATTATTGTACGTATATTGATACTATATGTGTGTATATTTAAATGTAATGTGTATGTATGTAATTTGCATATATGTATATTTTAGTGTATAAGCACTTATTTACGTATAATGGTCGCACCTGCCAACAATTATCCTTGCCACCCAGGGTTGACTGGCAGAGAATGCCACATGGCATTAAGTCCGCCCTATGTACCCTTTAGCTTAAGGTGTTACGTGTAAGTTTATAAATAAATAAAAAAATAAATATCACTCAGTCATAAGACGCAAAAGAACTCAGATGCAATTCAGACACAAATTCAACAAACTCCGGTATCACAACTAATAGATATATATACAGATGGGGTCCCACATATATGCAATAAATGAAACCATATACTTGTTATCGCCTTTGCTGACGATATACAAAAAATGAGCGTAATCGGTCCAGTAATTAGGTCAAAAATAGAGTTTTAATTTTAAGCAAATTTGAACTCTCTATAGAATTGGGTCACTAAGTCAATGATTCAATGAACTTGAATCCTTGAACATTAAAAAGCGACGTTGCCACGCAGTGCAAACTATTGGTATTGCGACATATCGACAGCGGTGTCTTTTGTCGGCGTCCATAAACTTTGACTTTGTGTGTGTAAATAGTGTTTTTAAGTACGTTTATTATTATTATTTTTTCACTGTGATATTGACACTACTTGACTTTTGTGTATACGTTTTGGCGGCGGAAAATGCCAAGACAACAGCATTTTTACGGTGCGGCAGAGTATACAGACATGGTTTTATTGTGTGGCGAATTCCACCAAAATTCAGCGTTAACTCTGCGTACTTATAGTGAGAGATACGGCGCAACTCGCGTCTGCCCTACTAGCGTCCGGACAATCCTAGGTGCTGTCCAAAGAATCAGGGAAAATCAGCGCATAGTGCCCAACACTCATGAAGGAGTTGCTCCGCGTCACTTTCCACCCTCGTTCGAACAACGAGTCTTAGACCATTTCGATCGGAATCCAACCTGCAGCCTTAGACAAGCTGGGCGTGTGTTTAGAGTGAGGCATAAAACAATACACCGAGTGCTGAAAAGGAACAAACTACGTCCTTATAAATATGTTAAGGTGCAGACGCTGCTGCCCCGCGATAAGCCGATTAGAGAATCTTATTGCCACTGGGTACTGGAAAAAATGTCTCAAGACCAACGTTTCCTAACAAATGTGTTTTGGACAGATGAAAGCACGTTTACTCGAAACGGCATATGGAACCGACAATCCATGCGTTACTGGAGCCATACGAATCCCCATTTATTTAGGGAATCAGCTCATCAATACCTTTTTTTATTTTACATTAATGTTTGGGCAGGCATTCACGGAGATCATATAATCGGCCCTATTTTCGCCTCGCCGTCTCGAGATGGTAGTGGACGGCGTTTAGGCTAGAGTGAAGTCCCCTGATATTGCAGAAATTCACGGACAGCGTGGCAGAGGTCGCCTTGGTCTTGTTGCACCGTTTGCCCCGAGCAGTTGTAGTCTTGAGCGGAATTTTGCCAAACCCCCCCCCCAGAATAGGCGGGGCAGCCTGAGCACCCACGCTCAGAAGTGGAGAAACATGGTCGTGGATACTCAGCGACGGATTCTCCAGGGGTGCTGGTACCCTCCTGGGGTAGTCTATCATTATTTAATTCCGCTACCATGTTGATGGGGGGGGGGGATTTGGGCCTCCGGCCACCTGCACCCACCAGACGAAACGCGGAAGCAGAGCTTCCACTTCACGCCGGTATTCTGTGAGATCGTGGTACCACCCCGGTTTGAGCCGGCCCATACGTGCAACAGCAAAGCTGCCGCGTGGCTCTACCACTGTGGAATTGTGAAAAATGTTTTAAAATAATTAACTGTAATAATTGTAAAAAATGTTTAACCCAAAATAATGGGTCCACAGTCTACCGTCCACCAATGGATTTCTCACAGAGAGTACAGATACTTAAAATAAAAACAATAATGAATCTATCCCTCAGAATATGCAGTGGGGTATATTTCAATCGTTGTAAAAGAAACAAACTAATATTTGGAAGTGAAACCAAATTCTTACGAAATTTCAAAAAAAAAAAGCAAATGGAAATTAAATCCAAATATTTGTTTGATTTCTTAACATGCCGGAGTCATAAACAAGCTCTTCTAGAATATTTTGTCTCAATAACGATAAAATAATGTATATGGAACTGGTGTAACGTAGTTATTAAAATCTTAAAAGAATTTGGTAGTGTGAGAATAAAATAACGTAACCAATTGCCGCAAATGCTAGATGAACTTTATAAATAATTTCAAAAGAAAAAAATAAACACTTTAATAACTAATATACAAGGTGTTTTATTTTTGTATTATAAGTTTTAAAGATTTTAAAACTGTCAACTTTTAATGGTGAATAGCTGTTAGGTATGTGAATGAAATTAGGCTTTATCAATGGTGTACTTTTGCCTTACAGCTACAAAGTTTAAAAGTAACGTAAATAGGCTTTATCAATGATGTACTTTTGCCTGATACCTCAAAATTAGAAGTAAACAAATGTCAAACTCTAAACTAGGCATGTCGATTCACTCTTAAAAAAATCGATATCTTAATCGATTCGAATCGAAGATACTAGAATCGATTATCGATTTAATTGAGGATTAAAAGATCGATTTTTGATTAATCGCGACATTTTCAAACATGAAATTTCAAGAATTTGCGATTTTTTCTTTAATTGAACTTTAATATTTTTTAAAATTAAAATATTAGTAATCTTATTAATTAAAATTACTAATATTCCTTTTAAACTCTCCTGGTAAGCTTGAAACGCTTGTTTCAGGGGTGCTTCGCCACTCGATCATTTTTTTACAAAGTGATTGGCTAAAAACAACAACAATACTTTAACAAAAGTGCAAATTGCAACGTACATTTCTCGATCAATCTGTTTCAATCTATTAACTCACTATTTATCAAATTGAAATGAACGCTACACGAACACAATACTGGTTATTTCCTTACTATAAACCTCTATAAACTTCAACATATAATATTTATTTACAGCATCTAGATAAATGGAAAGTACTCCGTCTGTACTTACAGCTCACAGTATGTATGTTTTTGATAATAAAATAAATTTGCAAGTTCACAGTTCAAACAGGTTTACAGCTATAATATTAAATTGTAGTATGTATATGTAGTTTTGTTCACAGCACAGATTAAGTTAGACCAACATTCCACAGGTAGGAATAGAATTAGAAATTTAGAAATGAAAATGAAATGACAACTTTTCGATATTGTTGGATGCGTTCATAAATATTTATTTTATTCAAATATACAATATGTAACGTAATTAACGCACACCCTCAGACACCCCAATTAGTATATTATGTTATAATCATAATACATACACTGAATTTTAGTTAAACATTTTATGCACTGATTATTTAACAAATTAGTTATACTAATTCCGGAAGAATGTTGTGGTCACAGTACAAATCCACGAACGCAAAGACTTTAACGTGCTTGAAATAAAGTATATTTTTCTTTATTTTTATTGAATGACAGAATTAGTAATAACACAAATAAAACTGCACTCTTAAAAGTCTTATTGCCTTAAGTTACGGTCCATTTCAATTGGTTTGACTGTACAGATTTAGTGTGACTTTAGTGTGATTTACGTAGTTTTAATTATTTTTGGGATAAAAAATTACCTATATTAAAAATGATAGGAATCGATTCAGTAAGCAATTCTGAAGAAACTACTTTTTCAAAGTGCGTTAATTATGTTACGTGTTGTATATTGCGTTCAAATTATCAACCAAGTAAGATCGGTTGTTTTTGCGTCCCCCAAAAGCAAAAAATTAAAAAACTGCGGTATCTTACCCCAACCAGTTTGGGAATTTTATCGCTGGTTCTAGAATCAGATGAATCGGTCCGATTCGAGAGGTTTTTGGATTGATTGAGTGAATCGATGCGGTGCTCCGAATCGATCTAAAAAATCGATTATTTTGCTCCAAAGAATCGATTTTTCGATTAATCGATTTTAGATCGACATGCCTACTCCAAGGGCTATTACGCACTGTCGACTAGTCGCCGGCGACTCATTCCCTCGGCGACCGAAACATGGGAAACAGGGCCCGGAGACCGAGCCGAGCGACAGTATTCCAAGTACATTCGTGCAGAATGGACGTTGAAGAATTTGCAATAGTAGCGGCGCTACTAATTATAAAAAGAAAGACAAATAAAAAAAAAATAAAAAGAGTATTGGGTGCATCCTTTGTTAGAAGAACGGAGGTCAAAAGGAATGTTTAAAATATTTTATGAAGACGTTAGAAAATATAAACGTTAAAATTATAAACGAACGCACAACAAAAGGAAATATTCAAAATAGATCCAAAATGTCAGAATCTTGCGAGGTATTTGAAGTGACAGTAGAAAATCGCGACTCTGGGCGTTCACGTTCTGAAGGAGTTGAAGTTGGTAGCGTATAATAATGTTGTGCTTCAGGGTGTGATTGTTGACTTGGTTCTGTTGAACGCCCGGCCTCCGGTGTGAAGTAACCACGCTCATACTCGTACTCATTAAAATTTCGCCACATTGTGTTTGGACATATATTATTTTGAGTAGAGGATCGGAATGATTCGATTACACTGATTAATTGAATTTTCGCAGCTGACTTTTTTTGCTCCGGAATTGCCCTAAATGATGATAATAGGGACATCAGGAACATTCTGTCCTCATCTTGTTCCAAAATATCCTCCTTATTTTTGCGAGTTTCAATACACTTGTATAATGTGGTTAACAGTTCACTTGTGCCATCATCTGACGTTTTTTTCTTTTTTCTTCCGACTATATTTTCTCTCGAGTAAGGTCCTAAAGGTTCTTGATCATTTGTCAAATGTTCTTGTTCAGCAATGTTACTCTCTGTGTTCAAATTACCAACGGTATTCTTCAAAAATAACAGCTGATTATAATAAATATAGGGAGTTTTATGGGAAGCAGCAGATCCGCTTTTAGTATTTTTTAATCTTCGTACTTCTCGCGAAAAGCAGCTTCTTATATTTTTCCATTTCTTTTGAAGTGAATGACCTGTAAATAATGTATATATTTAAATTATTTTTTAATTCCAGATATCTTGGTAGCGGTTGTAAATTTGTAGATTTACATTACTCATACAGACTTGGGATTTCAACTATAGCTGAAATAATAAGAGAAGTTTGTCATTTTATATGGGTTGTACTAAAAGACATGTGTTTACCGCAACCGACAAAAGAAAATTGGTTAAAAATCGCAAAAGATTTTCATTTACGGGCCAATTTTCCAAATTGCATAGGTGCCGTAGATGGTAAGCATGTAAGAATTATAAAACCATACAACAGTGGATCATTGTGTTTAATTACAAACACTTCTTTTCTGTAATTTTGCTTGCCATTTGTGACTCTGACTATAAGTTCATACACATAGACGTTGGTTCCTATGGAAAGGATTGCGATTCAACTATATTTACAAATTCAACGTTTTATCAAAAGCTAATGAACAATGATTTGCAAATACCCGAACCTAAGCCCATTTCATCGACAAACCCTATACCAGTACCGTTTGTTATGGTGGGTGACGAAGCATTTGGACAAACTGACAAAATTATGCGACCGTTCGGTGGATCAAATTTAACAACAAAGAAAAAAATATTTAATTGTAGGCTTTCTCGTGCACGACGCCATATTGAATGTTCATTCGGCATATTAGCAAACAAGTGGCAGATTTTTCACAGACCTATCAACGTGAATTTAGATCTAGTATCATGCATCATCAAAACATGTTGCGCTCTTCACAACTATGTCCGAGAAAGAAACGAATATAAATTTGAAGATACCCTGAGCATTCCTGGCTTTGAAGAAGTCCCAAACGGTTTCCAAAGAGCTACGCGACGTGGTGCATCATACAGAGATGTATTTGCTGATTACTTTACAACTGAGGGTCAATTATCTTGGCAGATGAGCAGTATTAATTAATAAAAAATAAATGGCATTTCTTACTTACCTGAGTTTTTTTTTTCTTCGTCTGATAATTCTTCACCTCCAAATAACTCCACTATTTCTTCCCACTGTTTTTTCTTCAAATTCCGATTAGCATATTCCTCACTTTGTAAATCACAAATAGCTTTTCGGGATTGTATTTCCGATATAAATTTATCCGTGTCAAAACTCATTGTGCGTGGCCGTCCGGTCGTTACGACAGTTGCTCGCAGTGTGAATGCTTTCATTTGAAACCGTGCTCCTATTGGTCGCCGGCGACCGGCAGTTGCCTGTGCGTCGCCACTGCGCGGCGAGTCGCCGAGTCGCCCGGGCAACCGGTGACTAGTGCGTAAACACCTATTTAAACTATACAATATTACAGTCGTCGACAACTGAGTCGCCGGCGACTAGTCGACAGTGCGTAATAGCTCTAAACTACTGGTTCCGTATTGGTCGGTATTGGTTGTTCTAAGATTCTTGTCTGATGCGTAGTATCCACAGACTACTAAGAGGATACTACATGCGTAGTATCCTCTTAGTCTCCGGTAGGAGTAATAATGTTCTGTGTAGGCATGTCGATTCACTCTTAAAAAAATCGATCTCCGAATCGATTTGAATCGAAGGTACAGTAATCTATTTTCGATTAAATCGGGGATTAAAAGATCGATTTTCGATTAATCGCGACATTTTCAAACATAAAATTTCAAGAATTTTCTATTTTTTTTCTTTAACTTCTAAACTGTAATATTTTTTTAAAATAAAATATTAGTAATCCTATTGATTAACATTACTAATATTCCTTTTAACCACTCCTGGTAAGCTTGAAACGCTTGGGTTAGGAGTGGTTCGCACATACTCCACTCGATCCCTTGTTTTACAAAGTGATTCCACGTAACACTTTTATTTGACATTTTAGGCTAAAAACAACAACAATACAAAAGTGCAAACTGCATGATTTCTCGATAAATCTGTTTCAATCTAATAACTCACTATTTATCATATTGAAATGAATGCTACACGAACACAATACTGGTTATTTCCTTACTATAAACCTCTATAAACTTCAACGTACGGTATAATATTTATTTACAGTATCTGGGTATTTAAAAAGTACTCTGTCTGTACTTACAGCTCACAGTATGTATATTTTTCATAATAAATAATGTAAATTCACAAGTTCACAGTTCAAACAGGTTCACAGCTATAATATTATATTATAGTACAGGAGGTGAAATATACTATGAAAATATCGCTCGGTCGATCGAAAAAATATTTATAGTTTGGGATGTAATATATATTACATCTCAGTGGAAACGGTTCCATTTAAAAGTACGGTGAGCGATATTAATTTATATCTCGAGATGTAATATAAATGACATTATATCCCTTAGTGGAAAGTGGGCTTAAGAATTTTAGAAATGAAAATGAAATGACAACTTTTCGATATTGTTGGAAGCGTTCATAAAAATTTATTTTATTCAATTAAATATTGGGTTCAAATTATCTACCAAGTACGACCGGTTGCTTTTGCGTCCCCCAACAGTAAAAAATTAAAAAACTGTGGTATCTTACCCCAGCCAGTTTGGGAATTTTAGCTAGTTCTTGAATCAAATGAATCAGTCCGATTCAAGAGGTTTTTGGATCGATTCAGTGAATCGATGCGGTGCTTCGAATCGATCTAAAAAATCGATAATTTTACTCCAAAGAATCGATTTTTCGATTAATCGATTTTAGATCGACATGCCTAGTTCTGTGCTCTTAGTCATAGATTACTGCTCTTAGTAGTCTGTGGTCTGTGCTGTTGGTTAATATTTTTGAAAACTTCCGTTTATTATTGAAAAAGAGAATATAATTACATTAAAACTATAGGGATCAGGGATGGCCTTTAGTGAAATTTGTAGAATTTGTTTAAGCGTTAATGTACGCATGTGTGTACTAAAGAAGACTGGTCTCCAAAATTTGTATAGAGCATTGACGAACAGTTTTGTAAGTTTAATAATACTTTGCAAATTTAAGTTTTTGTTGAAGAAGTTATTGTTATCGCTGGAGAAATACATTATAATTTGCCTGATATAAATTGCGATAGATCGGGGCTAGAGTAAGGTGCAGCGTTAAATAAAGAGACAAATATAACCAGAACCTGAAAAACTACAATTACCCTTGAAACCTGGGTCACACTAAAATTGTACACAAATGTTAAAAACCCCTGGGGATGAGGTGATAGCCACCATGTTGTTTCTATAAAAATTAATTTCAAAATTGTACATAATAAATTATTTTAAGACTGAGGCTTTTTTTCCGAACCAGTGGTAAATAAAAAAATGACTTTCAAAAAGTATTATGCTATATTTTATATTGAATAAAAATCATTCAATTCATTTCATTTGTGATACAGCTTTAGTCAATTTAAAGTGATGTCTCAAAGATGTGTGTTATTTGGGGACTGGAATAATAGTTTGGGAGAAATTTTTTGACTGATAGATAGAGAGAACTAGAGACCCTTTTTTTATTGGAAAGGAGGCATTCCATCTTAGTCTCTCAAAGGTGATAACACATTTGCATTTTGATTCATATCGAGGATAGATGTAGATGTCTCTGGGCCACAGCAACCACTTACCATCAGGTGGACTGTGTGCTCCTTTCTCACCCATCTCCTACAAAAACAAAAGATCATAGTGTCCATGTGTTATGTTTCCGTTAAGTCTCCTCGCTTTCTGTGATCTTACAGAGTTGTAAGTTTAAGTGTTTTCATACTTTCCTCATATGGTATGTTTTCAATGCTCCAGGAACTTTTGAATATCTGTGTCGAACCTCTCCAATAACTCAGTATAATTTGGGAGGCATATTCTAAATTAAGTTGAATATAATTTGTATATTTTGAGAATAATTTTTGGTATCCTATACCTTTAAATGAGCAATTCTTGTATATATATAAATATATAATCGGAATCTCGGAAACGGCTCCAACGATTTTCATAAAATTTTGTGTGCAGGGAGTTTCAGGGGCAATAAATCGATCTAGCTAGGATTTATTTTTAGAAAATGTCTTTTTGTCCATGTTTTTAGGCAATGAAAAACTGCTATAATATCATTAGAATAAGAAGGTAAATTTTGACAGTTTATTTACGATTACAAATAGCTTAATGGTATATTGGGCGGTCACAAAATCGTAATACCGTGGTTCGAGCCCAGACCGGCCAACCGACTTTTTTCCAAGTTCCAAGACAAGTTCCTTTCTTTTTTGAGAAAAACACGAAAATTAATATTAAATTAATTGCACTCATGATTTTTTAATCAAATAACCAGTTCAGTTTTTTCTATTATGTCGCTAAGATCAAAAAATATTATTCGTATTTCATCAGTATGTAATTTGTATCTAAATATAATTTCCAAAACACACGAAAAAAAAACTGAGCGAAAAATACCGAGCAAAGCTCGGTCAACCGGGTACTTAATATTATTTGCCACAGTTTTCACCCTAGGCTAGGCGTGTTCGCAACTGGCTAGGCGGGTTGGCAACTGCAGTTTTTTTATTTATTGTGACCTCTTATGTGCAAAATGCTGCTGCCCATATCCATATGAAAAAAATTTAAATTGTTAGATTTCTAAACTTATCTGGAGCTTACTTTATACTGCAGTTGATATTAAAACAAAAAGGTTAAATCTGCTGGGAAGTGTGTTGTTATTAACTTCATTTAAAACTAAGTGCTACTGGCCCTTTTTTTAAAATTATAATCTATGGGTATGTTCCAAAACATTTTTAGTATACTGCCAAATACAAATGACGTCAATTCAATTGACACTATATTGTACTGGCGTGCCACTGCCATATTGCGTTGGATTTCCGGCCATAATAAAACAATTTTAATTGTGTGTGAGCTGAATGAAGCATGCCAGTTTGTTTTTATTTATTCAAATATGAAAAATTATAGAATAATTGCTGGTATCTCCATTAGGAGGACATAATGATTTTTGGAGCACAAAATAACAAAATAATCACCAACACTTTTCCAATATGGCGCAAATGTATGACTTCATATACTGTCTTATGTTTTGGAACGTATCACCAGTATAGCGTCGATTCATGACGTCATTTGCATTGGACAGTACACTGGTTTCTATTTTGGAACATACCTTATAAGTATACATACTTTTAAATTGTTTTATACATCAAATTGTTGTTTTGTTTCCTATTTTTGTTTTTGTTTGTTATGTTTATGATTGATGTGTCTACAAATGTTAAAATTTAAGTGCCTACTAATGGTTGTGGCATGCTGCAATAAATCTTTCTTTCTTTCTTTCAATAGTTAGAATGATTTCAAACTCAATAAAGTAGTGAGTTCAAATCTGCCATTGTTTCACACTATTGTTTAAGTTACTCCTAGTGCAAGCATTTTCAGTAAAGTTTTTGTAATATTAATAGTGATGCTAGTAGTTTAAAGTTATAATATGAATGTATGTTTATTAGGATTGAATTTTGAAAGCCCAAACTTGAAAATACCTCTGTTAGGGTACTAAGAGTTTGGATCTACTGCTTTTAAAATTTTATCTGTTAATGTCATGCAGACTTCCTACTTCCTTGTCACTCACAACATTTTAAATTAATTAGAGAATTGTGTCCATATATTAACCATGTGCAGAAACTTTGATGGTGATATCATGACATCACTTATGGATGATTAGTAAAACACTTCAATAATATAAAATAATGATGCTGAAGAAAAGAGTTGTGGTGGCCAATATATTTTATTATAAAATTGTATATTTAAGTAGTTTTCCATATTTATGACAAACTTTAATATTTTCAGATGGATGAAAATGAGGAGCCCATAATTGTCTGTTTCATCTGTCATGCAAGACTCATTCGATGCAGAACATTACAACAACAGGCTATTGAGTCAAATGCAGTTCTGGTGCAGTTGCTTGCAGGAGGGTCTATGGTATTATCTATTCCATCCATTAAAACCTTTAAAATTCTGTCATAGATTGCTTCATAGAAGGGATTTGCCAAATTTGCCATGTTTGGCAGGTTGGCAACCACAGTTTATATTAGTTTGGGTTGTTATCGCAAAGATGGTGTTTCCCAACTCCTCTTTCTGTTTCTCTCTGTGGTCTCTTACGACATTGGTCCTATTGGTAGGTATATAGGGCAGTGGATATTCTTACACCGCCACTACATGGTACACAGCATCATACTGCCTATTAATAAAACTTCGTTGCTTGATGGTTCATTCCCATTATAATGAATCATCATTTAATCATCACTTGACTTTGGCAGGCACCTTGATGACCAAGGAGTGATCCATGTCTTGTGACATGGATCACCTCTTGTCCCTCAATCCAACTTACTTTTTCGTGAGAGCAATGTTCTATATTTTATGAATTACAGTAAGTTAAGTTAAATCAGTTAATAACGCATTACCATAGCCCGTGTAGTGGCGGTTAAGAATACCCACTACCCCATATCTTCCCGTGAGTGTCGTAAGAGGCGACAGAGGGAAACTAAGGTAGAGTGTGGGCATCTGCATCTTTCTAACATAACATAAACAGCAAACTACAGTAAAAACTGCGGTTGCTATCCCGCCTGCCAGGCATGGTAACTGTGGTAATATACCCCCATAGAATACTATTATACACAATAGAATGGCTGTCAACCTTTGAAATAATACTAGTTTTTACGGAATTTATCGCGTATATAACTTTTTAATACCCGACGTTTCGAGAGCTTTACAGCACCCATGGTCACGGGAAGGACTGAGATGTTCAACGTCCAGATGTCATAGTTAACCGCGGTTACCATAGATAAAAATTTAACTTTTGTTCCGATCTACACAGTATGAACTTATGGTATCATGAAGTCTTGCAGTTGTATGCTTGGGTTGGGATTTAATTTTATTTATTATAGGATCCCAAGCAGATGGTAGCACCCAGCCATCTTCTCTATTGAAATTAGGATGTTTTTAGATTTCAATAGCCTCGCGAATCATCCTTGGAAGGAATCGGTGTTCTTTAGCGAGGATTTGTGGTCTATCAAATCTGATGTAGTGACGGGGGCGATCCTGTACATGTTCACAGACTGCAGACTTCCCGGAGCGTCGATTCTTCACATCAGCTATATGTTCTTTGACGCGGGTTTTAATTGATCTTTTAGTTTGTCCTATGTAGGAGAGACCACATTCACAATCAAGCTTGTACACTCCTGCATCTTGCAGAGGGACGTTACACTTGACTGATGGTAAAAACTGACCAATCTTCTTCGGCGGCTTGAAGTATGTTTTGATGGAAGCGCGCTTCAAGATGTAGCCAATCTTGTCAGTGACTCCTCTAACATATGGCAGTACAGCAGGTACACGCTCGACTGTGGCCGGCTTCACTCGTTCTCTGTGACGTAGGCGCGAGACCCGAAGCTTGTTGTCATGCAAAACTTGCTTGACATGTTGGAGCTCAGCAGCCAGGTGTTTACTGTCACAGATCCCTCGTGCTCTCTGAAACAAAGATTTACCCACGGTAGCTAACTGTGAAGGATGGTGGTGAGAATCACCGTTTAAATATCTATCTGTATGGGTCTTTTTTCTATACACAGTATGGCTCAAGGTGTTATCAGCATTCCGAATTACTAACACATCTAGAAAAGCTAAGGAATTGTTTGCCTCTAACTCCATTGTGAACTGAATTTTAGAATTTATAGAGTTAAGATGGTCTAAAAATGCAGTTACTTTATCTAAAGGTAGAATTGTGAAAGTGTCGTCTACGTACCGCTTGTAGAATCTTGGATTTATGGGAGAAGTAAGCAGGGCTTTCTCCTCAAAGTCTTCCATGAATATGTCGGAGACAATGGAAGATACAGGTGAGCCCATCGCCACACCATCTACTTGCTTGTAGAACTCCTTCCACAGTAAGTAGCCAGATGTAAAGCAGTGTCTGAGTAATAGTGCATATTCTACGGGCATGTTGTTTTCTTCCAGTCTTCTAGTTACAATTGAGATGCAGTCTTCAACAGGTAAGCATGTAAACAATGACTGCACATCAAAACTGACCATAGTTTCATTGTCTGCCAGACGCAGGTCTTTAATCTCGCTGACAAAATGGTAGGAATCCTTTATGTGTGCTCTTGTGTCCCCCCTCTAGTGTTGAGCCAATCTGTAAGTTGGTGAATCGATTTGGCTCACTATGGGACATAATGGAGCATTGGGCTTGTGTATTTTTGGTAACCCATACAACTTTGGTGATTTGGCGCACGTAGGTATTATCCATTTTACGTCCAGATTTAATTTTTCGGAGTGTTTCTTTATGAGGTCACTAGTTGTTTTTAGTGTGCTATTTGTTGGGTCGTTTTTAACCTTTTTATAAGTACTTACATCCGACAAAAGTTCTTGTATTTTAGAATTATAATCTGACGTATCCATGACTACCGTGGCGTTTCCCTTATCTGCGCGGAGAATCGTGAGTTCTGGTTTATTGCGTAGGTTCTTTAACGCTATAAATTCGTCTCTGGGAAGATTCGGTTTAGGCACTGAACATCGACGTAACATAGACGAAATGTCTTGACGTATCGCCTCCAAATCTTCTTTCAGACGACAGTCTCAGTCAAACAGTCCTCGACGCTACAGATAATTTCTTCGTACGGTAATCTGCGCGGACTTATAGCATAATTGAGTCCTTGGGATAAAACCTTAATTGTTGCATCATCCAGTGTTTGTTTTGACAGATTATAGAACGCGATTAATCTATGATCTGTGTTTGTCAATGGTTGCTTTTGGTTCTGGTATTGATTCGGATGTTTGACATTTGATTTGGCCGTTAATTTTTGATATTTTTCTATATGTTTGTTTTTGCATTCGTTATATTTACTAATTTCGCGTTTATTTAATGTTTCCATGCAAAAATTATAATCAAACGTCGTTAAACTTTCTTTAATTCACTGGATGATGTGTCTCTGGATTTATTGATGTCATATAGATCGGAGCGTTTTTGTTGGATTACCGCCCGTAACAACTTTTTACTCGTCTGATTTAAGATCTTAGCGCTTCCTCGAATGTCCTTTTTGTTGGATATTTTGACACACGTAGGAATGAGATAATGGTCTCGGCATCTCTTCAAGAAATTTAAGGCTGTACATAGGACAAACTAAAAGATCAATTAAAACCCGCGTCAAAGAACATATAGCTGATGTGAAGAATCGACGCTCCGGGAAGTCTGCAGTCTGTGAACATGAACAGGATCGCCCCCGTCACTA
The DNA here is from genome assembly GCA_036936625.1 of Parnassius smintheus behrii. Lineage (NCBI taxonomy): Eukaryota > Metazoa > Arthropoda > Insecta > Lepidoptera > Papilionidae > Parnassius > Parnassius smintheus. The sequence continues at coordinate 1,035,134 of JAUPFT010000025.1, forward strand.
CATCAGATTTGATAGACCACAAATCCTCGCTAAAGAACACCGATTCCTTCCAAGGATGATTCGCGAGGCTATTGAAATCAAAAAACATCCTAATTTCAATAGAGAAGATGGCTGGGTGTTACCATCTGCTAGGGATCCTATAATAAATAAAATTAAATCCCAAGCCCAATGCTCCATTACGTCCCATAGTGAGCCAAATCGATTCACCAACTTACAGATTGGCTCAACACTTAGCGAAAATACTCTCACCGCTCAGGGGACACACAAGAGCACACATAAAGGATTCCTACCATTTTGTCAGCGAGATTAAAGACCTGCGTCTGGCAGACAATGAAACTATGGTCAGTTTTGATGTGCAGTCATTGTTTACATGCTTACCTGTTGAAGACTGCATCTCAATTGTAACTAGAAGGCTGGAAGAAAACAACATGCCCGTAGAATATGCAGTATTACTCAGACACTGCCTTACATCTGGCTACTTATTGTGGAAGGAGGAGTTCTACAAGCAAGTAGATGGTGTGGCAATGGGCTCACCTGTATCTCCCATTGTCGCCGACATATTCATGGAAGACTTTGAGGAGAAAGCCCTGCTTACTTCTCCCATAAATCCAAGATTCTACAAGCGGTACGTAGACGACACTTTCACAATTCTACCTTTAGATAAAGAAACTGCATTTTTAGACAATCTTAACTCTATAAATTCTAAAATTCAGTTCACAATCGAGTTAGAGGCAAACAATTCCTTAGCTTTTCTAGATGTGTTAGTAATTCGGAATCCTGATAACACCTTAAGCCATACTATGTATAGAAAAAGACCCATACAGATAGATATTTAACTTTGTTTCAGAGAGCACGAGGGATCTGTGACAGTAAACACCTGGCTGCCGAGCTCCAACACGTCAAGCAAGTTTTGCATGACAACAAGCTTCGGGTCCCGCGCCTACGTCACAGAGAACGAGTGAAGCCGGCCACAGTCGAGCGTGTACCTGCTGTACTGCCATATGTTAGAGGAGTCACTGACAAGATTGGCTACATCTTGAAGCGCGCTTCCATCAAAACATACTTCAAGCCGCCGAAAACGATTGGTCAGTTTTTACCATCAGTCAAGTGTAACGTCCCTCTGCAAGATGCAGGAGTGTACAAGCTTGATTGTGAATGTGGTCTCTCTTACATAGGACAAACTAAAAGATCAATTAAAACCCGCGTCAAAGAACATATAGCTGATGTGAAGAATCGACGCTCCGGGAAGTCTGCAGTCTGTGAACATGTACAGGATCGCCCCCGTCACTACATCAGATTTGATAGACCACAAATCCTCGGTAAAGAACACCGATTCCTTCCAAGGATGATTCGCGAGGCTATTGAAATCAAAAAACATCCTAATTTCAATAGAGAAGATGGCTGGGTGTTACCATCTGCTTGGGATCCTATAATAAATAAAATTAAATCCCAACCCAAGCATACAACTGCAAGACTTCATGATACCATAAGTTCATACTGTGTAGATCGGAACAAAAGTTAAATTTTAATCTATGGTAACCGCGGTTAACTATGACATCTGGACGTTGAACATCTCAGTCCTTCCCGTGACCATGGGTGCTGTAAAGCTCTCGAAACGTCGGGTATTAAAAAGTTAAATATACGCGATAAATTCCGTAAAAACTAGTATTATTTCAATGTAGGAGGGTTGGCGTTGCCGTGAGCACACTCCCCGTTCTATTATGTATGTATTATAGTATTCTATGTATACCCCCATTAGTAACGACACAAATAAACAAGGTCCCTAGTCCACGGCTATTCCTGGCTACGATGGCGACCATGGTCACGGCGAGGCAGGTGGTGTTAAAATTTCCGGTGGAGGTTCGCCTGCCACCTAAAAAGACGACCTGGCAACATATAACGCACACACTCTGAGGACTGACGAGAAGACCCTGGAGCTGGAAGAAGAGATAGACAAGTTACGCTGGGATATTATAGGATTATCTGAGGTCTGAAGAAAGGGGGAGAACACGGCAATCCTCGAATCCGGCAACATGTTCTGTCACCGGGAGGGCGGCCATCTGTCCCAAAGAGGTGTCGGATTTATCGTCCACAAGTCTCTCGTTATCATCGTTGTAAGGATTGGGTATGTTTTGACGAGAGTTGCGTACTTTATACTCAGAATCACCTAACGGTATTCGGTGAAGGTCGTACAGGTTTCCGCATAAACCTCGCCATAGATTGAGGACATGTATGAGGATATCTCTAGACATGCATTCGTCCAAAACCCACTATACGGTGTTAATGGGAGACTTCAACGCAAAACTAGACACAAAAGAAAACGGTGAGCTGATAGTAAGGAAATTTAGAATGGGGCAACGAAACCCAAGGAGCCAGCAGCTGGCCGACTTTATGCAGAAAGAGGGACTCTTTATGATGAACTCTTTCCTCCAGAAGCGGCCCCACAAAAAGTAAAACTGGTTGGGCCCCGATGGTTTGACAAAGAATGAGATTGACTTCATTATGACAACTGTCCAGTGATGTCTTAGTGATCGCAGGGGTGAAAACTGGCAGCGATCACCGAATGGTGAGAGACACACTGAACCTAAACGTGAATTTAGAGGTCATGTCTGATGAAGTCAACGGACCGACGCCCCTTGTGCTCTATTCCAAATCCTCGTAAACTTTCAGCTTATTGAGTTAGCTCTGACAGCGCGCGACATGTTATACTCCCGTTCCCTCTGGACCTTAATGGCGGGAAAATTTCTAAGTTAGGAAATTTTTTGCTATATTGCAAATTTTGCTATATTTTCACTTTGAGACAATATTTATGGATAAAACTTACAGGAATTCTTGTTGAATGTATAAACTATCGAATAAAATTATTTTTGGTTGCTAGAAATTGTAATAAAGTATATAAATTACACTGTATAGCATAGTATATACTTCAATTTTAGTGACAAAATTACTACTAATTTGAATTCTACACTTTTGTTTTTGGAGAAATTTATATGAAATTGTTTGGAAATATGTATATTTTATGTTTTATGTGTTTCCATTCGTTACCCATACCAAAATATTAAAATATTAAAAAATTAAAAAAAAAATATATTATCTGTATGACATTTCGAACAATATTTCCAAAATATGTTTGTGTGAATTTGAAATAAATACAACGTCATGTTATTTGAAATATGTAGGAAAACTATTTTTACTTACATTTTACACTAAAAATAAATGAGAATTTGAAAAATAACACATTTATAACCCACCCGCCAAAACGGGCCTTTCGGAATTTGAAGTACTTTTGGCAATTTACTTTTCACTTTTTATACCACAAATTACATATCTACGTGTTTACTATATTACAAGGAATATAAAAAAGTATAATACTTTCGTTTTTAGTCCAGACACAAATATAAAATTCTATAAAAAAGACGGAGCACCTTCATCAAATTGACACGTGGAACGCCGAAAGTTCAGAGTGATTTCTTTTTTTTTTTCTAAGAAACATTGCCAGGTTATGGTTTAAAATAAAAGAGCATATCTTTGTCTTTGATACTATTATCTATTGCATATTGTCTTTGGTTTTGTTTTAAAGGAAAAAGTAGTTTTTTCATAAGGCAGTACTTCTTATCTTATCTGATCTAATTAGACCCGTACCCGAGCCGACGTAAGGTAGGTATTGTATGATCTGATTAGATTGGTGGCCGAGTGAAAGGGTTAAGTTACTAAATAGTTTTCAGTGCCTAGAAGTTTTCAGTGCCTGCAATGAAATGGACAATATGAATGACAAGCTTGTGGAAAACGTCCATGCGGTCGCAGCTAAGTTTTATAAGACCCATCGCAGATGAACACAAAAATGCTCCGATCTCACTCTTAAATTCATGGCTGTTAGACAGGAATGAAGCTACAGTCTTCAGCAGATTTGACAGCATACAGGCAACTGAACAGACAGATCTCTAATGCATGCCACGGGACTTACGCAACTTCAATATACGTATTGAAGAAGCGATCGAGCGGAACCAGGGCGCCAGAGATCTGTATGCCAGTAAGAGCCAACTATCGAAACTGCATACCAAATGTGGCAGCATCATTTCGGGGACACCTGAGATTTTGAGTAAGATTGAGAGGTTCTATGAGCTGGGCATGGTACATGTTTAGTTTCGTTTAGTTAGTTTAGTTTACAACGGGCTGTTTTCCGCAACTCCACGTCTAAGCGCGTATTTTGCGTGTGGGCAGGAATAATATACTTATTCGAGTCATGATATTTCCCCGAAGAAGCTCAGCAGTCACTTAATGTTGCAAGCAACTTCGGGGAGCGATCCCGGCGTGTCGTGATGTTTATGCGACTTCTGGACATGTCAGCAACACGTGAGCCGCCGTTTCTTCCTCTCCCAGCTGTCAGTAACACCTATGGTGAACAAATGTTTGTTAAAAGAGCCATGTCCTGTGATAGCACTTGTTACTATCCTGATCTGTGGCTTGTTCAGTCTCATTAGAACCTTGGTTAGACGACTGTTTATTTCAGGGAGGGCCTCCCTAGCTTATCTACAGTCTACTAAATTTTTCCAAAGCTGAGCGTGTAAATTATTGAAGTATCTACGTACCAGTGAACGAACGTAGCCAAAGGGGATTGGTATTATTAGTTCCGGCCCTATAGTTGCTAGGGCCGATACCCTTCTGGCCAGTTCATCTCCTGCATCGTTGCCTCTAGATCCACTGTGTCCCTTGATCCATTGCAGAGTCACATTGTTGTGCTTACATACCTCGTTCAATCATTGATGGCACTCGTATATCAGTCCCGAGTTCGTCACATTGCAACTCAGAGCTTGTAGTACCGCCATACTGACGGTCAGTATTCTTTCAGAAGTCAAAGTCTTGTCAGAAGTCTTTCACCTTCCTAGCATCTATTGCTATGGCCGCTTGGATGATACCCATGCATTCAGCCTGGAAGACTGTGTTGTGGATACCCAGCGGTGTGCATATGTGGATATTAAGATCTTCAGAGAAAGCCCCAGACCCCACACCTTCATTTGTCTTAGAGCCATCCGTGGAAACTTTGAGCTCTCTTGGACCCAATCCTTCCAGATGGTCAGTTTCCTTCAATTGTATCCTACTTCTTATCAAATACAAATTGTTTTGGGATCCTATCATATTTGGCTTGTAAGATAGGAATTTTTGAGTAAATTCTATCGATTATATCTGTATGGGGGACTCTACTATTACTTAAAAGATTTAGGGTCTTTAGTCTAATGGCAGCTAAAGTTGCTTCTTTTTGTATATGTAGATGAAGCGGTGTTAGCTCCAGCATAGCCTCAAAAGCTGCTGTTGGTGTTGTCCTTATGCAGCCCGTGGCAGCCATACAAGCTAATCTCTGGTAACGCTGAAGCTTTTGTATAGTGCTGGCTTCATTGGTTTTGGTCCACCATACCAGAGAGCCGTATCTGATCATGGGCCGAATCATAATTTTGTACAGCCACAGTATAATTTTTGGCGTTAAACCCCATCGTTTGCCAATCATATTTCTGCACTGCCAGAAAGTTAAACTAGCTTTGCTGATTTTGTTTTCTATGTATTTGTTCCAGTTAAGTTTAGTGTCCAAGATAAGACCTAGTTATTTTACCTCGGAAGAAAGTTGGAGTTTTGTGCTGAAGAGACTTGGAAGATGATAGTTATTCAGCATTCGTTTTTGTGTGAACATTACTATAACCGTTTTATTTGGATTAACGGTTAGGTCATATTCCCTGCACTTGGGTCAGGTCGCACACAATGCTTGCTGTCTTACCAGAGACCAGTATTGTCAGATCATCTGCATAACCGACTGTGTAGAAATGATTAGCGTTTAATTTGCTGATGAGTTTATTAATGACCATATTCCACAGGAGAGGTGAAAGAACCCCACCCTGCGGGCATCCTTTCATGATTTGAATTGTCTGAGGTTCATCAGCAATCTTTATTGTTTGTGTACTGAGCATGTTTACTATCCAGTCAATCGGTGCCGGTTCAACGTTATGTCTACTTAGGGCACCTTTTATGCTGGAGAAATTTGTTCTGTCAAAAGCACCTTCTATGTCTATGAAAGAGCCTAGACATATTGCTTTGTTTTGGATGGCCTCTTCAATCTTTGTTATTACCTGGTGAAGTGCCGATTCTGTTGATTTACCTAAGCTACAGGCGTGTTGTTTTTCGTGTAGCGGTAAGTTAATTAGCGCCGACTTTCTCAACTCCCATTCACACATCCTCTCCCGCCTTTAGGAGAAAGGATGTGAGGCTAATAGGTCTGTAGGATTTAGGGTCTGTATAGTCGTTTTTACCTGGTTTGGGTATGAACGTGACTTTCACTTCCCTCCATCCCCTAGGAACATATTTAAGAGCCAGACATGCTCTCATTATGGCAACAAGTCTGACTATTAGGACTTTACCCCCCCCCCCCCCCCACTGAAGAAGTGCCGGGAATAAGCCGTCAGGTCCTGTTGCCTTATAGGGTTGGAAACTATGATTGGCCCAATGGATTTTGTCCATCGTCACCACTCTTTGTGCTAATTCCCAGTCTTCTTTTGTTGGTGTCAGTGCATCTTCATGCAGGTTCACCCTTTCAACTACACAGCAACCTGGGAAGTGAGTATCAATTAGGATGCGTTGGGTTTCATCCGGCGATGTTGAGTAGCTTCCGTCGGGTTTCTTTAAAGAGATAGAGCCCGACGTGTTCTGTTTAGCTAGGATTTCCCTTATCCGATTTGCTTGTTCACAGGTTTCTATGCTACCACAGAATTTGCACCACCCTGTTGAGCGTCGATACCTGATACATTTTTTGTATGCAGACTTAGCTTTCTTATATAGAAGCCAGTCTTCGTCCTTTGAGGTATTCATTGCCCTATTTAGGGCTTTTCTTACCTTCTTACGTTTCCTGTCTAGTTCTTTTCCCCACCACTGTTGCTTTTGCTCAGCATGTTTTGGTGGAGTGATTACTGGACATGATTCATGGTAGCTATCGATCATGGCTTTAGTGGCAGCTGCTACCTGTTCTTCCAGGAGCGATTGATCTGCTATGGTATTAGTTCCCCCAACACCCGCGAGCGAAGACGTCAGCCTATTGAGGTATTTTGTTTTATCCGTCTTGCGGGGATTTCTCCATGGTGGTATGGCGGGGATATCGACCTGTAGTACGCAGCAGATCCATCTGTGGTCTGAGCATGAGGCCTCTTTCGACACATGCCATCCCGTTATTAGCTTCGCTGCTCCTTCTGTTGCAAGTGTGAGGTCGATTATTGTGCGACAGCGTTTATTTATGAAGGTTGGTTCAGAACCAGTGTTTAATATGGTTAGGTTAGTGCTAAATAAATATTCAACTAAAACCTTACCACGTTCATTGGGTTTTTCCATTCCCCAAAAGGGAAGGTGCGCGTTGGAGTCCTTCCCGATCACAACCTCTAGTCCGGCCCTCTTACAGAAATTCACCAGCCTGACGAGGTCGTGAGGGGGAGGGGTGTCTTCCTCAGGCATGTAGACCGAGGTGACGACTACCCTTTCCTCCTGTGTGTTTTGTAATGCTACGGCATGCATGTCTCTGGAACAGAAATCTGTTAGTGGTTTTGCATAGATATCTTTAGTAGTATAAATACACGCTCTAGGCTTGTCGTGCTCAGAGTTGTAGAATAACTTACCTCTTAGGTTGTTTAGGCCTTTAACACATTCATCACCCCTACGATTTTCACAATGTCTTCTCGGATTCCGCCTACATTTTACGGTTGACTCGCCAGGCGAGTCGCCGGCACTGCAATATAAATTGATCGACTCGCCACGCGAGTTCACTGGCACTACGTAAGGGTAAATTCTATGTTTTGTAATTTTTATGGCCGTCACAATGTACTTAACGTGTTTACGCAATTAAAAAGTGTTTCCGGACTATTCGGCTTCTAAAAATGGCAAAAAACTCTTTGGATAAAATAAAAAGTAAGTTTGTTTCGTAATTTGAGCAGTGGTTGTCAACCTTTTAAATTGTGGTTATTGTTAAGGTTATATTTTGAATTTCTAATACTTGTGAATAGACAACTTTACCCTGAAATCATTTAATACGGGCTTTCAGTTTTAAGAATATGGTATCAGATTAAAATGTATTATTTTGGGTCGGCTTTAGTAATCTGCTGCACGATTTATGTGATTATTTTAGCTTTAGTTGACAGGCAATGATGCTACTGATTACCATTTAACTGCTTTTTATGCCGGAAATCTTTATTTTTCGAGATATCGATAGTTAAAGTTTTGAGGTTATATCGAGTTGGCTAGACATCCGGTACTTGATTTTGATTAATTAAATTACATATAACGAAACGCAAATATTATGTCAGTTTGTTTTTTTAACACAGATACACTCATAAAAAAGTTAATCACTCAGACCCAAACAATCCATTTGTGGCTGGAGATGGGACTTATATACAAGAAATTGAGTTGCAATGGAGAGCAGTCAAGGTTATCAAAACACGGGAGTCCAGTAAACGTAAGCCAGGTCACAAAGGTAGAGAACAGATAAACGCATGCGATGACGAAAGGGTCGATATTGAAAACAAAGTTTACAGAAGTTTACTATAGTAGGCAACGACGTCACAAATAGGAATACAAGACGAAATATTTAGTTGCAAGTGCATTCTTGCAGTGCGATTTAACATTAGCCAATGAGAGCTTTGTAAAAAACAATGTTATCAGTGCTTTTGTTCTTCAAATACAACGGCGCGCCGGTGTTTTTTTGTCGGCTGTTTTATCAATGCCGACCCTTTTTTTTTATTTTTTTTTAACCCTATTACAAAGATACAAGATTTATAATATGGCTGCTAGATAGATATGTTATCTCAAATATTACGATAACTTTGTATTTATAAAGCTTGTTTTAAAAAAAAAATAATATCTTGATAGTTCTTCCTAGGACAGAGGCTTTATTCCAAACTGGCGGTATATCAATACGTAATCAAACAAGAGTGACTTTCGATAAGTAACACATAAACACTCACGCCTGTCACCCAGAGAGGTAGGCAGAGACTACAGACTTCCATTTGGCACGATCCTAATTATTCTAATGAAACTACTTACTTACTTACTTATCGTCACGCACAATCCCTAACGGGGTAGCCAGAGAGAACAGATCGCCAAGTGTCACGATCCAAAACTAGTTTGTTGTATATTAGTTCCATATCACAAGTATGTAGGTAGTCCATGCTACTATGTTCACGTCGTTGTATAACTTGTCAAAGGTTGAGGATCTATGTCAGGGAACTCGCCTAGCGAGTTCAAGGCATTGGAGAATAGTTTGTTTCCTTTCAAATTTAAACGGGGTCTCCACACCCGGCCCACCACATAAATCTTTAGTTTAGCATATATTTGGTCTAAACTATAATTTTAAGCAGAAAATACGGATGCATTTTGGAAATATTAGTGAAAAACACTGAACTCGCTAGGCGAGTCGTCGGCACTGGAATAAGATTTACGTGAACTCTCCGGGCGAGTTGGTGGCACTGAATGTGTTAATTTTACCGGCCCCAACCCATGGCTCTTGGATTGGGATTAATTGATTAATTAATTGAGCCGACGCTGTCTCACTGTGGTGGAGGTTGGCCTGCACTAGGCTAGTTTTGGACGATCATCGATCGCGTCATCCCCGTCCCCGCCTAAAAATAAGCCTGCCAGCAGATCTCTGGTTTCATCGTCAGCCACCGAGTCGGAATTGGACGGCAATACGCAGTCCTCTTCGTCGCTCAATGAGCTGCCGCTGAGCTCAGTTTCCACTGGAGGCTTCGGCTCGGTTGTGCAGGCAGTTTTTTCACTGGACTTGACATCCAGTGATTTCGATGTTCCGGCAACCATGGCCACGGTATCCATTACTTCCGGGTTCTTTTCTGCCTCTTTGCTAGGTGGGGAATCAACGAATTTTCCTCCACGACCCTGGAATTTAACGTATGCCGCCCCACATACACACGCGAGACGGCGCCCTGCTTTCATCAGGGTCGGGATATGATTCTCCGGCACCGAAACAACGAGGAAGCACCCGTCCGTCTGTTTGTCCGCTTTGAGTAGTAACCAGTCCTTGATGTTTACCCAGTGGTTCTGGTACGCAAGCACACGACCGATGTCGTGTGAGTCCTTCCAGGCACCTTGGGCATCAGGGATAACGATACCACATTTGATTCTTTGTGGTATCTCTGTTTCTTAATAGTCAGCGAGGTGTTGGATTTGAGGTCGAGGGTATTAATATTCCCCTTCAACCAGTCCAGAGCCTTCCGGTCATCGTACCACAGCTTTAGGACACCCTCCGTGTAAACGGGTTTGCCTCTAAAATCCGGGCCCGACGCATCAGGGTCCTGATTACTCCAGGCCTCGCTGATCATCTTCCTCTGTATGGCCACGAGGATGTCATCTACCTACCTCCTTTGTTATGTGACCTGAACGCGCACACGTTAAGGCCACACCCAAATCTGCTTTAGCAGCAGAAGCTTAGCTTGTTCTTGCAGCCTTTGTTTGCTGTTCAAGTCGCACTTTTTTGTGCTCTCCTCTCGGCGAGGCGGACTCCTCCAGCATCCTTTTGGCTGCTCTTTCCTTCTTTACAGGACGCTTGGCTGCTCTCTGGTTCCTGGCGGATTTCTTAGAGCTGGTTCCGGCGGCCGTGCCTGCTGCTCGGGCTGGATTTTCATCCTTCCCAGTTTCAGCATGACTACTGGTTCCAGCCCCAAGCACCGCAGTAGCAGTAGCTTGCCCAGCTTCCTGAGTCTTGCTTTTGGAAGCAGCGAGCGCGGCTCTTTCTCTGCGGCCTTTTTCTCGTTGCTTCTTGTTCTTCTTTTTGACCTTTGCGCTACTGCCTGCTGGGATAGACCCACCTGATGGTGCGTCGGGTCGGCAAGTCACCATTTTGGGTGCCTTGCGCTTCCCCTTATGGCTCACCACTTGCCAGGCAGCGGAGAAAAGGTCTTCGGTCCTTTGGGGATCCGCGGGAGTTTTGCTACTCACGGCCCCTTGCTCATTTTTCTCGACCAGCTCCTTGGATTTGGAACTGGATTTAGAGACATCCAGCGCGGAAATTGCCCCCTTGGTGGGGCCACCTACGCTGGGTGGTACAGTCAGTGTAACGGCCGGTTTAACGGCGGTTCCTTCTGGTTTATCAGCGTCTAAGGTCTACTCTGACACTTCTCCTTCTCTACTAATGGGCCTTGTGTTGTCCATAGTTTTTGACATGTATAATAATTCGTCCCCCCTGCTTCACACCCTCCATGGAGCCTTCACCTTTGGGAACGCCCTACTTTATTAAAAGAATTTCAGGCGTTAGAATTACAGAGTTGGCTCACAGCGCGACATCGGGAGGTCGATCCAGCTGGCAGATAGGGCTGAAAAGGCCCATCCCCACTGCCCGAGTTGACTATCACTTGCCACGTCAGCATGGCCTTACCACCACCTAGCCCTTTTCAGGGAGACTAGGCAGCCCCCACATCTCTCGCCTGCGACCCTCTGACGTGACGCTTGGCCATTTCCTTATCTGTGGCTAGCAGATAAGGCCACCGTTTAGCTTGAAATCCGGAATATATCCCAAAGAGGGCGTCTTGCCTCTTGACACTATATACCCCAGTGACGATCGGCTCAACCCTCCAGGACTCCTTCATCCCCGCATACGGCGCTCAACTGCGCAGGTCCTAGCGCAGGTGGGTGTGTTAGTCCACCGGATACAAGCACTCTCTCCGGCGGAACCGTTCCCTCTTTTCCGGGCTTGGGACCGGCAGCAACAAAAAGCATTGACAAAGTTAGTTGCCTGTGCTTCCTGTTGCAGGCAGAGTTATGGTACATGTTATAGTTGGAGCCACACGCAAGTGTGAGTAATGATCCAAGAGTAAGTCTTATCCGACACTATTCCGATGATATCCCGGACGTCAGTCTGAGTGAGATTAGAATGGTTCTCTAGCACCTTAGAAGCGGCAAGTCCAAGAAAGTTTTTTACGTGGTAGAGCCATGCTGCAGTTATATTAGTAGTATAGTTGTAGCACGAATGGGTCGGCTCGACCGGGGAAGGACCACGCTCTCACAGAATACCAGCGTGAAATAGTAGCTTAATGCTGCTGTATTTCGTATGGTGAGTGTAGAGAACCGGAGACCCTTTTTACTGGAAATGAGGCATCCCATCTCAGTCCTCACGGGTGACAACGCATCTGCATTTTGATTTGTAATGGAAGATAGATGTAGATGTCTATGGGCCGCAGCAACCACTTACCATCAGGTGGACTGTGTGCTCGTTTGTCAGCCTATTCTATAAAAACAAAAAAAAAACCAAGAATTACAGCGGAGCTTCTGAAAGCGGGTGGAAAACCGATTCCTTAAGTCCTTCAGAAGCACTTCGATTCTGTTTTTCATGGTGGCACTATTCAGGAGGCGTGAAACAGAAGTGCGGTGGTCTTGTTCTTCAAGAAAGGCGACAACGCTCTCTTGAAAAATTATAGACCATTTCCCTTTTGAGCGCGTCTACATGATGTTTTCGAGAGTCATTACGGATCGTCTCGCACGCAGACTAGACGACTTGACTTAACTCCCGAAAAAGTAGGTTTCCGAAAAGGCTTTAGCACCATAGACCACATACATACCCTTCAGCAAATGGTACAGAAGTCTGAAGAGTACAATCTGCCACTTTATCTTGCGTATGTGGACTAAGAGAAAGCCTTTGATTCCGTTTAATTTGGGCGGTGCTACAGACCCTTCAGCGGTACCAAGTTGACTGTCGGTATATCGAAATGCTAAAGTGTTGAAAATCAAAATGCGGAACAGTAAGGCTACAATGGCTATTCGAAGTACAGGACCAGAGTACGAAACCTATCCAACTGCAGAAAGGTGTAAGACAGGGTGATGTAATATCCACGAAACTCTTCAGTGCTGCATTGGGAGACGTTTTCAAGCTATTGGAAAGGAAAGGATAGTATATAAATAAGTATTAACCTCAATGGCGAGTACATCATTCACCTAAGATTTTCCGACGATATAGTCCTTATGGCAGAATTGCTGGAGGACCTAAGCACTGTGCTCAATGACCTCAGTAGTGACTCAACGGATAGGTCATAAGATGAACATGGACAGAACAAAACTAATGTGCAATGTCCATGTCACACCTATGCCGGTGGTTGTTGGGAGCACTAAGCTCGAAGTTGTTGACGAGTATGTTTACCTGACGCAAATAGTCCGACTAGATGAGACCAACTTCGACCGAAATGTCAATCGACGGATTCAACTCGACTGGGCAGCGTTCGAGAGATTACGTCAAATGTTCTCGTCAGGCATACCTCAAAACTAGATTGTACAACCAGTGCGTGTTGCCAGTGATAACCTATGGATCTGAGACGTGGTCCTTCACTGCTGGTCGTATGAGGAAACTCAAATAACATCGGCAAATTGGATCCGTAATTTCGGAATTAGGATCGTTTCTGAGGACCGGGGCGTGTCTGGTCTGTACGGGAAGCGGATGCGGTTGTTGCCGGGCCTGGTCGATGCTCGTGTGTCTCTCGGGGCGTGCGGGCTGAATCCGGACCTGCGCTCAGCGAGCTATGGAGAGGGCTATGCTCGGGGTTTCTGTGTGTGATTAACTGAGAAATGAGGACATCCGCAGTGAAACCACAGTGACCGATATATCCCAACGGATTAGTAAGCTGAAGTGGCAATGGGCCGGCCATATAGCTCGAAGAACCGATAACCGATAGGAAGAAAGGTTCTCCGGCAGGTGAAGTGTAGGGCATTCCCCTACTTGATGGAGTGAAGACCTGGTAAGACATGCAGGAGGTCGATGGATGCGGGTGGCTTAGGACCGTGATGTGGCATTTCTTGGGGGAAACCTATGTTCATCAGAGGTTTTGTGAGGCGCTGTAATGATGATGATGATGATGGTTGCATTACCAAGCATTTTGAATTTATAGGATAATAAAGGACAGAATGTTTGAGATTTTTGAATTAATTTTTCTTCACCATTTGCCTATATTACATGTTCTGAACCTTCTCTGCAAATTTGGCTCGTTATTGCAAAAAAACCCTGTATAAGGGAAATATATTTAGTAAACAAACTATAGGTAATAAATCTTTGTAAATTTACGGCATTCGTGATTCGAAAAATTGTTGAGACTCGATTGTTATTGCATTTCTAAACCATCTTCGTTCTTACATATTTAAGTTTATTCTGAACCGTCACTTTTGTCCGATTTTCATTATTATTAGTACTTGTTGTCGGGAAGTGCTGCTGCCCACCTCCTGTTTCAGTTTCCCTCGGGGTGGTATGGGGCAGTATGGATTCTACTACGCCACCACTGCACTGACTTTTCTCATAATTAAAAAAATAAATTGTTTTCAGTCAACTCCAGAACCGCACGAGGCTAGAGATGTGATTCAATTCACACCAATTTGTCATATAGATATCAGACCGGTAGAGTGTGATATTGAAAATAATTGTAAGGAAGAAATTTTTAGCATTGGATCTGTTAAAGTTGAGAAAGAGAATTTCGAAAACGAGAATTCCAAATTTGAAGTAAATGGGAATCATGATACAGGTAAGATATACACATTTTGTGATATTATTAAATTAAGGTACAATTTACCTAATGGCAAGTTTTTTTTTTTTTTTTTTTTTTTTTTTTTTTATAGAAGAGGGGGCAAACGAGCATGCGGCTCACCTGATGTTAAGTGACTACCGCCGCCCATGATCAACCGCAACACCAGGAGAATTGCGGGTGCGTTGCCGGCCCTTTAGAAAGGAGTAAGCTCTTTTCTTGAAGGTCCCCAGGTCGTATCGGTCCGGAAAAATCGCCGGTGATAAACTATTCCACAGAGAGGTTGTACGTGGAAGAAAGCTCCTTGTGAAACGTACAGTGGTGGACCGCCAAGCATCCAGATGGTGTGGATGGTATCGGGACGTTTGCCGTGTCGTGCGTTCACGAAATTTGGCGGCTGGGATTAATCCGAACAATTCCTCAGAGCACTCCCCGTGATAGATGCGATAAAATACGCAAAGAGATGCAACATCTCTTCGCAACGCCAGTGAATCGAGCCGATCGGAAAGCACTCGGTCGTCGACGATTCGAGCCGCTCTGCGCTGGATGCGGTCAAGTGGAAGGAGCTGGTACTGGGGAGCCCCAGCCCAGAGATGGGAACAGTATTCCATGTGCGGTCGAACCTGCGCCTTGTAAAGTTGCAGGCGGTGTGCCGGCATGAAATACTGCCCCGCTCTGCTGAGCACGCCAAGCTTTTTAGAGGCCAATTTGGCCTTCCCTTCCAAGTGACCACGAAACTGCACGTCACTCGATATGTCGACGCCGAGGATTCCGACACTGGCTGAGGCAACAAGGGGAGTGCCTTGAAACTGAGGGGATACGACAAAGGGGTTCTTTTTAGCGGTTAACGCGCAAACTTGTGTCTTCTGGGGGTTAAACTGGACTAGATTTAGTCGTCCCCAATCCGAGACTCTGTTCAGCAAAGACTCGACTTCAGACACAAGTTTGTCCCGGCACTCGGAGACGTTTTCCCGAGAAATATTGGCTCGGCCGGTGTAAAGAGCATCACCAGTGCTGTCATCTGCATAGCAATGAATGTTACGGGTATGCAACATATCATTGATATGCAGAAGAAACAGCGTTGGCGATAGCACGCAGCCCTGTGGAACACCAGCATTAATAGGCTTGCAATCGGAGCTTGCACCGTCTACAACGACCTTGATGCTCCGATCTGCAAGAAAGCTGGTGATCCAATCGCACAATTTCTCGGGAAGCCCATAGGAAGGGAGCTTCGAAAGAAGCGCTTTGTGCCAAACCCGATCGAAGGCCTTCGCAATGTCCAAACTAACGGCCAATGCCTCCCCCTTGAACTCTACTGCCTCCGCCCATCTGTGAGTGAGGTAGACCAGAAGATCACCAGCTGACCGACCACGGCGAAAACCGTATTGGCGGTCACTAATCAGCTGGTGATCCTCAAGGTACCTCATGAGCTGGCAGTTTACAATGGACTCCATTGTTTTGGAGAACAAGGAGGTGATGGCGATTGGCCGGTAGTTGGACGGGTCTGAGCGGTCGCCTTTTTTAGGGATCGGGTGGACGAAAGCAGTCTTCCATGATTTTGGGACTACGCCTAGGGAGTAGGAGTACCGGAAAAGACGCGTTAAAACCGGTGCCAACTCTGGAGCACACGTCCTCAGCACAATTGGGGGGATTCCGTCAGGCCCACTCGACTTGTGGATGTCCAGGGAGAGGAGTGCTTTGCGAACCGAGCGCTGTGTGAACTGCACTTCCGGCATGGAGCACTCACACCGCGGGATGGTCGGCGGCGTACTCCCCCCGTCATCGAGAGTCGAGTTAGACGCAAAGAAGGAGCCTAGAAGATCGGCTTTCTCCTTTGCAGTATGGGCCAGTGAGTCGTCCTCCCTGTGCAGAGATGGAAGAGATGGCTGACAGAAATTCCCCTGGACAGCCTTGGCGAGAGACCAGAATGCACGGGTTCCAGAAGGAAGGCGAACGAGTCTCTCGCCAATTCTGCCTATGTGCTCTGACTTTGCCTTGGCAATGACTCTTTTGAAGGACCTAGAGGCGGAATTATACTTCTTTTTTAGAGCGCTGGTGTTTACATCCCGGGACGCTGATGCATCAACCCAGGCTTGGTAGCACTCCTGCTTATAGCATGATGCTATTTTACAGGAGCGACCAAACCATGGCTGAGATTTGCCTCCAATGGGCACCACAGAGGAAGGAATAAAAAGTTCCATACCCTGAAGTACCACATCAGTAACAGAATCCGCAACAACGTTGGGATCATCCGGCGAGAAGCAAACCCGCCCCCAAGGGTAGGATGCAAAGAAAGACCGCATCCCATCCCAATCGGCTGACCTATAGTGCCAAACACGGCGGCAGCCTGCAGAATGCAACCGCGATTTCAGCGTGAGTGGCACAACACTCCGGACCAGACAATGGTCCGAGGAGCCTAAAGGGGCGTCGACGGAAATCTGATATCCGTCCGGGTGAGAGGTCAGCAGAAGGTCCAACAGGGAAGGTGCATGATCCTCCACATCTGGAATCCGCGTAGGCGAAGTAACCAGTTGTGTCAGACCATATGCCAAGGCAAAATCATGAACAGATCTCCCCGCATGATCGGTTAAACGTGAACCGAGCCATTCGGCGTGATGGGCGTTAAAGTCGCCGAGGATCACGATCTCTGCAGAGGGGATCTGCTGTAGCAACGAATCTGCAGCCATTTTGACGTGGTCGAAGAGTCGGTCTGTTTCGGCATTACCGCTGTGGGACCTATAGAGGCACCCGTAGACGCGCGGATGGTCGTCGCTGTCTACGCGTAGCCAAAGGATGGACAGGTCCGAACCTTCAAGTCTGCCGAGGCGTCGAGAACAGATGTCCTCTCTGACGTAAACGCAAACTCCAGCCCGAGGCACAAAGGAGTGTTCCAGTCTGTACCCCGGGTAGGAGAGATACGAAACATCAGCCGGAGAGGACACCTGCGTCTCGGTCAGAAAGAGCAGAGCCGGCCTCGCCGTCTCGAGATGGTAGTGGACGGCGTTTAGGTTAGAGTGAAGTCCCCTGATATTGCAGAAATTCACGGACAGCGTGGCAGGGGTCGCCTTGGTCTTGTTGCTCCGTTTGCCCCGAGCAGTTGTAGTCTTGAGCGGAATTTCGCCCCCCCCAGAATACGCGGGGCAGCCTGAGCACCCACGCTCAGAAGTGGAGAAACATGGTCGTGGATGCTCAGCGAGGGATTCTCCAGGGGTGCTGGTACCCTCCTGGGGTAGTCTATCTTTATTTAATTCCGCTACCATGTTGATGGGGGGGGGGGGATTTGGGCCTCCGGCCACCTGCACTCACCGACGAAACGCGGAAGCAGAACTTCCACTTCACGCCGGTATTCTGTGAGGTCGTGGTACCACCCCGGTTTGAGCCGGCCCATACGTGCAACAGCAAAGCTGCCGCATGGCTCTACCACTGTAAAACCTACTCATACTCATGGAGAAAGAAAATAATAAATTAAATGATTATTTAAAAAAATAGATGACTCGGTGAACTTATCACCAACATTCATTTGTGAAAAGTACTTAAAAGTATGTTAAATGCAACACAGTTATACCACTTAATCAATTTAAAGGTTTCTGATGTACTATATTTTTTGTCTTTTTTTTTGCGGTGCGTAAATATATAAATATGATGGCTTTCCGACATTTTTCGATTGCCCATGCGCGAAACAGGGAAACTCCAAGTTGATTTCGCAAATTTTCAACGACTGGCCTTGCGATTTATTTATAGTCATCGCAAAGGCCAGACGCTTAAGATCGAATAGCAAATCCGTGGGAATCATCCGTACACGCGGGATCTAGACATCCTCTCCTTTGTATTTTCCCTTGATGGTCTTGGCCTCGGTGACGTTATTCATTAGCTTTGTCACAGCCAGTCTCGTTCCAGTGCACAGTCGGGGTTGATTAATGTTACGCAGCGTAATCACAACTGATGCTACTTTTAATTGTAAATTGTGAGGTGGCAGTCCAGGCAAATCCAGGGAATTTAAAAAATGTGAGATAGTTGACTACATCATCATACAGAAAATAACTCTCATGAAAGAAAAATCTGAATGGTCTGAGGATGTCGATAATACAAATTTTCTTTGATATCTTTTTCGGCCGCCCTTATTGCTCGTTCACTCAGCCAATTCTGGTTTTTGATTGCCATGCCATTACACACACACACACATATATATATATATATATATATATATATATATATATATATATATATATATATACACGTTATCGGTTTCACGTTTTACAACTATCACAACTACCGATCGCCCACGTACCATAGTCAGTATAATCACAGGCTGTGGGGCATTGTACCTTACTCGTCAGAGGTGACAGCACATTGTAGCCTTTTATGTTTGAAGTTAGCTGCAGGCAGTGCGTGGACTGCAGTACCCACTTACCATCTGGCGGTTCGGCTACATACCTTAAGGTGGACTGTTAGTTTGTTTGTCACTTCATACTAAAAGATATATGGAGAAAAGGTGCTCAAGGCATCCCTGTACTGGCAAGCACTCACTTACTAAAACAAGTTGTGGCAGAACACTCACTGAATGAGGTGAATAAATCATCATCATTACAGCTCTTCACAAGTGCACTGCTGAGCATAGGCCTCCCACAAGGAACACCACAAAGCACGGTTCTGACCTCACCTCACCTGCATCCATCGATTTCCTGCATGTCTTACCAGGTCGTTACTCCACCTAGTGGGGGACCACCCTACACTTCGTCTACCGGCACGAGGCTGCCAAAATTACGTCACGTTAGGAGAACCTTTCTTTTACATCATTTGTCAGTTCTTTCGCCCATTGCCACTTCAGGATATTACACTTAGGTTATAAAATATGTAGTTATAGTAATGAAAGTGTTTGACTCGGGCCCATAAGCTGTGTGATGAACTGTAATGATCTAGTCGCTTGGAAAAACATCAGGTTTTATTTTATACATTGAGTCAGAATCTGTTTCATTCTAGATACTGCTGAAAAACAAGAAGATTTGGAGATTGATGCTTTTGACGATCGACATGAGGATTCAGAGAACGACTTGCCACTAATTTCATTAGATGCAAAGAGTAAACCAGATGACTTTGACATAGGTAAGGATTTATTTTAAAAAAACCGTATCAAAAAAAAACAACACATAACACCACATTAGAAATTGCTATTGCATCTTGTAGTTGCAGATGTACTTCACTTACAAAATTTTTTTTTTCATTACACGTGAACAAACCAAATGATTGTTTGTGACCCAAATGAACCACAATGATTATTTGTAGGCCATACAGTTGTGTTGTTTTAAGCAAGAACTGAATTCGCCGGTGGTGACCCAAGGTGTTATTAAGATAAAACAGGAAAGGGGATTCACTCATTTGTTGGTAGGGCCACTAACGTTTGAGAAAGTTGATGTAAGTACATCTGCTAATCATGAGATCCTGAGTTGGGCAAAAAATTAAAATCACACAATAAAATAAAATTAAAAAAGCAATTAATCTTTGTAGCAATAGGAGTTAAAAGACTGTGAGAGGATGTAGATTTTCTCGATTTTTATAAATGCCTGTGGTTATTAAAATACATAGCAAAGATTTTTTTTAATTTTAATATTATGACTTAACCTATCATCCGACTCCGACTTGACGTCGATTTCTGGCACAACCAGTAATAAAATTCACAATTTTATGGATGCTGGTGGAGAACGAACCTGGGCTGCTAGCGTACTGTGAAATTTAATGGCAAACTACTGGCCCCTGAGCTACCAGGGCTTGTTTTGAGTCTTTGTACGGCCTACAAATAATTCCTCTATCTTAATCGTCCCGTAAACTTCCCCGTAAAGTCGCCTCTTAAGAAACCCACGGGATAAAATGTGATGATGAATTCTCTTATGCCGCACTTACACGCCAACTTCGACTGTACTGTGTGTGTAACACTAGTTCTGTGTGGAATTCGAAACAGCGATAATAAGAATAGATTATTCTAATACTACTAACTAGACTATATTCTTAATATCTACAAAAAATGCTGGTCAATATGTATGTATGTGTAACACTCTTTCTGTGTGGGATTCGAAACAGCGAGTATTAGATTAATGTAACTATAACACGGTCGGAAGAACGACATCATTATTACTCGAATTTAGATTCTTCACTATTCTTTCCCTCCAAAAATGAATATGAGAGACATTATCCAGAGTAATTGGCTAAAATACTTTTTATTTTGTAACGTCAAATAAGTGTAATTGTGGTAAGGCACAAACTCCGACCGCTGTAAACCGTCTAAGGTATCTTAAAATAAAGATACAATGTCTTACAATAAATAAAATGTTTGATTAATTTGTATTTCAGAACAACCCTGCATACAAACAAACAATTTTTCAAAACCGCGTGAGAAAAAGATTAAATCAAATTCTAGTGATTGTAACATAAATGATGTTCGTAAAGGAAATCTCGATTTAGAAAGTCCTACTATCAAATCAAAGCCTAAACTGAAAAGAGATACTCAACCAGTTATTAAAAAGGGGAAGCATCCTGCAAAAATTATAAAAAAGAAAAATTTTAAACAGACTGTAAATATACTTACGGAAAACACTTCTGAGGCATCAACAAAATACATTTTTGAATGTGATGATTGTCGAAAAAAGTTTTTAACAAAAGATATTCTGGCCGACCACATATCACTCAGTCATAAGATGCATAAAAACTCAGATGCAGTTCAGACTCAAGTTGAACAAACTCCAGTACCACAACTAATGGATATATATAACTGTGATATTTGCAAATTTATAACATCTCATAAACGTCGCATTTTAGCACATCTTGAAGCGCACGTCGCTAAGCAAATGTACTGTTGTAATAATTGTGATTACAAATGTATTAGAAAAAGTAAATTGCAAGAGCATATGAAAATACACAACGGTGAAAAACCCTTTTCGTGTAATATCTGTGAATATAGATGTATTACAAAAAGTGGTTTGCAAAAACATATAAAAATACACACAGGAGAAAAACCTTTCTCGTGTAATATCTGTGAATATAGATGTATTACAAAGAGTAATATGCAAACCCATATGAAAATACATACCGGTGAAAAACCTTTTTCTTGTAATGTCTGTGAGTATAGATGTAGTACAAAGAGTTATTTGCGATCACATATGAAAATACATACCGGTAAAATACCTTTTTCGTGTAAAATCTGTGAATATAGATGTATTAAAAAGAGTCATTTGCAGACCCATATGAAAAAACATCCCGGTGAAAAACCTTTTTCTTGTAATGTCTGTGAATATGGATGTATTCAAAAGGGTAATTTGCAAACCCATATGAAATTACATACCGGTGAAAAACCTTTTTCTTGTAATGTCTGTGAATATAGATGTATTACAAAGAGTTATTTGCAAAAACATATGAAAGTACATACCGGTGAAAAACCTTTTTCGTGTAATATCTGTGAATATAGATGTATTTCAAAGAGTAGTATGCAAACCCATATGAAAATACATACCGGTGAAAAACCTTTTTCTTGTAATGTCTGTGAATATAGATGTAGTACAAAGAGTTATTTGCGAACACACATGGAAAAACATACCGGTAAAAAACCTTTTTCGTGTAATATCTGTAAATATAGATGTATTAAAAAAAGTAAGTTGCAAAGGCATATGAAAATACACACTGGTGAAAAACCTTTTTCTTGTAATATCTGTGAATATAGATGTATTACAAAGAGTTATTTGCGAAAACATATGAAAATACATACCGGTGAAAAACCCTTTTCTTGTAATGTCTGTGAATATAGATGTATTACAAAGAGTTATTTGCAAAAACATATGAAAATACATACCGGTGAAAAACCCTTTTCGTGTAATATCTGTGAATATAGATGTAGTGTAAAAAGCTATTTGCAAAAGGATATGAAAGTACACTCTGGAGCAAAACCATTTTCGTGAGCTATATGTTAAAATATATACAGTATTTCGTAAACGTGTTTTGTTTAAATATAAAAGTGTCCCAGATAAAAATCTTTTTTTTTTTTTTGTGAATTTCTTATGTTATTATATTAGAACGAGTAGAAAAACACATAAATACCCACAATATAAGTAAAAACTACATATTTTTTTAGGTTCAACTATGTGGTCTGTGTTAGCTAAAACAAACAAATACAGCTTTGTCTAATCCAACGCCATTTCGAGGTTTGTTCGTGTTTCAAGGCCATCAATAGTAATAGGATGAAATCTTTCCAGCGTATGTATAGCCAAACATCTTTATCTCCAAAATACGCTGTTTTCTTTTTTCGAAATATCTTTCACTGTCTTAAATAAGAGTATTCAAAGCAGGGGTCGCTGCACCTTAACTACAAAATATGTATAAATATGCAAAATAGTTTATTAAAAATATTTTAATTCAAAATGCAAATGCTTAGTTATGTTTATTATTTCAAATAAAAATACAAAATGGTTTTAATGAAAGTATTAAAAATACATAGGTTTAAAAAAAACACAGGCAAAATATAATGTATTTCTCAAGCGATAATAAGAAATTACTGCAACTTCAATTTACAATATAAAGAAGTAATAACAAACTTACAAAACCGTTCGTCAATGTTTGATACAAAATTTGGAGGCCAGTCTTTTTTAATACACACATGCGTACATTAACGCTTAAACAAATTCTACAAATTACACTAAAAGCCATTCCTGCTTCTTAATGGTTTAATATATTTATAGTTCATAAAAGAGCTTGATTTCTGCGACAGCTGTCAGTAAAATCACGCCTATGAAGTTCTGAATTTCTTAGTAGTACAGACAGTTCCCTTCAATGTCATACTTTATGGGCATGGGTTGGCATCAGGGGAAGTACACTTCCATACTTAAGGTTGGGGTTCAATAATTTGCAAAGACACAAGTGCCGTCTTGTACGATATCCGCATAAACTTTCGAACATTAAATTCCAAAAGGTGCGCTAGATGGCGACTACACCAATTCTCGTTATTCTCGAACTGACAAATAGCAACTTTATATGAAATAATGGCTACCGGCGTCTGAGCAAGTTCTTGTTTTATTATAGTTTATAAGTGATGTTCGGTTGTTGCTACAATAAGTTTGGTCGAGTTGGGATTAGCCCTCTGTTTCTTGTTGTCTGTTTAGATTTTAATGCTCTATCCACATTGTATGTTTGTGTAGTGTTGTGCGAAATAGATGCTTTCATTTATCATTCCGGTAACCCGGTGGACATATTTAATATGGTTTGGTGTTGTATTTTGCGGAATAGACGCTTTTACATCGTGTATGTTAAATATATATAACAAAAATAAATGTTAATATTACTGAAATCCATAATACGTCTTTAATTGAACCCTAGTCCTTTATAATATAAATATAACCGCCTATAGTATAGATAGCTGTATATACATAACTACATACAGCTATCTATAGTCAACATGATATTGAGATTAGTTCAAGGGATATGATACCAGACGGCGACACTATTCGTATTGGGTGACAAAAATCCTAGGAGATGGCTCTCTATTTCTGTATATATTACTCTACTCTATGGTCGGCATGCCTATAAATATAAGCAGCTATAAATACAAATATAAACTTTAAAATCAAAACCCAATTTTAAAACATAGACTAATCGATTATAACTCCTTTAACTTTAAAATAAGTTAAGTTCTTATTAATGGTATTTATTCCAGTTTATGATGCATGTAAAAAATAAATAAAGCTAATTGTATATCGTATATCTATTTACAGCCCCATTAATAACCACTACTACATATTTTATAATTCTTTTATAAAAACGTTAACCCCACACTAGGATTTTCTCCCGTATCGCGCAGGCAGTTTACAAACATAAATTGCACAAGAACACACATCCAGACCCGAAACAATTATTTGTAGGACATACAAATACTTGTTCCGTGCGGGATCAAACCCGCGGCGCTCGGCGCAGCCACTCATTGCTGAGCCACTGCGCCACGATGCTTATAAATTCGTCCGCACATTGGCCCGAACCGAAGTAAACTGAACGACCTTCCAACGTGTGGACGCCGTCACCAACTCTCGGCCAATATATTCGCCACTCCATTCGCCACTGTGTTGGCCAACGTGTAGAGGCGACATTACTTTGCATCTTTTCCCCTTCCTGCGCCATGGCGGACTTTTCGTGGTTACTAAGGGCTAACAATAAAGAGTAAAAAAATACATTGCAAAATGTTAATTAAGTTACTTAGGTGAAGTACCTATTCTAACTATGATCGACTGATCATATTTTCGTACCTATGTGATTTCTGCGATGTTCAACGCATGCAACTAGCAAGGCCACAGCAAATAAATCCGAAATATGATTCCTAACAGAAATGTGATCGTATTCTACTCAATTAAAAATCTTGTTAGAAAACAAAGTTTTAATTTCAGTGTTTAGTGTTATTATAACTTACTTATTTTTTATTACAATTTTATATTTTAATTACAAGACATAATATATAGGTATGTAAGTATGTAGATACTTGGATAGTGAAGTAAATTTCAACTACGTTAAGTAATAAAGTACATAGGTATTACTTGTGTAGATAAATTATTACCACAGTATAATAAAACATATAGTAGGACGACGCCTTTGATCTCGTGGTAAATGCCGACAACGTCTAGACAGCGTATGGAAGTTAGGGTTGTCACAAATTAACAACTTTTACTAATTTCATTATTTATTTTAGATCTACACCGTGATCAACAATATGATTACTAATATAAAGAATAAGTAATAATTTGTTCTTACATTTTTCCTGAAAGTACTCAAAACGCTAATTGCACGCCTCACAACATGAGGGAGTGCTCTACTCTCGATATGTGGCCATACCTCAGTTTCGACTCCTCATCAAAATTGACATCCCTAACATTAAAAAAATGATGTCCACCATCTTGGATTTAAAAATAAATTCCATTTTCGTTATCAGCACCCCAAGAAACCTCGAAATTGATACCCATATCATATTATTAAAAAAAATGTTAGCCATCTTGGATATGAAAATGGATGCCAGTTTCGTAATAAGCACCCGAAGAAACACCGAAATTGATATCCATATCGTATCATTAAAAAAATGTCCGCCATCTTGGATATGAAAATGGATGCCAGTTTCGTAATAAGCACCCCAAGAAACCCCGAAATTGATACCCATATCATATTAGGTGTAGTGTAGTAGATATATGGATGTAAAGGAGGCGAAAGAGTTATGTAAGGATCGTGCCAAATGGAAGTCCGTAGTCTCTGCCTACCCCTCTGGGTGACAGGCGGGAGTGTTTATGTTACGTTAAAAAACTCAAAACAAACATTCGATCGCCTACAACGCGCTAGCCCCGACTGCGTATGTTACCTTGGGTGCCTAGCGATTGTAGGTAATTATTTCACGCAGGTAGCAAGAGTGACAGAGGGCTGGTAACAGTTAGTTCAGTATCTTCTTTCTTCAATATTAAAACACAACCTACATAAATACAGCCCACTAAGCTCTCATTCATTACACAATAGTTTCTTTAAGTTTATTAGTCAGACAGATATCACAATTTTTTAGTTTCTTCTTTCTTCACCACAGTAAATTATAATAAATAATTAGTCAAATACAGTCCACTTAGCTCTCCATCACATACAATACATATCAATGATAATTTCCAATTTTATAGCTAGTTGTGGGGTAAATTTTTCCTCACACTTGTAACCCTAAATATAGTGACGTATTTACTTTTGTCCCTTTCTGCGACACGCTATGGCGGAGTCTATAGGATTCTCTTTTTTTTTTGTTTTTTTTTGCGCCCGAAGCAAATATGGGCAACCCTCCGGAAAGCGGGGGAGGGAGGTTGAGAATGCTCATAGCATACCTCGCAGCCGGCTGCGTGGTTATGTGGGACTTTTACCCACTAAACTCAACCTTTTGGGAATTGGCTTAACGATCTGACTAGAGATCTCTAAGCCGTATACGAACGCGACCCTCCTTGGCAGAAAGGAGGGCGCAAGCGGTGAAAAGCCGCTTAGAAGAGTGCCTAACTAAGGCAGATTAATGGATGTGTTATGTAGGCTCGGCCCGAGCCGCCAGGAGGCAGTTCAGGTCAGCCGAAAGCTTGTTGGGGGGGTCCGATCCGAGAGAGAGTTTCTCGGTCTGCGCACACTATAGCGAGTGTGGATAGGGGCTGCGTAGGCAGCTGTCTCACGAATGAGATGATTTGGGTGGGATTCTGAGGCTTTGAAAAATCTCTCAGAGAGTGATTTGAGGAACTGTTGGATTGTTGGGAGCTCTAAGTCTCGATGTAGGTCGGCATTACGGACATAATAGGGCGAGTTAGTGGCCCTACGACAGAATAGTGGATTCTCTGTCTACGTTATAATATATATAACTTTGAACTGAGAAAATTTTTAAGAAGGAAAAACATGCACATGACAACATAAATATTCTTATTTTGCACATAACAGTTATCTGACCTGGTCACTGACTGATATGGTCATTTGTTCAATATCTGATCCTGGTACATTTTAGATGCCCAGTTTAAGATGTTTGAAGCTTTTTCGTTTCCATCCCTTTGAGCTTTAGTTTCATCCCACATAAATAGGAATGCAGAACTGTCAGAACCATCATAAATATTGTAATTTAATATCCAAATTTTTCTCCTATAGAAATTAACCCCATTTTAGGTCTGTATTTTGATTTATTTCTTTTATTTCTTTTATTGGATGTACACAACAGTTTACATTCAATTTTATGTAACATAAATACCTATTATATACAAAGTTTTGAACTGGAATACAAACCAAAAACGCGTACATACAGTTGCAACATGAATTATCCGTAAACATATTTATGTATTATATTTTACTCAAAAAAAAAAAAAAAAACAATTTATAAATTTAACGAATTTTACGACAGTATAGTAAAAGTTTATTATGACGATAAATAATTAATTAATGTGGAGTTGACTTGAAGTAGTGGAGTAGTTGAGTACGTAGCTTATTTACATTATTGTCAAAGACATCAATGTCCTTACCTGACTCCGTTAGAACTATATCATTATAAGAGCGACACATTCGTGTTAAAGGATTGTAAAATGAAGTATTGTTCTTATAGACATTTAATATAAACGTATTAAGACGACGCCTGGGATTAGACTTAATATTGAAAGTGATTTGTGATAAAAGATCTGGGGAAACAATTTTGCAGTGTATTAGTTTATGTAAGCAAAGAATATCTTGTATAGCACGTCTATTACGCAGTGATGAAACTCCAAATGTAAGTAGTCTCTCCTGATAAGACGGTAGCTTGCGACTTATTTTCAGCCTATAACTAACTATCTTAAGAGCTTTGTTTTGGATCTGTTCTAGACGCTTGGAGTGCACTTCGTAAAATGGAGACCATACAACAGAACCATACTCAAGAGTACTTCTTATCAAAGCATAGAAGAGATGTATAAATGTGGATGGTTTTCTGAAATGTTTGGTTGTTCTGGTAATAAAACCTAATGTTTTGTATGACTTAGAAATAATGTAATCATAATGATTTCTGAAAGTAAGTTTTTCATCAAAGTAAACACCTAAGTCTTTTGCAACTGAATTACGCTTAAGAATTTGACCTTCAAGTATATAATCGTGATTTATTTTATTGCGTTTGTTGGTAAAAGAAATAACGAAACATTTTTTTATATGTAAGTACATACAGTTTTGTTTGCACCAGTCAGCAATTGTGTTAGCATTATTTTGCAAATCAATAAAATCATTAAGGTCATTAATTTTCTTGAACACTTTGAGGTCATCTGCGTATAATAGACAAGGACAGGTTAGTTTTGGGATTAGGTCGTTTATAAAAATAAGAAAAAATAGAGGGCCCAGATGAGATCCTTGTGGTATACCTGATTTAATGATGACGGCAGATGATTTATACCCCTTTACAGTAACTAATTGGCTACGGTTTTCTAAATAAGACTGTATCCATCGGAACAAATTACCATGGATGCCGTACCATTTGAGTCTCTAAGAAAGCAATGCATGATTCACTTTGTCAAAAGCCTTACGAAAATCGGTATATATTGTGTCAACTTGACCACTTACTGCGAAGGCTGAACAAAGATATGCCTTATATTCCAATAGATTTGATATTGTGGACTTTCCCTTGACAAAACCATGCTGTTGCTTAAAGAGAGCTGATTGTACATGATAATAAATTCGATCATATATTACAGATTCAAACACTTTCGCGATACAAGAAAGAATACTGATCGGTCTATAGTTTTCGCATAACGAATAATCACCTGATTTATGTATTGGTACAACATGTGCAAGTTTCCACTCTGATGGAAACGACCCTGCTCTTAAAGACTTATTAAAGAGAATTGTCAAGGGTAGACTTAGTTCAGTAGCACATCTTTTGAGGAATGTAGGTGGTATTTGGTCTGGTCCTGCCCCTTTATTAAGATTTAGTTGCTTTAATTTAAGAGTTACATCATGTTTTGACACAGTAAATTCCGATAGCACATTTTCACACATTTTGAGTGATGGCAGTACTGATTGGGTGGAATCTTCGAATACTGAACTAAAGTACTGCGATAGTAAATCGCAAATTCCTGCTGCGTCTGAAGCTCTGGCATTACCAAGCGTTATTGTGCTTGGGATACCTTTTTTAGCTTTTCTGTTATTAACAAAACTCCAATAAGCTTTGGTATTCGTTTTGATAGCGTCTTCAGTTACGTTAATAAAAGCAGAATAACATTCCTCCAACAGAGACTTGGATCTAGCACGCAGCATGGAAAATGTATCGTAATCTCGGGGATTACCATACATTTTATACTTTTTATGGAATTTTTTCTTTTCCGCAAGGCACTTTTTTAGCGCTGTTGAGAACCATATTGGGTGAGTGGAGGCTTCTTTTTTTAAAGGAACGTATTTAACAATAATTTCGCTAATTACTGAATAAAAGGAATCCACCGCCAAGTCAACTTGGTCGTCTGAAAGGAGAGTCCCCCAATCAACACCCTTGATTTCTCTACGTATAGCATCATAGTTACCTTTATCAAAATTAAAACGTTTATTATACTTAGGTTTGATATACTTTGGCTTAGACAGTGTGTTAACCGATATTTCAAGTGAAGGGTGATATTTATCGATACGGGATAATGGACTAGTTTCAGAAATTAAAATACTAGTAGAGGATGACAAAACAAGGTCTAAAGTGCGATTTAATTCATTCCGAACATGATTCATCTGATATAAATTGCATTGAGAAATGTAATCACATAATAATGTAGCCTTAGAGTCTGTGGGACAGCTTGGAGCAAGGTGAGGACTATTACCATTTAGATTTACAGACCATGATAAACTTGGCACATTGAAATCTCCCAGTACTATATTAGTGTCATTTGAGGATATTGTACTTAAATTTTTATGTAAGTTCTCGTAAAAGTACTTAAGTTTATTAGAGGGTAAATCAGGAGGAAGGTAACAGAGACATAGGTTAATGACAGACTTCATTGGACAATCGAGCAAAATCGATATCCACAATTCTTCAATGTCACTCTCCCATTCTTTATGGCGAATTACCTTAAACTCCTTTTTAATAGCTATCAGTACACCTCCACCTTCAGATTTGTTAATACAAGTAGACTCTCGGTCTCTCCGATATACAATGTAACGACAATCGAACAGCTCATTATCAAATACAGTATGATTTAAGTTTGTTTCAGTTAAACAAATACAATCGTAATTGCAATTTAGTATGTTTAAATATAACTCTGTTGTCTTTGATCTAATACGATTTACATTTTGGTAGTAAAATTTCATGTAAGAACGTTGTTAAGAATCCAAGTAAATGTATCAGTCAATTCAGCTATTACAATTTTTTTTTTAATTCACATAATCTAAAACAAACTCACTTTACTTTAAGTTTCTCAAAGTTACTAAAGTCTCTAATCAATAATGCTGATTCGTTGTCATTTTTCCGCATGTACACACGTTCATATTTAACCCAAACATATTTGTATGAGTTATCTTTCGCAAACTTCCTAGCTTCAGCATAAAGCTTTTTGGTAGTAGAAGAGATATGTTCATTTACATATATGGCACGATATTCTCCTTCAATCCCAAGGCAGGTAGAGTTTAAGTGATTGGAGTGGTTAGTCTTGTTGTAACGTTTTACTGCCGATAATAAAATGTCCCTCTGCCGCTCAGTTTGTAGTGTAAGGAGAATGTTTCGTGGTCTGTCGGACTTTGGATTAATTTTAGCAATTCTACGAACAGCACAGATGCAGTTCGTATCCAGACTTACATTCACGGTGTCATAAAGTTTTTGTATAAGATGTAGTAAATTTTCATGACGTTTCTCCGGAACCATTTGGATTTCAACGTTATGGCTTCGTGAGATTCTTTCGACGTTCATTAAACGACGATCTAATGACTCAATATTTCACTTAAGTGTAGTTCGCTCAAGTTCTAGGGTTTTAATTTTATTATTAGCCACCTCAAGTTCCTTTAGAAGGTCATCCTGCCCTTTCTGAATAAAATCGGTGGCTACTGTGAAATCCGATTCTAACTTATTGATGGTATAGTTAAATTCTTTCGTCACCATTGTATGTACTTCTTGCACTACATCTATCTTGAAAGTACTTAGTTTACGATCGAGTAGAGCTTCGATTTGTTCTATGGTAACGGAGTTCGAGTTTTTTTGTCGCAACGCGTGTTGAGATGCACTGTTACTAGATTTTTTCAAGCGTGATGATCGTTGCAGCTTTTCATCACAGGACATATTAGAAATATCTGCCTGACTTGCTTGGAGGGAACGTATGTCGCGCTTACCAACTGGTGTATTATCATTTCTGCGCCGAGTTATATTAGTACAAGATGGGCAATACCACTTCTGCTTTTTTTCCACGTATTCGTCGAAATACACTTGTTTCTCTATGTTGCAACACTCGTAATGAAACGTATTGTCACAACCAGCGCATTTAATGAGGCCGCCATCTTCGATAATGTGTTTACACGCACCACATTCCATGCTCGTAATTGAATCGAATAGTTCGAAATAATGAACAACACCAAATACTCAAGATGTTAACAAAAGTCGCATACACATTTGTAGCCAATGAACGATAATGCGTAGCCGCAATGCGATAGCGTATCGCAGCAAAGTTCGTAGCACTTTGTAGTCGATCTCCGAAGTGCCCCGAGCGCCAACGCTAACGCACGAGATTCAAAGAGGTGAGGAGACGCAACTAGGTACTCCTTAGTCATAAGCGAATCGGCCCGAGCTCCACCGAAAACGACCGAATGCACGTATAACAACGACCCGCACTTGATATTTGTTACTGATGACGGTAAATTAATAATTAACGCCACCAAAATATACACTGAGTTTGTTGTTATGGCTGTTAATATAACAAAATACTTATTGCACTACCAAACACTATATTTGATGCACTTTAAAATGATATGAGTTTTGTTAGTATCTATTACCTTTTAACACTATTTATGATTATTTAATCACGAACGAAACATAAACGATGTTTACGGTACCGTATCTACGCACGAACCATGATTCAGACATATCCTGCGATTTATGATTGTACCTATTATCAGCTTCAATAATTAAAGGTAAATCTTTTTCTATTTACAGAAGTTGTTTCTCAGTGCCATCCTACATCTCTTTAAGTTTTGCTGAAAACATATCGCAATCGTCACAAGTATAAAGTAATTTGTAAAGATCGTACATTCGTTCAATAACATCTCTTTGATCTCTCACGATTGTATTGACATTTATACTTTGGGAGAGATGAAATGTGGGACATAACAGATTTAATAATTTCAGGATCTGTTTAGTTAGATGGTTTATGTTTCCCCCTTTTGTCACTTTCAACAATACATCCCTCTTATCTCAGTCTTAACCACTTGTTGGGAAATTTAGAAACATTGTCTTATAGATTGCTGTTGTTATACCATTAACAACAAAGAATACACTAAAGTATTTGATCCTAACTTAGATTCATCTCCTGATCTCAGTCTTTGTCTAGTTGTAGGTTTTGACTGGACACATGATACTATGAATTACCTCTTAACATTGTAGTCTTTTTCTGGATCCCAATAAAAAGTAAATATCTCTTTCTTATTCTGCTGGAATATTTTAGTACTGCATTTCATGCGGAAATTCGTGCTACATGCAGCACTTTTGTTCATGTAAGCTTAAGATCATTTCTTATTCGCTTTTTTCCTGTCTGCTCTATTGTACTTCTATTCCAAAGATGTTTTATAGGTACAGATACCGTGTACGCGCGCCTAAAACGCTTCCATTTAAAAGGCGCCAATATTGGCGTATTCGTTCGATCGTTCCGCCATTACGCCAGCGACGTTCACTGCGAACATACATCATGCACCAGTGTTTTTAATTTCGGAAAATGAGTGTTTGTGCTGTGAAATCATGTAAAAATTACTCTTGGAAAAAAGATAAGAACATCACTTTTCATAAGAAAATATACAATTTTCTGGTGTATTTCTTTATAAAATAATACGAAAGCTGAATGTCAATACAAGTAATAATACTGCGCAATAATATTCGAGTGTTGCCTACCGTATCAAATGTTTTTCCCTATTTTAATGTCATTAATAGATGTAAAGCAACTGTTGACAACGGATATTTATCCAAAGCAGCCGATACGCAACCGTGGTGAACCGGTTGTTTATCCGACTACAAACGAAAAAAGGATGGTTATGTTTTTACGGTGTGTGCGGTTGGCTAAGCCGAATCGCTTTTTGGAATGGTGCTCAAAAACTACTTGACCTATATAAAAAATACTTTCACCATTAGAATGATATTATGACTGTGAAACGTAGGATGTATTTTAACATAGAGGGCACTACCATCAACGAATATGTTTTTTAGCTAAACTCGTACAGTTGTTGACTGATTTTGAAAATTATTTTACCACTAGAATGTTATGTATAATTAAAGATGTCTAATGTAGGATGTATTTTATTATAGATGGCACTACTTTCTATGAATATGTTTTATTTGGCTTATCTCGAAAATTACTTGACTGATTTTGAAAATTCTTTAACCATTACATTACTAATAGGGGCTTTAGTAGAGTGTTTAAATTATATTATTATAATAATTATGTTATATTGTTATTTGTTATATTATTATTTGTTGTATAATTATGTTATATTATTGTTTATTATATAGTTATAATATAATGTTCAATCCACTTTCATGTCAAGGACACTAATACACAATCAACATTGATTTTATACGCTATTTTTATTTATTTACTTACAGGTTTTACAGTACAAAATGTAGCCTTTAAACACACAATCTTTTATCGTCTTCGAGTGGCAGGATTTAATTGATTTCACGCAATGATTTTATCTAGTCATTAAACTGTATCGATATATGAATGTAAAAAAAATAAACATTTGCTATCTCTTGGCCGAAGTTTACACTTAACCAAACTTACTTTTGTACGTCATTTTACTTAAGATTATAAATAATTAATGTAGTTGCGGCAATATTTTGGGTTTTAAGGTACGAAAGTGTGGTACTCTATATATATTCAATAATAATAGATTAGTTCAATATATGTTAGATACATAAATATCTAATGTGATTTTTGATTTATACGTTGTTAATTATATCTAGTTTTTATTACTTATCTTCACCATTTTAGTGCGATTTTCGTACCTACATAAAACATAGCCATATCCCTTGTGTGTGTATATCCCCATTCACATACGTACACAAATGCACACGCCTCACACACATATTTTATACTCAGGTATGTCAATATGAATGAAATATAAAATCTCCCAAATTTTTGGGCAATCGATTCGCACTATTATTACAGAAGTCACGCACACTAATGCAGGCACGGTACGTAAGATATCCGCGTCACGTGGTACTCACGCACACATGAATCAAAGACTGGCGTCACTGTGAATGGTGCGATGTGTTAGCAACACGGTATCTGTACCTATAAAACATCTTTGTTCTATTCCGATCTTTTATTTTTTTGGGAGATTATTAAGTATGAATTTGTTGTAAATTATTCTAGCATATAGAATTTGGTACATCTTGAGATGTGCTTGGAACACCCTCTTCAAGCGCAGCCAAAGGCACAATTTACATAATACAATAAATAAATACAAATAATAAAGTGCAACTTACGTTCAAAAACAAACTTCTCATCTTATTTGGACTTAGGATGCTTTTTTTTGATAATTGAGCGGAACAAAAGCATAAATCCAGATCAGATTGTATACCTTTGAATTAACCTGGACTTAAAACATGTTAACGAGTTCAAAAGCATGTAGTTTTTTTTAGTTGGACTTAAAAATACTTTACCACCAAGTAGATCGTTATTTTTTTTTGTTTCAATGACATTAAAAAGTGAATGTCGAAAAAAATGGACTTAGGAAAATACACCTTCG
Organism: Parnassius smintheus behrii; assembly: GCA_036936625.1. Lineage (NCBI taxonomy): Eukaryota > Metazoa > Arthropoda > Insecta > Lepidoptera > Papilionidae > Parnassius > Parnassius smintheus. The sequence continues at coordinate 1,070,104 of JAUPFT010000025.1, forward strand.
GTACGCAGACATTATTATTTCCTATAATAGTGGGTAATAACTTATAGAAAAGTTGGCCACACCGAAGATTTTAGGTTAAAATTTGCAATTGTTATTTTTGTACTTTTTAGCGATAAATTTACGTCTAGAGTACATTATACACAATGTATGTATTTTATTAAATGTTACAGACTGCCTATAGTATGGTACCGACCGACGTAACCGATAGTATGGTATACTTACGAATGAAAAGACAACCCCGCCATTTTCCTTTCACTATCACTTTTACACCCTAATACACTACACCGCACCATGTTTTAAATAAAAATGGTTGGAATACTACGTCTTAATTGTTCACAACAAAATATAATATGAAATACTTATCATAAAACACATAAAACAGTATTTTATACAAAGAATTTATCACGCTACACGTTAGCTGTCAAACTTTATTTAGCAAAGTGGTTTGCTAAATATTAAAAATGGCGACACGCTAAGCGAAACAAAAAATCTCATCGTTCTTTCTCATTTCTTTACACGACATCGGCGTATGTTGCTCTTTCTCTTGTGTGACTGCGATAAAAGATACCACTTTGTCTATAGCATTCTCTGTCTACGCTAAAAACTAATAAGAGTCTCTATCTAGTCTGTGAATAAGAGTACGCTCATGTCATACTGCATTGCGCACGGCATAGAATCTTAGAACCAAAAAATTAGCCCTTATTTTCAACCATAGATTCAAACCATCTTAAAATTTATTTATCTTATAATTTTCGATTACGAATCAAAATGCATCTGCATTTTGATTCGTAATCGAGGATAGATGTAGATGCTTATGGGCCACAGCAACCACTTACCATCAGGTGGACTGTGTGCTCGTTTGTCACCCTATCCTATAAAAAAAAAAAAAAAAACCGGTAGTTTAGAATATGACATTTCTTATTACCACAAATTGAGTTCCAAACTTCCATAACTTTTATTCACACAGAACTGAGACCATTAAGAGGATATAGTATAGGAACAGGATACTCCTTTCATTACAGTGACAGCTGTAGGTAACGAACATCGTTTGAACTTTCTGTAAGTTATTGTAATTTTCTTGTTATCCCTTTAATATTTTAAGATTTATCTTTTAAATTAGTGCAGTTTCGGATTTCAATTTGAATTATTTACCTGATAATTTAATTTGAGATCTGTAAGTAGACCCATAGATCTAGATATTAGCTTACTCGGTTTTCTTTCTTTGTTTTCTTTTGCTATTTACACATAATAGTAAAATGAATACACGCAACGCCAAAACGCGCCAAATGGAGAACCAACTTCAAATGGCGCTTCTAGAACTTAAGGCGTCAAAAGAGCAGTGTGAGCTGTTGCTTAAAGAAAGGGATGACAACGAAAAGGAAATAATAAATATAATTGCCAAAAATAGTCAACTAAAAAGTGATATGGTTAAGTTGCATAAAGACTACACAAATGTTTTAAAAGAAAGGGATCAGCTTCAGGAAACAGTCGATGAGTTTGACCGATGCAGCAAAGAATATGAGGAATCCCTCAGATTAATTGCTGCATTGCAGTTGCAGTTAAGTGAGGCTAATGAGTAGATTTTGCAATTAAAACAATACTTAGATGAATTGAAAGTGTCCCAAACTCAAAGTCTGTTCAATGAGCTCATAGAATGTAAATCATCAAAAACATTGCATCCCTCCACAACAATCGATTTGACTGGTGATGATTTTGTTACATCTAGAACAGCAGAAAGGATTACATGCAGTAGAAGAAAATTAAAGAAATACATAAAAATTAATAAATATGTTAGGAAAGTACAAAAGTTAATTAAAACAAAAATTAATACAAAAAATTATATAAATATATGTAAGGAAAAGCATGTATTAATTAATAAACTTAAATTATATGCATTTGAGGTGGAAAATATGAAAAACTGTTATGAGACTGAAATAGAGTGTCTCAATTCAGAAGTTTTGTCGCTTAAAAACTCCTTAAAGATTATCTCAAATAAATATGCATCGGCTCAGGTTGAGATAAAAGAACACATATTGGCCATGAATGATCTGGTAAAGTCATGTAAATACAATGAGGAGCGCTTTGACTCCTTAATAAAACATCAGAGTGAGAATCAACGCTCCATACCATGTTCATCGGGGACAATATGTGTAAATAGCAATGACTCCTTATTTTCGCCAACACTCTATGACGGTGCCATAACACAGAATAAAAACTTAAAAAGTAGTTTAAATATTAAAAAATATAAAGTTATTATGTATTGTGATGACATAGGTAAAAATTTGGGCATGATGTTAAATAACCATTTGAAAGGACAATTGATTAGTAATTATTGTATGCCTGGAGCATCGTTTAGTCATATAATGAATAAAGTTTTAACCAGTAAGTTTTCTCCTAATAGCACATTAATAATTCTTGTTGGGAGAAGAGGCAATGTAAACAAAAATCAATTATTAAAATATATTGATTACCTCAATACATTAAATGTACATAAAATTATCTTGTTTACATTGCCTTACATACAGGGTTGGCCACAAGAGAATAAAATAAGATATGATTTAAATTTATTAATGAATAATTTATCATGTAACAATAATTTAAATTTGACATTTAATTGTAACAATTATACCAATAGAATTAATTTAATAGATATTAATAATTGATAGAATCAGGCGTTACTTTGCGGAAATCCATTATAATAAAAAATAAAAATATCAATTTCTTTGCAACTTTCCGCTAAACATATAAAATGATGTGTCTTACCTGGATTGAAGCGCACCTCCCGCCCTCCCTCAATTGCATACACTAACTCCGTCACCACTAGACCAAGCACCACTACTCTCAACACCACTATTCCAGGCAAGACACACCATCGACGATAATACGACACGTGTTTCGCCTCTACACGAGGCATCCTCAGGTAATATAGACTCTACGGCGGCTGACCGCTAAGTGAGCGGCGAGTCGAAACAGTTGCTATTTATACACGCTGACACAATCGCTCCCTACCAAAGTAGCGAGTGACCGCGTCGTGCGATAACAAACCTGTCAACAGTTATTATTATTGTTATGATTATTTTTAAATACTATTATTATTATTGTTTTGATTGACCGCGCCGTGCGATAACAAATCTGCTACTAATTATTATTATTGTTATGATTAACATTTTAAATACTATTATTATTATTGTTTTATTGATATTATTATAATTATTTATTATTATTAATCTTAAAATTATTATTAAAGATTGGCCTTAAAGATGTTTAACAAAGGTGAATTAGAAACATTTGTTTGTTCATTCAGCAGTGTATAATTACCATTATTACTTTTTAAAATCTCCAACTGCTCCAGCACACACAGTCTCAGCCCCTTATTACAGGTATGTAAGACTTCAAAGGAATGGTCGCTAGCTAGGTTGTGTCCAGTGTCCAAGAGATGTTTAGCAAAATGGGATTTATCAGGATTGCAATTTCTGTACGCGGCCATATGTTCTTTATAGCGCGTCCCGAAATTGCGACCAGTCTGACCCACGTAAACGGCGTGGCATTCGTCACAAACAAGTTTATAAACACCCGATTTTTGACTAATATTTAACTTATCTTTATTGTTACAAATATTCCTAAGCGAATTGTTTGTTTTGAATGCCACGTTAATGCCGTTTTTCTTAAGACTATTAGCTATTTTTTCCGATATGGGGCCTAAGTAGGTCAAACTACCCACATACCGCCGGACACTTTGAGATCGAACCGCGTACAAAGAATTGCGAACAACATGCTTTTGTTTCTTTTTAATAAGATTATCAATGAGACTTTTTGAAAAACCGTTAGAGACCGCAATTTGATAAATTATATTAAGTTCTTTTAAATAATTTTCTTTATTTAATGGAACAGTGGACAGACGGTTAATGTAACAATAAAAAGCGGCTAATTTATGTTGCCATGGATGACACGATGATGCGGGGATGACCGTGTCGGTATGAGTTGGCTTTCGATAAATTTGAAAAACATGTAACGACTCTTTTCTTGTTATTGTTAAATCAAGGAAATTAAGGGAGCCATCTTGTTCCAATTCAAGTTTAAATTTAATTTTTTCGTGGACTCTATTTATTTTATTAAGGAAAACATCCAGTTGTCTCCTTGTGCCTGTCCAGCAAATAATTATGTCGTCTACATATCGATAATAGTATAAGATATTTTGGTTAACAACTATATGTTGTTTTTCGAAATCATCCATGAAAATGTCCGCCATAAGTGGACTTAGAGGGGACCCCATAGCTAACCCTTCTTTTTGTAGATAGAAACGGTTATTAAACCGGAAATAATTTTGTTTCATACAGAGAGAGGTTAAATTAAGAAGATCATTTGTTTCCCCGGGATGCAGACGACGTTTTTTAAAGAGATTTGAGAGTATACGCAAACAGTCAGGGAATGGGACGTTTGTGAAAAGACTGTCAACGTCTAAAGACAACAACATTGATTTAGGTGGAATACGAATATCTTTTATTTTGGAAATAAGTTCTAAACTATTTTTAAGGCTGTAAGTGGGGTTGAAACCAGATTTCTCCCGAAGGAGGAAGTTTAATTTTTTAGCAAGGAGATAAGCTGGTGCACCTATATATGAGACAACTGGACGAATAGGAACATGTTCTTTATGTAATTTAGGTAACCCATATAAAGTGGGTGCTTGAGGATTCATTGGAACAAGATTGCTCCGAGACAAGTTGTGATCGGGAAAAACATATGACGACTTTTGTATACATACTTTAATATCCGAAGTAAACTTGTTGGTTGGATCAGACTCTAACAGCTGAAAGTCGTCACCTTGGATAACATCGTTAACCTTCTGGCTATACCCGCTACTCTCCATAATGACAACAGTATTTCCCTTGTCGGCCTTAGTAACAATAAGGTTATTGTCTTTTATTCTATGTTTTAGTGACATAAAAATGGGGAACTCAGGATTGCAATGGGAAGATGCGGGTGCCTCCTGAATTTCTTTAGCTAACAAACTTTTAACGATGTTATCTTTCAGGTTAGTGCCAACACCGATCAACGCCGCGCGCGTCGGTCGCCATTTTGTTTGTTATTCGGCTTCTAACCTCTGGTCTGATAGCACGAATGTTTTTTCTGCGCTCACGCTGTTTAGTTATTGTTTTTGTTAAGTTTTTCGTTAGGTTGTGTTTGTGGTAATTGTTGTGTTTATTTGTTGCTATATTGTTTCGTACAAACGATATGGATCCTCAACCAAGCACGTCAAGCCAAAGCTTGTCTCCAAGAAAGAAGAGACCACGGATTGCTTTAAGCGTTACCGAAAAACTTATGATACAAAACGTCTACAAACACGTATTTGAGGAAAAAGCTGCTTCACTATTACCTATTGAGGCCCCCGAAAAAAAAAGAATGTGTTTCGAAAACAGCTGACATTTTGGGAATTGGTGTGACCTCAGTTTACAGTGTGTTAAAAGAATGCAAAGAAAATGAACAATTTAAGTCTCCCGAGAAACGTGGACCGAAACACAGTTTCAAAGATAAATTAGACGATTTTACTTTTGCCGCTATAAGGCGAAAAGTACATAATTTTTTTTATGCAAATGAGTCACCCACCATTATAAAGGTAACTTAAACTTTATTCCTTCTACTGCATTATATTCTGTGTCCACCATAATGTTCTTTGTAAAACCAAAGTATTAGATTGCGTAGACTTCCTTACTCAAAACATATTTTATTACTTTACAGATTCTTAAGGTTGTCAATGAAGACCCAGACTTACCCAATTTTTCTTGGAGTACATTAAGAAATGTTATGAAACATTTAAATTTCAAATATGTCACAAAATCAAGACACAGCATTTTAATTGACAGACAGGACATTATTCTATGGCGCCAGCGATACCTTCGAAAAATTAAAGAGTATCGAAGGGAAGGAAGGTATATTTATTACCAAGATGAAACCTGGATCAACGAAGGTAATTACAATTTTCTGTTTTCTTTACATTAAATTGTACTTTCAAATAATTAATTGATATTTTTCACTATCTTGAAGGTCATGCACCGAAGAAGGCATGGATTGACCAGACAGTGTTATCGTCCCGCCAGGCCTTCCTAGATGGCTTGACCACTGGCTTAAAACAGCCTTCAGGAAAGGGCAAACGATTAATTATCGGCCATATAGGCGGGGAAGAAGGATTCGTAGAAGAGAAGACAGCTTATTAATATTTGAAGCCAAAAAAAAAGAAGATTATCATCAAGAGATGAATGCCGATTCCTTTGAGAAGTGGTTTTGGGGTGTCTTGCCAAAACTAAAACCAAATTCCGTAGTAGTGATGGATAATGCCCCCTACCACTCCAGGAAACTAGAATCGCTGCCTAAAATGTCTTGGACTAAACCTAGAATACTAGAGTGGCTAACGAGCAAAAATATTTCATTCGAAGCAACAATGGTTAAAGCTACTCTTATAGACATTGTACGGCAGCACAAGCAAGAACATTGCGATAAGTATGTTGTGGACGAGATGGCAGCGCAGCATGGGATAATTGTTTTACGTCTGCTCCCATACCACTGTGAGCTCAATCCCATTGAGTTGGTATGGGCGCAGGCTAAAGGATATGTTGCAAGAAATAACAAAACCTTCAAAATGACAGAAGTAAATAAACTTTTTGAAGAAGGACTTCAACATATCACACCTGAAAAATGGAATAGCTGCGTGTCTCATATAATTAAAAAAGAAGACAAAATGTATGGTCTCGACCACATGATTGACAATGTTACTGACAGATTTTTAATTAATGTCACCGAAAGCGATAGTGATGATTTTTTATCTGATAATGAATAAAAACAAATTATGTAATAAGCGATTTTTTTTATTCTGATTACCTACCTATAATTGTTATATTTTATACATCTATAGTTTCAACTACATGATGTATTGAAAATAGGACAGTCTTACAAGTTTCCTCGCAATATTTTCCTTAATGTTTAAAACACTCGGTATTCAGTATAGGTAGATATTATAGGAACATAGTCGTCGAAAACTCGTTGGTATGTAAAAAGCACGACTAAAATTCGAACCCCGTACCCGATATCGGCAGTTCAGCACACTAACTATTCACTAGACAATCGAGGCAATTTCATTAATTCAGGAGTTTTTCAATCATTCACTTTGTCACAACACTATTTTTATTTCATCAAAAACTGACAACACAGTAAACGTCAGTTGACTTCGTCTAATTAAAAATACGACTTATAGCGTCGAATTTAGGGAATATGTAAAAAAATATTCCAAAATATTTAAAAGAGTGTGCTACTTAGCCAAGTCATTGTATTTAAGCAACAAAATAAAGACTGCTTCTAATAAAATTAAAATGACATGGAGTATAATTAATAGTGAAACTGGTAAGGTAAACTCTCGCAATTCAAACTACCAGTTAAGTTTTAACAATAAATTAACTAAATCAGATCAGGACGTTGCAATGGTTTTTGAGAAATATTTTACTGATATTCCGATCTTAACCACTAAGTCACTGAATTCTTCTCCTACCGTCGCCGAATCATTACTTAAACAAAATGTAAATGTGTGTACAAAGAATTTTACATTTCATAAAGATTCATTAAAAGATATTGTAAAATATTTTAAGACTATTGATATTAAGAGAATCGCCGATCTGTGGGGAATTTCTGTTAAAGTTATTGCGTCTATAATAGATACAATCGCACCTCAACTATCTATTATTTTTAATAGTAGTATCAAATCTGGTGTGTTTCCTGATTTAATGAAGCATAGTAAAGTAACACCTTTATTTAAATCTGGTAGTACATTGGACCCCGCTAATTTTAGACCTATTTCTGTACTGCCAACACTTAGTAAAATTTTTGAAAAAATTATTCTTGATCAATTGTTAATTTTTTTTAATGTAAATAAATTACTTCATAAAAATCAATTTGGTTTCACAAGGGGTCGCTCGACAACTGATGCTGGTGTTGAGCTGATTAAATATATATTTAATGCATGGGAGAATTCACAGGATGCTTTGGGTTTGTTCTGTGACCTATCCAAGGCCTTTGATTGTGTTCACCATGAAACATTAATCAGGAAACTTCAACACTACGGTGTAAGAAATGATGCTCTTAAATTAATTATTTCATATTTAAGTGACAGAACACAAAAAGTTGTTGTTAATAGTATGAGATCTTCCGGGTCGATTGTACAAATGGGCGTGCCTCAGGGCTCAATTCTTGGCCCCTTTCTGTTTCTTGTATATATTAATGACTTACCTTACATAGTAGGGGATAACCATGATATAGTATTATTTGCTGATGATACTTCATTAATTTTCAAATTAAAACGACAGTTATTAAATTACGACGAAGTAAATAATGCTATAGCTAAGTTAGTCAATTGGTTTAATGTTAATAATTTGCATTTGAATGGAACTAAAACTAAATGTATGAAATTCGTAACTCCTAATGTTAAACATGTCAATACTAATCTAATTTTAAATGGGGAGGAACTGAGTCTTGTTGATACCACCATTTTTCTTGGAATCACACTGGACGCAAAGCTTCAATGGCTCCCCCATATATCAAAACTAGCAAGCAGACTTAGTTCTGCAGCATATGCTGTAAAAAAGATTAGAACTCTTACCAGTGTTGAAACAGCTAGAATAGTTTACTTCAGTTATTTCCGTAGCATTATGTCGTATGGTATTTTGCTATGGGGACACGCGACTGACACTGAAATTATATTTATTTTACAGAAGAGGGTCATTAGAGCAATATATAATTTAAAACCAAAAGAGTCACTGAGACAAAAATTTAAAGAAATTAATATATTAACTCTGGCCTCTCAATACATTTATGAAAATGTAATGTACGTACACAAAAATAAAAGTAGTTTTGCGAAAATAAGTGATATTCATTCTGTAAATACTAGAAACAGACGCAAGCTGGTAGTACCAGTTACTCGACTCCACCGAGTCAGTGATTCATTCTTGGGGCGATGTATACGCTTTTACAACAAAATCCCAGAAAATATACAAAATTTGTCATACACAAAGTTCAAAAATGTTATTAAACTAAGTTTGTATAAAAAAGGTTATTATAATATTAAGGAATTTATAGATGATAATAACCCCTGGGAAGGGTGATCGCTACCAAGCTATTTCTAATTTGTCTTGTGTTGTTGACTGTAAACATGATTGTAAGCTATTATTAAAAAAAATAGTCCCGCTGGGTTTCTTGCTGGTTCTTCCCAGGACAGAGGTTTTTTTGCGAACCAGTGGTAAATTAAAAAAATGACTTTCAATAAGTATTTTTATAATCTACATTGAATAAAAAAGTTTCTATTTCTATTTCTATTTCTATTATTTTCAGTTTATACTTCCTATTTATAAAAAAGTACTCTGTGGTTTATACAAAGATACTCTGTATTCATTATTTCAAATTTTCAATTTCATTACAGTTTGTTGGAGTTTTGGAAATTCGGATTTGATCGAATGAAATTACTTTGAAGTGTTATAACTCCATGCTTATCCTCTCACGTTAAAAATTGTGTACTCATCATGAAGAATGCTTGTTGTGTTTCGCATTGCAAAAGCAAGCGTCATAATGTAAATTACATTGTTTTCCAAAGACTGAGCTAAGACTCAAGTGTGTGGAAAAAATAAATTGTGAAAAATTAAAGCAGCTCAATGCAGAAGAGCTATATAATTTTTTGTGTGTCATAAGCACTTCGGGTCGAGATTTGTTACCGGTAGTTTGCTTCTTCACCATTTTGCCTTACCACCTTATCTACGGCTGACAAAATAAATACTGGAATACCTGCTCTGGAAATGGACAACTATGGTAATCTACTTATTTTTCTATTAGGGACATTTGCTTGATCTTGTATTTTTAGTATAATAAACTGTGGATTTTTAATAATAAACTACCTGGTGAACGGTGGGTTCGAGAGTTTTTGAATCGCCATAAAGAAAAATTGACATTGCGCTCTACACAAAACATAAAGAGATCACGTGCTTCCAAAACAATAACCGAATATGAGGAATATTTCGAAAATCTAAAGAAAAGTCTTGTCAATGTTAAAGCACATAACATAGTCAATTTTGACGAGACAAATTTAACTGACGACCCTGGATCGCAAAAGTGTATTTTTAAAAGGGGAAAAAAATATCCAAATAAGATTTTAAATAACTCTAAAACTGCAATATCAATCATGTTTGCTGCCACGGCATCAGGCGATCTTTTTCCGCCGTATGGGGTATATAAATCTATGCATTTATGGAGCAATTGGTGTGAAGGTGGGCTGAAGTTTATCGCGAAACGTCGAAGCCGGCTAACACTTGTTGCATTTGACAGGTCACTGTCTTGTGGTTTCTACAATTATAAACATGGCGGCTGGTTTTTTGAGTTGCCAAATGATGGTTAAAAAACTTACTAAGAGTTTGATGTTGCTACATGGCATATTTCAGATGTTATTGGTATATTATTGTATTAGGCAAAATTGGAGGCAATGTTGCAGTGGTTTACGGTAATTATTTAATTAGTTATTTTCTTTCTCCATGAGTGCTTTTTACTTGCACTCTGAATTTAGGCAAAGGGAAATCAGTACATTGCACATGAGGCCTTCTTTATTTTGTGTCCATTGGCTAGAGTAAACATTTGCCACTAGGTAAATTGTACCTTAATTTAGTAATATCACAAAATGTGTATGTCTTACCTACTTCATGACTCCCGTTGACTTCAATTTTATAATTCCCATTTTCGAATTTCTCTTCCTCAACTTTAACAGATTCAAGGCTAAAAATGTCGTCCTTACAATCATTTTCTATATCACACTCTACTGGCCAGATATCTAGATGATTAATTGGTGTGAATTGAATCTCATCTCCAGCCTCATGCAGTTTTGGTATTGACTGAAACCAAACTCTTATTTAAATAAGTGTAGGAGAATCCATACTACCCCATACCATCCCGCAGATGCAGTAGCATCTTCCTGACAACAACTCCAAATAACAATAAAAACTGGACAAAAGTGAGAGTTCCCAATAAATTTAAATAAGAGTGTAGGTAGTTTAGTAATGTAATTAGAATCGAGACTCAACAATTTTTCCATTCAGATTCACATATACCGTAAATTGACAAAAGTTTACTAATAATGTTTATCACCTATAGATAATATTTCGTTTATACACAATAGAGTAATACATAACAATATAAACAAGTAGTCTGTTGTGCGATATATAAATCCGATTGAAAGCGATTGCAACATATGTTTCACAGTACATGAGTGGGAAGACTCGCAGATGAGTAGTTATCTGTTGTGCGATATATAAATCCGATTGAAAGCGATTGCGACATATGTTTCACAGTACATGAGTGGGAAGACTCGCAGATGAGTAGTTGTCTGTTGTGCGATATATAAATCCGATTGAAAGCGATTGCGACATATGTTTCACAGTACATGAGTGGGAAGACTCGCAGATGAGTAGTTGTCTGTTGTGTGATATATAAATCCATGCTATCGGTGATGATTGTAACATCTGGCTAGCTCACCAAGAGTTAAAAGCTGCTTCACATATCAGATCCGAAGATGCCGTGATGTTGGAGTTGGATTTATATGGAGGACAAAGGACGCCCTACATGTGTGGGAATTGTATGCGGGAGTGTATCCAAAACTCTTAGAACTGGCCTGCAAGCACCTGGTCATCCCATCTTCATCAGCTCCCGCAGAAAGGCATTTCTCAAGCAGGAAATATTGTTAGAAAAAGTAGGAGTCGTATTTTAGAGAAAAGATTATCACAGTTGTTATTTTACATTCTCTGCCAAGCCACCTGTGCTGATTCTCTTTTAATTTCTAATTTTTTCAAATCAGTTTTTAATAATAAAAAGAAAGTGATTTGTTTCATTCACTCAATTTACAAATAATCTTCTTTTTTTACAAGATAGGTTATTTTTCTTAAAAAATACGATAAAATGAAAATCGATTGAAAGAGGTAGACGAAAAAAACGATGCTGTAAAAATCGATTTTTGATGCCTTCCCTCACATCCCTAGTTAGAGGTGACAGCGCATTGTAGCCTTTTATGTTTGAAGTTAATACGTAAAACTACAGTACCCACTTACCTTCAGGTTGATCAGCTACATACCATAAGGTAGACTGTTAGTTTGTTTGTCACTTCATACTAAAAAATATAAAAAATATATAGAGAAAAGGTGCTCAAGGCACTCTTGTACTGGCAAGCACTCACCTACTAAAAACTAGTTGTGGCAGAACACTCACTAAATGAGGTGAATGAATCATCGTCATCATTGCAGCCCTTCACAAGTCCACTGCTGAACATAGGCCTTCCCTAAGGAACACCACAAAGCACGGTCCTGAGCCACCTGCTTCCATAGACTTCCTGCATGTCTTACCACTTTGTCACTCCATCTAGTGGGGGACCACCCTACACTTCGTCTACCGGCACGAGGCTGCCACAATTACGTCACGTTAAGAGAACCTTTCTTCTCCAGCGGTTGTCAGTTCTTTGGCCCATTGGCACTTCAGGTTATTACATGTAGCTTATAAAACATGCAGTATGGTAATGAAAGTGTCTCGAGCCCATAAGCTGTGTGATGTTCTGTAATGATCTAGTTGCTTGGAAAGAATTTTAGTTTTTATTTTATATATTGAGTCAAAATCTGTTTCATTCTAGCTACTGCTGGAAAACAGGAAGACTTGGAGATTTATGCTTTTGAAGATCGACATGAGGATTCGGAGTACGACTTGCTACTAGTTTCATTAGGTTCAAAGAGTAAAACAGATGACGTTGACATAGGTAAAAGAGTTTATTCTATAAAACCTGTATTAAACAATAAAAAATAAACGCTACATTAGAAGTTTCTCTTGCATCATGTATTTGGAGATGTACTGTTCATACAAAATTTGTTACACATGAACAAACCAAATGATTGTTTGTGACCCACATGACCCAAAATGATTATTTGTAGGCCATATAAATATATTGCTTCAAGCAAGAACTGAATTTGCCAGTGGGGACCCAAGGTGTTATTAAATTAAAACAGGAAAGGGGATTCACTGATTTGTTGATGGGGCTACTAACTTCTTAGAAATGTGTTGTAAGTACATCTGCAAATAAAAATAAAAAGCCCCACACTCGAACTTTCTGCACCTGGTCGGCCGGGGCCGGTATTTGCTGGAATATTCTGGAGGTTTCGGTGGAAAAGACCTATTTAAAGCCGTTGAGGGCTGCGACCGCGGAGTAGTAGTGAATTGGCGATACAAGCGAGACTTCGGAGCGAAATAAAGTGAAGTGATCAGTGTGATTATTAGTGTGTTTTGAGTTTTAATTGGTGTCGGTTATTAGTGTCAATTTTGGTTATTCAATCGGCAGTTTTTACTGTCACAAACCCTAAGCTCGTAACAATTGGTGTTAGAAGTGGGATAAAATCATGCCGATTTTACCGAAGGACGACAGGGAGGGTCTCCGTACCCGAAGTCTACGCCAGCAGGAGACGGACCACAGACGATTTGGTGGCGTAACGCCGCAGACTTCTGAGGGCTAGCCGCCGGCTACGGAGGGCGGCCCGTCAGCAGCTCCTACGACTGTAGCACCTGACTTAGGTGCTCTGATGGTGATGCTGCAGAAGCTGGCTCGCCGACAGAAGGAACAGGCTCGTTGGTTGAAAGAGCAGCAGGAGGAACAGGCTTGCCGATAGGAGGAACAGGCCCATTGGTTGAAAGAGCAGCAGGAGGAACATGCTCGCCGATAGGAGGAACAGGCCCGTTGTTTGAAAGAGCAGCAGGAGGAACAGGCTCGCCGATAGGAGGAACAGGCTCGTTGGCTGAAAGAGCAACAGGAGGAACAGGCTCGCCGATAGGAGGAACAGGCCCGTTGTTTGAAAGAGCAGCAGGAGGAACAGGCTCGCCGATAGGAGGAACAGGCCCGTTGTTTGAAAGAGCAGCAGGAGGAACAGGCTCGCCGATAGGAGGAACAGGCCCGTTGGTTGAAAGAGCAGCAGGAGGAACAGGCTCGCCGACAGGAGGAACAGGCCCTTTGGTTTGAAAGGGCAGCTGCAGTGCGGACAGGAGGAACAGGCCCGTCGGTTGGAAGATCAGCAGGTGGAACAGGCCCGGCGATTGGAAGAGCAGCTGCGGGGCGGACAAGAGGAATAGGCCCGTCGGTTGGAAGCGCACTGCTACGAAGGACAATGCTACCTTTGGGAAAGAGATACGGGAGGTGAAGGATAGGCTTGCTCAGCATGACAACCGTCTGTCGGGAGCTGAAACCCGAATCGAGGAAGCTGAAACCCGAAACCATGTGAATAATCGGGTCGACAACGTGATGGCTGATGTGAAGAAAACAACCTCAAACTTGGGGATGGAATTACAGCTCCCGTAGTAGCTACAACACCTTCGCTACGTGGATTCAAAGTGCCGCCGTTTGACGGGACTTCTTCCTGGTCGGTTACAAAATCCAGTTCGAGGCTGTTGTGGAGGCCAACGGCTGGAATAAATGTCAGGCAATGCGCGACCAAGCCTTGTTTGTTTTGGAACGGCATTTCTACTGGGATGAAAGTTGCGATATCGCATTCCAGGAGCTCAAAGACCTTCTGTGCAAAACACCTATTTTGGGGTACCCTGAGCAGCTAGGAATTTGATTTAATTTTTTCAAAAATCCAGAAGGACAAGTTGCGAGATGGATTGAACTACCGCAGAAATACGACTTTGTAATCGAACATCGAAGTGGGAAATCTCATGGCCACGCAGATGCACTGTCAAGAAGACATTGTCCTGAAGATTGCAAGCATTGTACTAGGAAAGAGAGTAAGGAAGTGGTATCCGTGAGGATGCTCAGGACAGACCACCTCAGCAACGAGTGGAAGCACAGCTTACAACATGCACAGCAGGAAGATCCGGACGTCAAGCCGATTCTGGAATGGATGAAGGTCAATGCTCCCATGCCCAAGTGGAGTGACGTCTCAGCGATGAGTTCAACCACTAAAAGCTATTGGGCCCAATGGGACAGCTTGCTGCTTCAGGATGGAGTTCTGTGCCGTAAATGGAAAAATGGTTGGGGAGACAGCTGTCATTTGCAAATGGTTGTCCCTAAAGCTAAAGTGCCGAATGTTCTACAGCTGTACCATAATGATTGTTCGGGGGGCCATCTGGGAGTTAAAGGAACTCTACTGAAGATCCGAGAAAGGTTTTACTGGGTCCACTGTCGAAACGATGTCGAGGACTGGTGTTGCAAATGTACACGTACAAGTTGTGCGGCTGTAAAGGGACCTCAGATTTATAGTAGAGGTGCATTGAAGTTGTACAATATTGGTGCACCATGGGAGAGAATAGCCATTGACGTGGCGGGGCCGTTTCCGGAGAGTGAAAGTGGTAACAAGTATTTCATGGTTGTGATGGATTACTTCACTAAGTGGCCAGAAGTCTTCGCCATTCCAAATCGAGAAGCTTCAACAGTTGCAGATATACTAGTTCATGAAGTCCTCTGTCGTTTTGGAGTACCTTTAGAGATTTACAGCGAGCAAGGAAAGAAT
The DNA here is from genome assembly GCA_036936625.1 of Parnassius smintheus behrii. Classification (NCBI taxonomy): domain Eukaryota; kingdom Metazoa; phylum Arthropoda; class Insecta; order Lepidoptera; family Papilionidae; genus Parnassius; species Parnassius smintheus. Next base: position 1,085,652 of record JAUPFT010000025.1, read on the forward strand.
TTTGAGTCGCAAATATTCCACGAGACTTGCCGAGTTATGGGTCTCACAATACATGAACGACTTATTAACACCCGCCATCTGATGGAATGGTAGAACGATTTAATCAGACATTGGAGAGGTACCTAGCAAAAGTTGTAGACAATCGGCAACGAGATTGGAACCAGCACATACAACCGTTTTTGTTGTCATATCGAAGCGCTGTTCACGAAAGTACATCAGTGACACCAGCTTTCGCAAACTGGAAGACAATTACGGCTACCTGTAGACCTATTCACCGGTATACCACTTGGTATACTGGTTCACCGGTATACCACGCAGTATAACCGATTATGCAAATGACTTGCGGAACAAAATGAATGACATTTATAAGCACGTCAGACAATCGAACGAGCAAATGTCTGAAAAGATGCGACTTTGGGTTTGGTATGACCGCAAAATGAACAACAAAGGGTTCGACGAAGTTTCACTAGTGTGGTTGCACAATCCAGTCCGCAGCAAAGGGAAATCTCCTAAGCTTCAAGCTAAATGGGATGGCCCGTACCGGATTGTGACCAGGATCAACGATGTAACCTACCGGATACAGAAAGGCGCAAGAGGTACTCCTAAGATCGTCCATGTGGATCGACTGGCGTGTTACTATGGGGTCGATAATGCTCGGGACGAGCATGTCTTAGGAGAGGCCAGTGTTGCGCGCCACAGTTGATAGCACTAGCGCCATCTGGTATCAAGTATCAGAAATAGGAGTGTCAAGATCTTTCTGGAACTCTCCCAACAGCGCCATCTAGTATCGAATGGAAGAACTAAGCTTTCTAGAAAGCCCCACACTCGAACTTTCTGCACCTGGTCGGTCGGGGCCGGTGTTTGCTGGAATATTCTGTATGTTTCGGTGGAAAGGACCTATTTAAAGCCGTTGAGGGCCGCGACCGGGGAGTAGTAGTGAATTGGCGATAGAAGCGAGACTTCGGAGCGAAATAAAGTGAAGTAAAGTGATCAGTGTGATTAATTATTAGTGTTTTTTGAGTTTTAATTGGTGTCGGTTACTAAAGTGTCAATTTTGGTAATTCAATCGGCAGTTTTTATTGTCACAAACCTTAACCAGAAGTGGGATAAAATCATACCGATTTTACCGAAGGACACTTAACAGAAAATATTAAAAAAATCTTTGTTAAGTATTTTAAAAAATATAGGCATATAAAATAAATCAACAAAATCTACATCCTGTGACGGTCTTTTAACTTCTGTTGCTACAAATTTTAACGACTGTTTAAAACTGGGCAAAGAATTAATTTTAAATACATGGTTGGAAAAAAAAATGCATTTCCTTCTGGACTGGAGCAGTTCTATGTAAATATTAAGCAGAAGCATTATTTTCATAAGCATTGTTCAGGATTGTTTTATTGTATAAAAAAAAATTAAAAAAGAGTTAAAATTAGTAGCAATAGGATTTAAAAGACCGTCACAGGATGTAGATTTTCTCGATTTTTATACAAATGCCTGTAATTTTTAAAATACATAGCAAAGTTTTTTTTTAATTTTTATGTTAACTATTATGTCTTAACCTATCATCCCGATACCATCCACACCATCTGGATGCTTGGCGGTCCACCACTGTACGTTTCACAAGGAGTTTTCTTCCACGTACAACCTCTCTGTGGAATAGTTTACCACCGGCGATTTTTCCGGACCGATACGACCTGGGGACCTTCAAGAAAAGAGCTTACTCCTTTCTAAAGGGCCGGCAACGCACCCGCAATTCTCCTGGTGTTGCGGTTGATCATGGGCGGCGGTAGTCACTTAACATCAGGTGAGCCGCATGCTCGTTTGCCCCTTCTTCTATAAAGAAAAAAAAAATCCGACTCCGACTTGACGTCGATTTGTGGGACAACCTGTATATACACACATTGAAAATCAACAATTTTATGGGTGCTGGTGGAAAACTAACCTGGGTTGCTATCATCATCATTACAGCCCTTCACAAGTCCACTACTGAACATAGGCCTCCCCCAAGCAATGCCACAAAGCACGGTCCTGAGCCACCTGTATCCATCGACTTCCTGCATGTCTTACCAGGTCGTCACTCCATCTAGTGGGGGGTCGCCCTACACTACTGGGTTGCAAGCATACTGTGAAATTTTATGGCAAACTACTAGCCCCTGAGCTACCAGGGCTTGTTTTGAGTCTTTGTATGGCCCACAAATAATTCCTCTATCTTAATCGTCCCGTAAACTTCCACTGCTGCACATGGAAGGATCTCTCCCGATGTAGGGAGGATTTGTCTCAGTCGTCACGCTTGGCATAGGATTGACGATCGCAGAACCAGACGTGAGCACCTCTGGCAATGTTGCCCGTCGCCCGCCGGTCTGGATACTTTACATCCGAGTAAACGAGGTAGTTATACCGCCATCTGTCGGAAAACCAAACCCAAAGTCGCCTCTTATGAAAGCCACGGGATAAAATGTGATGATGGATTCTCTTACGAGTATGCCGCACTTAAACGCCAACTTAGACTGTTTTGTGTGTGTAACACTAGTTCTGTGTAATATTAGATACAGCTATTATTAGAATTGATTATTATATACTCTAGGCAGTAGTATACTGCCTAGAGTATATTCTTAATATCATATATAATAAATATTTGCTCTTTCATGGACTATTACCAACACATTACCACCTTACACATCAAAGCGGCTCGTGTTTGGACCATTTTGTGATTAAATCAAATAAACCTTCTTTAACATTAGTTACTAATTCCTCGCTTACTGATCATCAAGCAGTTTTACTAACACTACAATTTACCTTACCTAGAAAAAACTGCATACGCAGCTACACTAAAGTCCATATGACGAACCTTGAAAATGACATCCGTAGCATTAATTTTGACATTGTTTATCGCTCTGAGGATGTAAATACGTCCTTGAGTTACTTTATAAATTCTGTACAATACGCAATATAGAATTATACATCAACAATAAAACTATCACGTAAGTATTAGAAATATCAAACCTTGGATAACACCTGGTCTCGTCCGTTGTATAAGAAATAGAGACAAACTACATTTAAAATCAAAATTTTCTCCAGATAATCTAATGCGTTCTGTAACTTATAAAAGATATATAAATTTTTGCAATAAACTATTAAAAAAACCGAAAATACAATATGATGAAAGCGTTTTACAAAAAGCCGGCAAAAACAGTACACTTGTATGGAGGTTCATTAAAAATAATGCCTTCAGTTCAAAAACCCTTGGAGCTTCACTTGAACTACTGTCATTGGACAAAAGCCCAAACGAAGCGACTGATAAAGTAAATAATTTTTTTATTAATGTTGACAAAAAATAGCAAAAAACTTTAAAATTAAGCAACACTCGAAATCCAGTTTTTGTTCCCACATCCTTTTCTAAATTAAATTCTTTTGTATTGTTAAATACCGACATTGATGAGATTTTAAGTATAATAACTGGCTTAAAAGAAGATTGTGCAGTTGGATGGGACAACATACCTCATATTATATTCAAAAGATTTAAACATTTACTGGCTGCCCAATTAACACATATCTTTCAATTATGCCTATCTAAAGGTATTTTCCCGAAAGTGCTTAAAAAAGCTGTGGTTTCTCCTATATACAAAGCTGGCGATAAAAACTTAGTAAGTAACCATAGGCCGATTTCGGTTATATCTGGTTTATCTAAAATATTAGAAAAAATCATAAATAACAGGTTAATGAAATACCTGGAAACTAACAATTTGTTGTCGGACATACAATTTGGTTTTAGGCCTAAGAGATCATGTAATGATGCTTTGCACCAATTGACAGATTATGTCACAAGTAATCTTGACAATGGTAGAAGAACGTCAACATTATTATTCGAATTTAGATTAGTTACCATTCTTTCCCTCCAAAAATGAATATGAGAGACATTATTCAGAGTAATTGTTTAAAATACTTTATATCTTGTAACGTTAAATGAGTGTAATTATGTAAAATATTACAATTTTTCTATATCTCCCTGGTAAGGCATAAATTCCGCCCGCTGTATACCGTCTAAGGTATCTTACAATAGAGATACAATGTCTTACAGTAAATAAAATGTTTGATTCATTTATATTTCAGAACAACCCTGCATGCAAACAAATAATTTTTTAAAACCGTGCGAGAAAAATATTAAATCAGATTCTACTGATTGTAACATAAATGATGTTAACAAAGGAAACCTCGATTTAGAAAACCCTACTATTAAATCAAAGCCTACAAGGAAAAGAGATACTCAACCAGTTATTAAAAAAGGGAAGCATCCTGCAAAAATTATAAAAAAGAAAATTTTGAAACATAGTGTAAATATACTTACGGAAAACACTTCTGATGCATCAACAAAATACATTTTTGAATGTGATGATTGTAGAATTTATTTTTTAACAAAAGATATTCTCGTCGACCATATATCACACAGTCATAAGACGCAAAAGAACTCAGACGCAGTTCAGACAAAAGTTGAACAAACTCCAGTACCACAACTAATGGATATATATAACTGTGATATTTGCGAATTTAAAACATCTCAAAAACGTTGCATTTTAGCTCATATTAAAGCGCACGCCGCTAAGCAATTGTACTGTTGTAATAATTGTGATTACAAATGTATTACAAAAAGTAAGTTGCAAAGGCATATGAAAATACACACAGGAGAAAAACCTTTTTCGTGTGATATCTGTAAATATAGATGTACTAGTAAAAGTGATTTGATAAGACACATAAAAATACACACCGGAGAAAAACGTTTTTCATGTAATATCTGTGAACAAAGATTTATTACAAAATGTGAGTTTCAAAGGCATACGAAAATACACACCGGAGAAAAACCTTTTTCGTGTAATATCTGTGAATTTAGATGTAATACTAAAGGTAATTTGCAAACATATATGAAAATACATACCGAAGAAAAACCTTTTTCGTGTAATATTTGTGAATATAAATGTATTCAAAAAATTACTCTGACAACACACATGATGAAATACATATCGGAGAAAAACCTTTTTATGTAGTATCTGTGAACATAGATTTATTACAAAATGTAAGCTGAAAAGGCATACGAAAATACACACCGGGGATAAACCTTTTTCGTGTAATATCTGTGAATTTAGATGTAATACTAAAGGTAATTTACAACCACATATGAAAGTACACACCGGATAAAAACCTTTTTCGTGTAATACCTGTGAATATAAATCTAATACAAAAAGTCATTTGTTAAGGCATTTGAATATACACACGGAAGCAAAATCTTCTTCGAGAGGTATCTGGTAAAATATGTACAATAGCTGTGAAAACCCACTTCGCTGGGTTAGTTTTTGTCGAATGTTTATTAATGTATGTATATTTATATTTTATTTAATTAGTAATTTTTTTAAATCACATGTTTTTTCTTGTTATATTTTTAAGATTTTTTCCTACTTTCATATGTTTTTATTCATTATACAAAAACACTACAGATAGTCAGTCATGTACTGAATGCCTATATTACAATATATTCTTATGCACTTTATTTACTGTCTTGTGTTCTGGTGCATACACGAATTTTTTTCTGTCCAACGCACGAAAAGCTACATAGAGTTAATACGTTTAAAACGGGATTCTCATAAATTCTCTCCACTATATTGGAACGTTTGACCTTGTGCCTTATTGATAGTTATACTGTAAGTCAGTCGTAGAGGAAACTGTAACCGTTTAAAACAGAATGGTAAATCATTTGAAATTAATTGAATTCGTGGTATAAAAACGGATTTTCATTTTTCTTTGCCAGTTAGAATTACTGCCTCAATAATGTTGTTGGGAAGTTGTTTTATACATAACCTTGTACCGTTATATAAATTTGGCGAATTAAAATTTCATAATAATATGACTGGTGATCCTATTTTTAGCTTCAATACATGCAAAATAAAAATACCAAGCGGAATCGGTGAATTTAAAAATTTTGTTGTGAAGTTCACACTTTCGTCTTGATTCATCATTGTGTTTGTTGATTTATACAGTTTTTCATCTGGTGTCATATTCTGTATCCTTTCATTAGTCACAAATAGTCGCGCTGGGTTTCTTGCTGGTTCTTCCCAGAACAGAGGTTTTTTTGCGAACCAGTGGTAAATGAAAAAAAGTGACGTTCAATAAGTATTGTTTATAATCTTTATTGAATAAAAAAGTTTCTGTTTCTATTAATTTGATGCACTTCATCATGTTTTGTAGCTAAAATTGCTCGCTCATACAACCATGTCCTATTTAGATAATTCTGTTCAATAGACGGATAAACTTTTTCAATAAGTTCTTCTTCTGTATCTACTACGTTACACGATTCTTCTGATAGAATAGGTTTGCCTAACTGTGAATCTATATATAAAATAGGATAGGTGTCTTTGCCAATTTTTAACAGATTTTCAACAAACTTGTGCTTCCGAATCTCCAGTAATCTTTGCTCGCTTATTTCCTGTTAATGATAATTTGTCAATACGATCCCAGAACGTTAATCGCTTCAAACATGCGATTATTTCATCAGCTGGAGTTGATCCAGATAATAATAATAGAATTCCGCCCATAAGTTTTTTATATTTCCGGATATCCTGTATTATTATTCTATTTAATGCTTCAAGTGATTTTCTATGAGCCATTGTACATCCCAGAATATAAATGTACATCGCATCAAAACCTGGCCACGCATAGAAGACCTTGAAACATTATAGACTGGAGATTCTTGTTCGACTATATTTAAAGGCAAACTTAATGCAGAACATGCAGTCTTTCCGCCTTCTATTAGTGTGGCGGTCTAACGCAGCCAAAGCTAGTGCAATTTTATTGTCTGCTCGAGTTTTAACTAAGGTCAAATTAATAAGGAAGGTTTTGCCAGTTCCTCCTCGTGCATCTAAAAAGTGATTCCACCTTCACATATTTGTTGTATTTGTGATATTATTTAGAATAAAACACAAGTAATTTGCTAACGTATATGCTTCGTTTAAGACGACACATCGAAAAGGCTATCGCCGTACTGATCCGAGTGAATCCATAATTTCTATAAACACTTGCAAAAACGCCGTCATAAGGTCTAAAATAGCGTAGCGCCCGCGACGATTAAAAGCGCTTAGAAATTCTCAGAAACTTTAAAATAATTTTTTAAAAATTATTGATTTAAGTAATCAAAATAATGAGTAAGTAAATTATGAATATTGATGCTATGAATATATTTGAGTGATTTCCAAGCATATAGATTAAGTAATTTCGTTGTAATTTCAACTATAGTGATTTTTCAGAGGTGTTTTCGCAAATAATTATGATCGAGTCAAAATAATACAACCGTGTTTTTGAACAATCAAATTCAAGATAAAGACTTGAATTTACCTATATCAAAATTTCACTTTACTTAGTGGTGTCATAGTCTTTATGCTATTCGATGAAAGGAGGTGCATTTTTTCACGGTGTCGCCTTAATGCTCGGACAACCGACTGAATGTTTTTCGTCTTACCCTCTATGTGAGAACATTACAATCCCTCAACCATTACTTTAAAAAAATAACACATAATTACATAATCTATAACCTCTCAACTGCGGATGTCTAACACTTGGACGCAAAAATATCTCCGTTGACTGCGGGCGTCCAATGTTGGACATTTTTTACCCGATCTTTTAATGTCGAAATAAAGCATTACGCACTATGTCTAACTCATTCTACCATATGTCGATATGTACAGGATAAAAAAGGTTAGCATAAAAACCCCACAGCTTATACACTTTAGTAGGATTTTTTATGTATACGATCCGTTAATTTCGTCCGTCCCTTGAGTCGGCCATCAGTGTGATTGACGTGCACTAACAACAAAGTTGTTAGCAATTATTTTGTACTAATTTATATTAATTGTGTGGTAAATTGTGTTAAAACAACGCCTGGGTAAGCAACCTCCGTATTTGTAATCTCATTTTGTGTTTTATCTCATTAAGTACGTGTGAAATTGTTTTTTAATTTGTATGAAGCAAACCGCTATCTTAGAACTAACATGCTGGTTGCGGAAATTTGACTTGAAATGTACGTAAAATTTTAGTGTTGACTGTCTGTTTTGTGTTAAAATATGTAAAATTGTTAATCATTCACAGTTTAAGTACATCAAAATGAGGATAAAGTGCAATATTTTCGAAATTTCAATGTAAATACGCAATAGGTGCAATAGTGTCCATGTATGAGACGTCCGCAGTAGTGAATTCTAGTTCTCTGTTTTGCGGGTGGCGAAAAAAGGAAGTAAAGTTTGCCATACTGCATCAAGTTTAAATTCAGTTGAATTGTTAGAATCGTAAAGAATCTAGCGCCCTCGAGCAGACAAACGGAGCTTGGTTGACTTCAATCTCATTTGATGATTTATAAAAAATTTGATGTGGCATTTGGATATGCCATGTATGTTAACACAAGACTTCGCAATTTTTTAAACAATTTATTAAAACAGAAAAGTAGAAAGTATTTACATATGCTTAATATTTTTATTTTAATATTTAATATTTGATTTTTCTAATTCGAATATAAACAGGTTGTGGATTTTAAGGTCACCTCAGACACATATTCCTCATATCGGTTTTTTAATGTACATTTTATCTGTATGTACTTTGCAAAATTTATAAATCAAAAATAATTTTAAAAAATTAATTCTTTTTGATTTACTTTTTACATACGTTTCAGTTTTGCAAATCGTGTAACGTTGCGTTATGTTTCGACCTAGAGCAAGATTGCTGCTACCTACAGTACCATTCGTAAATGAATAGTACTGTAGATACGGTAAATCCAACAAGTGCCAGGAGCCTTTTAAAGAAGTGAGTACCCATGTTATATATTTATTCAATTTTATACTTATATCCATCTATCCATTTAGTTTTTATAGTTGCCTAGCTATAATATGTTCTGCTAATTAATTCAGACTATCATCGTTGAAATAGTTAAGTTAGTTATGGTACAGCCTATTTACGACCCACTGCTGGGCCTTCCCTCACTTCTGAGAGGGTTTTAGGGCAAAGAAGTGCCCGCTGCGCTATCCCTATGCGTGTTGGCGTACTTCACATGTCTTCGAAATATTTTTTCTTATTTCTCAGACAGTCCGACTTCCTCACGATATTTTCCTTCATCGCCGAGAACATGGTAGATCAGCACTTAAAATTGCAATTAGCAATTTCATTCATGCCAGCGGTGATCGCAACCGATTTGCGAGCGTACTGTGAAATTTAACGCGAGAGCTAACCATCTGAGCTACCGGGGCTCTTCTGAGCCACCACGGCTCTCATCGTTGAAACGAATACACCTTTTAATTTGTATGTTTTTTTTCTATAGAATAGGGTGACCAACCCGGGGGTTCTCAGATTCCACCACAGCGCTTCAATGCGCCAAATCCATTTCAATTTGACGATAGAATTTAAAAGAACGGGAGCGTTAACCGGTATTTTACAGACGGCAAAAAACATTATATTTTAAGTAAAACAATTGTTAATTAAGTAAATTATAAATTTTATACATACTGTATTTTTTATTCCTTCTTGACAGCCCTAAGTAACCACGGAAAAACAGCCGTGATGTAGAAAGAGGAAAAGATGCAAAGTAATAAAGACACTCGAGCGCAGCGATGAAGGTTTATTAGGCTTGCGTGCGCAAATTATCCAAGGAATAAAAAGTTCCATACCATGAAGTACCACATCAGCGACAGAATCCGCAACAACGTTGGGACCATCCGGCGAAAAGCATACCCGCCCCCAAGGGTAGGATGCATAGAAAGAACGCATTCCATCCCAATCGGCGGACCTATAGTGCCAAACACGGCGGCAGCCTGCAGAATGCAACTGCGATTTCAGCGTGAGTGGCACCACACTCCGGACAAGACAATGGTCCGAGGAGCCTGAAGGGGCGTCGACGGAAATCTGATATCCGTCCGGGTGAGAGGTCAGCAGAAGGTTCAACAGGGAAGGTGCATGATCCTCCACATCTGGAATCCGCGTAGGCGAAGTAATCAGTTGTGTCAGATCATATGCCAAGGCAAAATCATGAACAGATCTCTCCGCATAATCGGTTAAACGTGAACCAAGCCATTCGGCGTGATGGGCGTTAAAGTCGCCGAGGATCAAGATCTCTGCGGAGGGGATCTGCTGTAACAACGAATCTGTAGCCATTTGGCTACAGATTGAGTCTGTCTGTTTCAGCATTACCGCTATGGGACCTATAGAGGGACCCGTAGACGCGCGGATGGTCGTCGCTGTCTACGCGTAGCCAAAGGATGAACAGTTCGGAACCTTCAAGTCTGCCGAGGCGTGGAGAACAGATGTCCTCTCTGACGTAAACGCAAACTCCAGCCCGAGGCACAAAGGAGTATTCCAGTTTGTACCCCGAGTAGGAGAGATACGAGACATCAGCCGGAGAGGACACCTGGGTCTCGGTCAGAAAGAGCAGAGCCGGCCTCGCCGTCTCGCGATGGTAGTGGACGGCGTTAGGTTTAGGATAGTGTGGCAGGGGTCGCCTTGGTCTTGTTGCTCCGTTTGCCCCGAGCAGTTGTAGTTTTGAGCGGAATTTTACCCCCCAAAATACGCGGGGCAGCCTGAGCACGCCTTCATGCACTGTGTGTCTGCTACATTTTAAACCAGCAGTTCCCTGAAAGAACTAGATAAAACAATATTATCCCCCCCTTTGTTTTGTTGCTTTGTTGTACATAACTCATTTGATCCTTTATACAAACATAAAACGATCAATATGTTTTTCTACCACTAAATCTAATACATATATTTAATATATTCTATTACCAATTTTTCTTGAACAATGCCCTTTTTCCATGTATGTTTATTACCGTTATAAACGTAATGTTTAACCAACACTTGATCTCCTTTTTAGGGTTCCGTAGTCAACTAGGAACCCTTATAGTTTCGCCATGTCTGTCTGTCCGTCTGTCCGTCCTCGCTTAATCTCTGTGACCGTTAGCACTAGAAAGCTGAAATTTGGTACCAATATGTGTATCAATCACGCCGACAAAGTGGTAAAATAAAAATTGGAAAAAAATGTTTTATTAGGGTAGCCCCCCTATATGTAAAGTGGGAAGTGATTTTTTTTTTAATTTTAACCCTAACGTGTGATATATTGTTGGAAAGGTATTTAAAAATGAATAGGGGTTTACTAAGATCATTTTTTGATAATGTCAATAATTTCGGAAATAATCGCTCCAAAAGTAAAAAACAATGTGTCCCCCCCCCTCTAACTTTTGAACCATAAGTTTAAAAAATATGAAAAAAATCTGGAAAGTAGAACTTTATAAGGACTTTCTAGGAAAATTATTTTGAACTTGGATGGAAACAACAGTTTTTGTACAAACTCATAAGTGGGAACACTTATTGTGACGGACGGGAAACTACGGAACCCTACACTGAGCGTGGCCCGACACGCTCTTGGCCGATTTTTTTAATTTAACACTGCGTTGTCCTCCATAGTTTCTAGTTTGTGAGATCTGTTTAGAGCAAACATTTTGATTAGATTTAAAACACAATGTTGAAGGTGAGTTTTGTGACTCAAGCGATTTTGTGCCTCGCAACAGATCGAAACGACAACGTAACGAACGGCCAAACATCAATTGAGCAGGAGAAAACCCTGTTGTTGTATAAACGGAGTTACGATAGCTAAACAAAAGGTTATTTATTTTTTTAGTAATTGAAACTTGATTATTTTTTTCGGTTAGAATTATTTTTATATCCTTTTTTATTGTTTTAACACTGTTTTCGCTTGTCCATTCGAGGTCGGATGATAAGAAGGGCTAGTTATGTGTTTGATTCGGTTGATACTACAAAAATCGTTAAACTCATTAGAACATAAATTTGTCGCGTTGTCCGTTACTTATACTTTCATTAAACCAAACCTACTCATAATGTCTTCTAATTTTAAAATAATCGACGAGGTGTCTGTTGACTGCATAGAATAACATTCAATCCACTTGGTATGAGCGTCAACGATGATGAGGTAATGCTTGCCCTCTAGTAAAAACATATCAAGATGCACACGTTCCGTTAGAAAGCTCCGGGTAGGGCCACGGAGAGCGTGGCGGGGGGATTGAAGAAATTTCCAAACCTTGGCAGTGTCGCCGCTTTCGACTGATTTGTGAACATGGCGTCGTTGTGCTTCACGACAAAATCAGGCGAGGACACAATAATTAAGTCGAGTAAAGATGGCGTACAATCAGGAAGGTTATATGTCGCAGAAAGCGGTAATATATGTAAGTTACACGCCTCAGTAATAGATCGTAGCTTTTTACACCTATTGTCTCTTTTATGTAAATATGTATTAAAATCAGGCATAATTATGGTGTGACTATAGAACGAGGTCCAATTATCTAATAAACATTCAAAAGAGGAAAAGTTATCAACGTGCAGGGACGGACTGTAACAAACACCTAGAAGAATTTTCGTATAAGACAGTGTTACTTCAATAAATAAATGCTCGACCGCATCAGAAGTAGGACGCTAAGTGGACAAACTTACAACAGTAAGTTATAGAGGAGACTAGAGGGAATGTAAGAACAAAGGTAAATCTCCACCCCTCCACCCCCTTACCAATACGGTAGGAGACTGATAGGAGTAATAGTGTTCTGTGGTAGACACCGGCAGTCTGGCGAGAAATCTCAACAAGTTCGAATCGGCCGTTTTCGTGCGTCATCGGACGATGGCGGTCGTGTTGGTGTACGCGCTCTCTTTGTTTTACAAGTGTTTGATTCGATCGTCCGAGTTCGGCCATCGTCGCCCGAGCAAACTTCGGCCGATGACGGATTAGGTGTACGCGAGCCGTTAAGGGACTCAAAAGACGCAAGCATGTTTTTGTAATTATAGTGCGCTGGAATACGTTGTGCATTTACTTAGGTGAATCACATAAAATTTTTCAGAGAGTCTGAGAAGTACGAATTAAGGGCATCGTTTAACGGAATTGAAGACATTGTACTGTGAAAGCTAAACTCACTAGATGTATCATCATTTGACGGCAAAGACAAAAAATTACCAAAATCATCATTAACAATACTATTATCAAATGACATAATATATTATAAAGTAAACCAAAAATATATAATAAACGATTAAATAACAAAAAGTATGAAAATTAAATATACGAAAGCCCAACCCGCCAGCAGTCTGAAAGAGATTTACATCATTTAAAAATGTATAAAATAATGTTTAAAAGCCACTACCACAAGGTAACAAAAAATAATTGACAAAAAAAAAAACAAATCGTGCAAAAAAACGAAAAAAGTGAAAACTTAAACATCATTTAGCTAATTTTATGAATAATATACACAGTCAGGTCATAAGTATTGTCACACAGTAAAAACTTTTCTTTTAGAATGCTGGCCACAAAAAAGTTTATTGAATTCGAATTTCGAATTGTTCATAAAAATAAAACTGTATACTTTTTAGAATTTTACTCATTTTTAAATATGGAGTGGACCCTTAAAGGAGACCGTGTTACAGTTATTGCGTTGCATCGTTGCGGTTACGCGCCAATTCAAATTTTTGACATACTGAAAAATTTGAATATAACCAAAAGATTCGTCTATCGTACCATCAAACGATACAATGAAGACTCTAGTGTATATGACAGGTCAAGAAGTGGTCGCCCTCGCTCTGTTAGGACTCCAGCAGTGATAAAAGCTGTGAAGGCGCGAATTCAAAGAAATCCCAAACGTAAGCAGAAACTGTTCGCCCTTCAGATGGTTGGTGAAAAGGGTGTTAAATGAAGACTTAGGGCTTCGGGCATATCGAAGAAAAACAGGACATCGTTTGAATGCTCGTCTAATGGATCTGAGACTGAAGAGATGCCGCGCTTTGTTGAAGCGGTACGCGGGAAAAAAATATCGGGAAATTCTTTTTTCGGATGAAAAAAAATTTTTACCGTAGAAGAGAGCTACAACAACCAAAATAATAAGGTGTACGCACACAGTAGTGAAGAAGCGAGCAACCGTATTTCGCGTGTCCAACGAGGTCATTTTCCATCCTCGCTCATGTTATGGTTGGGAGTTTCTTATTGGGGCTTAACAGAGGTACATTTTTGTGAGAAAGGTGTAAAAACGAATGCAGTTGTGTATCAAAATACAGTCCTGACGAACCTTGTGGAACCTGTTTCTCATACCATGCTCAATAATAGGCACTGGGTATTCCAACAAGATTCGGCGCCAGCTCATAGAGCGAAGAGCACACAAGACTGGCTGGCAACGCGTGAAATCGACTTCATCCGGCACGAAGACTGGCCCTCCTCCAGTCCAGATTTGAATCCGTTAGATTACAAGATATGGCAACACTTGGAGGAAAAGGCGTGCTCAAAGCCTCATCCCAATTTGGAGTTACTCAAGACATCCTTGATTAAGGCAGCCGCCGATATTGACATGGACCTCGTTCGTGCTGCGATAGACGACTGGCCGCGCAGATTGAAGGCCTGTATTCAAAATCACGGAGGTCATTTTGAATAAACTTTAGTGTCATAAGAATCTGTTTTGTTAAGTTCATTTTGGTATATAAATGGTTACATAATGAATAATCTTGTTTCAATTATTTTATATTAAACATGTTACAGGATTTATCACCTGACTAGGTATTATTAAGCCATTAAAAGCTAGCGATGCCATTTGGCATCACTTAGGAGAGGTTTGAATTTTCGCGCCCTGAGCTGTCAAAACAAAATCATATGTAATTAGTCCGCATCTTATCTATAGGTTATGGACTATAGGTTCATTCTATGACAGTTTCAACCAATCAGGATACGCAATTTTTTTCTACAAATACTCTAAAGTTTATTGTTGAAAAAAGACGTCGAAAAATGGATTACGTTTTTAAGTAAGTAACTTTTATGTTCATATTTTGAAATTAAAATGTATGTTTAACCATTTGGGTATATTTAATAATAGTATACCTATGATGTGATACGTAATTTGTAGAAAATTGACTTATAGTGAAAGCAATAATAAGAAAAAAATACTAGTTGATGCCGTTTGGCACCGCTAGCTCAATACCGTGTCTTTTCACATATTGAAAATTTTCTGCGATAATCTTTTTTTTATATTTCTGTTTTTACTTATGATTGTTTTTTTAAAACTATTATAATTTCTATATCTATTATATAATAATAATTTGTTATCTTCGTTATAACTATTAGATTTTATTTCCTTTTCATTTTATTTCTACAGAGATTGTACGCTTCACGAAGCCATTAGTGTTCTAGAAGAAGACGAAGCGGAACCGGCATTGATTTATATTGAACAATCTGATCCTGCTGCCTTAACAGATGAGGATTCAGCAGACGAAGACGAGTGGGGGAATAAATTATCTGGACGCCAATTGAATGCAATTGAAAGATAAGGAGAGTCCTGTAGCCTCCACTAGTAGATCTTTAACTACACGTGGTCGTGGTGGTCATGGGCAACGTCACTCACGTGGCAGAGGGCGCAGTCGCATGCTACGAGGGAAAAGTACCCGCTTTCAAGGTAAAACCACAAACACTCGTGACAGCTCTTCAAATACGGTGAGTGACGCATTATCTGATGATAACAGCGTGCCAGTTACTAGAACATCAAAGAGACCGAAAATCTGGGTACAAGAAGATCTGAAGGACAATATGGTAATTTTACCGGAACAGCAGTTGAAATGTTTAAACTCTTCCTTGATACCGATTTTTTTGAAATGATTTTATCCGAAACTCAAAAATATGCTGTTTTTTTGAATTATCTAGATCCTAAAATTACAATTAATGAATTGGTGGCATTTATAGCAATATTAATAAATTCCGGATATAACACTGTTCCATCAAAAACTCACTACTGGGACCAACATGACGACATGAGAGATTACTTGGTATACAACTGCATGAGACGGGACAGGTTCAAAACTATAATGCGTTTCATACATTGTGCTGATAACACACAAATAGATGCTTCTGATAAGTTGTGGAAGTTGAGGCCGATGATAAACTTCCTTAAAAGGAAATTCAAAGAAAACTATGTACCTTGTTCTAACCTGAATTACGATGAATCAATAAATAAAAATAATAAAATAAAATTGATTTATTTCAGACTGTTGTCCATAATATTGTTAGTAGCATACAAAGACATCTTAAAAACTAGGTTAGTAATATTTTGGAAAATATTTATTTTAATTTAAATATCTGCCTGCACTGCGCGACACCCCTGCAACATGTGTGTGAGCGTACACCCAGTGCCGCAGTATTGGACAGTCAGGCTTTTCACTGATTACTCTGAGAATGGTGTTGGCGCTCCCCCGCACCGTGCGCAGCAGGGATGCGATTCGCTTGCGCACTACGGTGTAAAACCCATCAGTGTGCGCCAATGCAAACATCCCTGATGCACTACAGTAACTTGGAAGCCCCAACAACATTCTCAGACCATTATTATATTGTACTCGGAGAGCGTTGACAGCCCCCCGCGTGTAGTTGACCCATAGATTGCACGTATAAAGCGTTTGGCAGTATGCCTTAAACAGTGTTATTTTTACATCTGGACTGCTACCTGCAAATCTGCGAGCCAACATGTTGCAGCGGACTGCCATCACCCTCCTTTTCCTTTCAATATCCTTGTCATCCTTCAAGTCCTCGGTAACCACGTGACCGAGATACTTGAAGGATGGCACCCTTACAAGTTCACTACCGTTAAGTTTGACAGGCGGTACATACATCACCTTACGAGTCCTGGCTTTAAAAACCATCAACTCGCTTTTCCTAGCATTATACAATAGGCCGTGGAATTTAGCATACTCCTCGCATATTGAGATCAGCCTTCTTAGAGCAGCAACTGACGGGCTCAGCAACACCATGTCGTCCGCGTAACTGATGCTGTTTACACAGAGACCATCAATGAAACAGCCGACACTGGCGTTGCCAAGCCTAACAATCAGCTCGTCTATATACAAATTAAAAAGCGTCGGGGAGGTCAAACCACCCTGCCTCACCCCACACTCCAATCCGTACGCATCAGAAAGCTGATCCAACCATTTGACTTGGTTAGTCTGGTGGCCATACCAATATTTAAGAATATTTATAATCTCACCAGGAACTCCTGAATTTTGTAGTTTTTTCCACAGGATGTCATACCTAACCAAGTCAAACGCCCTGGACAAGTCAAGAAAAGCCGCGTAAACCGGAGTCTTCCTATCCATATAATACCTGACAGTATGCTTGAGAGCCAGAATGGCGCACTCAGTTGACAGTTTTGGCCTGAAACCGAATTGAGCGTCGTGCAGAACCAGGTGACGCTTGAGCTGTCTCTCAACCAGACCGTCAAGTACTTTAGCTGTGATGGTAGCTAATGAAATCGGCCGATAGTTGGTCTTGTCGGATATATCTCCAGTTTTATTCTTAACAATAGGAACAACGACCGATCTCATCAACTCTGCAGGCAGGTATGAGTGTCTGATACAGAAAGTAAATAGCATACCTAGTAACCTCGGGAGGTGCGGCCCAGCATACATGAAGTGCTCAATGCTGAGGCCGTCGTGACTCGGTGACTTGCCTCTTTTCATACCTTTAATTAACTGTTCAACCTTTTTAGCTGTCACACGTTTTGGTACACCAGATACGATTACCTCAACATCAGCACCCCGTGCATTTAGCTGCGACTGCACCCTAAAATGAGAACTGAACAAGTTAGCTATATTTCTGGGGTCTTGAATACCCTCAACGCTAACCGGTACGCTAGGCTTCGGACTTAATTTCCTGGTGTGTTTCCAGAAGCTTCGAAAATCTTTATCCTTCTGATAGGTAGCTAAAATATTAATTTTAATTAATTCTTGATTTTTTTGACAGAATTTTAATTTTTCCTTAAAATTTTTCCTAGACCTATACATATCATCATAAATACGACCTTGTGAGGGTCGTCCGTACCATACCCAAGTCAAAAATGTTTGCCTAGCGTCCTGGTGAGCGTCACGTACATATTTATTCCACCCGGCAATGGGTCGACCACCCCTCTTATTGCCTCCCCCCTGACTGTAATTAAAACTAATCTCCGCGGCCTCTTGGAGTGATAAGATTATATTATTGTAAAATTTGTCAATTACGTTAATGTGCTCTAGGCTCAAGTCATTACAAGTTACTACTGTTGAATCACAACACTTCTCAAGCTCATGGGGAAAGTCAATTAATTTCAATGTATAATAATGTAAAATTAATATCAATGATTGAATACTTTGGAAAACACGGATGCAAACAATTTAATCGCGGCAAACCAATTAGGTTTGGATTCAAAAATTGTTGTTTGAATACTCCAAATGGGTATTTATTAGACTTTAAAATATATCAAAGAAAAAGTGTTCAAGAAAACGTAGAGTATGACAAGCTCTGTGGTAAAGCAGCATCGCCGCTAATCAAAATGATTGATGAGATGCCCTGCAGCATTCAATCGTTACCAATAAGTTTTTATCACGACAATCTTTTCACTAGTTTTGAATTACTCTGTGAGTTGAAACGACGGGGTTACCATGGAACGGGCACTGTAAGAGAAAATAGGCTTCCTAAAGACATACCTCTGATTAAGAAAAACGATTTCATGAAAGTACCTCGAGGCAGTTTTGTATACACAAAGAGCAAAGGAGAAGGTGTAATTGTGGTGCGATGGAAAGATAATTCTGTTGTTACAGCCATGTCAACCCCTTACGGTGTGGAACCACTCCCCAATGTGACAAGGTATTCTGCATCCGATAAGAAGAAGATACAAGTACCTCGGCCATCTGTTTATACAAACTATAATAAATACATGGGAGGCACAGATTTAATGGACCAAAACCTCAATACCTATATAATTGGCTTTAGAGGCAAGAAATGGTGGTGGCCTATTTTTACATACCTGATTGACGTAACTATTTGTAGCGCCTGGGTCCTTTCAAGGTGCGCTAGTAGTTCTTTAAGCCAGCTGGACTTTCGGAGACATATTGTTCAAACATACTTGCATCAATTTCGAACCCTTCCTAGATCAGGCGGTCGTCCATCTACATCCAAATTTTCAAAAATAGGAAATAGAGTGGCTGATGAAATACGCTACGACGGTATAGCTCATTCTATTAACTCCAACCAACTTAAGAATCCAACTTAACTCCAACTCCAACTCCAACTTAAGAACTATTTATGTAACCACATGAACGCAATAAAATGTTTGAGTTTGAGTTTGAGTTTATTGAGGGGGGAAAGCGAAAAAGGTGCGCACCGGAAATCTGTAAGAGCGAAACTAGGGCAGAATGCCGAAAATGTGGTGAAGGTCGGTCTCTGCCTTTCTTGTAATTTTCAATACCATACTAAACTCTATAATATCATAAAAATACTAAATTACAGATATTTTTTTAATTAACTTAATTCTTGTTTTATTTTCAAAAAGCTATAAAATATTAAGTCCTTAGATTATAACGTATGAGCTTCTGTTTTCTTACATTTTTATATAAGCAAAACAGCATCATAATTTTATACGAAATGCTAACATAAGAGGTTAACGATGCCATGTGGCATGATGAAAGACCACTCCTTTTCAGTAGGTCGATTCCGGCCGTTTTTTCTCAATTTCTTGCTTAAGTCTTACTAGTTGTTGGCAGTAGAGATTTGAATCGATGTTTTTACCCCGATGTAAAAAGCTCATAATAAACGATGCTCTTCTAATCCCACCATACACACAGCATCGCCTTATTGCGTGTTAATCCGGGTTTCGCTACAGTCTGTGGACTTGACTATCCTTTGACCATGATCTTTTTCGTACGATCTTGTAGGTGATCCACTCTCATCACCAGTGATTAATCTTTGCAAAAATGGTTGTTTTATTAAGTTTCAATAGAGATTCGCGAATGAGTACACGATTCCTTAGGTTTTTTTTCAATGAGCTCGTGTGATACCTAAATATCTATAACCCTGTAATGTATTCAAAGTAGTTGTAATACTTCCAATACATTACTCTAAGTAACTCAGAGGCTCTGAAATCCTTGTTTAGTTTGAGACATTAATATATCTAAACAGCAATAGTACACATAACTTTGGAGTACGATTCCGAGTATGAAATTCTCTCATCTTCTAATATTTTTCATAAAAAAAGCTTCTTCGTCTTCTTCCTTTTATTTTTGAAAGCAGTTTTACACCTCACTCTTTTGCTAAGCTCTGGACTCGCTCAGCAAACCATGGAATGAAGTTTGATTTCTTATTTCACTCAGTCTATTCAAAAGATTACTTAGTAAAATGTTAGTTTTCTGTAGGTCATTATTTTCGTGCTGTAGAGCTTTAGAATCAGGATTAATGATTTCAAATAGTCAATAAAAAGGCGACAAGCACTATAAAAGTTTAGCTCTTTAATACTCGTTTCCGAGTATCCACGAGATTTTTTAGGTTGGATAAACGGAATAACCCTATGTTTGCCAAATTATCGAAAAAAATTTACACTTCAGGAACACATTTCGTAGCATCGTTTAAAATTAAATTTATTGCGTGTGTCGCACGAAGAACATAATCGGCATTTGGGTTTATAATGATTTGTAATCTTTCATACACAACCGACATGACATTTGCTCCATCCTAACCCTACTAATGTAGAGGACATTTGGATAAACAAACTCCATATTCTTTTATGGTATTTAAACAACAGTTTTAAGTCCTGTACTACAACCGGATGCCGCTATGAATCCCAAAAAGAACTCGCAGATTTTTATTTCTTTAGGTAGGTAGGTACATTATCATAATTTTCTGTAATCGAGATGTATCGAAAAACTACAGAAAATTGGTCAATTTTTGACGGACCTTCTTTAGGCACGTTGGGCACAATTTGATGATATGATTTTTTCTCGGGAAGTACGGTCTAAGAGTTAAAGTGAGATTGTGGATAACATTTTATGAATTTTTACCTACACACGTTCGGGGCCCCTGTAGGCCGGGGCCCCCGTATCATTGATTTTTTTTTTATAGGATAGGGTGACAAGCGAGCACACAGTCCACCTGATGGTAAGTGGTTACTGTGGCCCATACACATCTACAGCCATCCTCGATTACGAATCAAAATGCAGATGCGTTGTCACCCGTGAGGACTAAGTTGGAATGCCTCGTTTCCAGTAAAAAGGGTCTCCGGTTCTCTACACTCACCATACGAAACACAGCAGCATTAAGCTACTATTTGACGCTGGAATTCTGTGAGAGCGTGGTCCTTCCCCGGTCGAGCCGACCCATTCGTGCTACAAATATACTACTAGTATAACTGCAGCATGGCTCTACCACGTATAAATACGGCTGATACGGCGGTAGTTACGCCCCTGATGTGTAGAAGCGTTTCTTCCGTTATTGAACAGAACCGATACATCCTTGAGTTGCTTAGTCCCAGAATGGACATGTTTTTTTTAAGACAACAGTGTCCAGTCAGGGTTCTTGCCAGAATGCGCAGTTTATTTTTACCTAATCCCAGGGCTTCTGAAACGAATTTAGGATGAAAGGCCCGTATTAAGGTTTAAAAAATGTTTTAAACCTGGTGTATCAGACCAGATCTTAAGTGATTGATTGTGATAAAGAGTTTCAAGGGACAATCGGGCTAGGCTTCTTGAGATTCCACATAATGGCTGGGTTCCAAACTGTGTTGCTCTTTATGCTCCCCCCCCCTCCCTCCCCCGCGCGAACTCATCGGCTAGTTCATGTCTACAATACCCGCGTGACAAGGAACCTATCTTAGAACGACTCAGTTATTACATCCTCAGGCGTTTAGACGGTTCACGCAGTCTCCAACTAGCCTCGAGTTCACTAAGTTTGATCTCAGCCCTAGCAATGCTGCTTGATTATCAGAGTTTATATAGATTACATGGTTGACGTAGTGTTTTTGTAGATTGATTTCCGCACACTGAAGTATGACGAAACTTTCTGCCTGGAAAATATAAGTGAATCTACCCTAATTCATACTAAGTTTGAATTTTGGGGCATTCCCCATAAATTCCAAAGCCTACGTCGAATTCCATTTTTATTGCGTCGGTGTACCATATAAGGTTACCGACCGAGTCTTCTCGGGAGGGTAGTTCCACTATATACTTTTTATTAAAAGTAAGAACCGTATTTCCTTAATTGAGTCGAGCATAGATCTCAATTTTTAATAAAGCAAGCGCAGATCACACTGAGATTTAATCCTACACAAAACCGCCTTCGCCTCCTGGTGTGAATAAAGATCAATGGGCGTTAGACACAGAAGTGCATTAAGAGCTGTTCCAGGCGACGAAAAAGTTAAGTATTTGAGATAGTGCATGCAATTGAGGAGGGGCTGGGAGCTCGTTCTTGCTGTTGTGTGTTCGATCGGCTGGTTGGACCTCGTTCGTGCTGCGATAGACGACTGGCCGCGCAGATTGAAGGCCTGTATTCAAAATCACGGAGGTCATTTTGAATAAACTTTAGTGTCATAAGAATCTGTTTTGTTAAGTTCATTTTGGTATATAAATGGTTACAAAATGAATAAACTTGTTTCAATTATTTTATATTAAACATGTTACAGGATTTATCACCTGACTAGGTATTATTAAGCCATTAAAAGCTAGCGATGCCATTTGGCATCACATAGGAGAGGTTTGAATTTTCGCGCCCTGAGCTGTCAAAACAAAATCATATGTAATTAGTCCGCATCTTATCTATAGGTTATAGACTATTGGTTCATTCTATGACAGTTTCAACCAATCAGGATACGCAATTTTTTTTCTACGAATACTCTAAAGTTTAGTGTTGAAAAAGTAACTTTTATGTTCATATTATGAAATTAAAATGTATGTTTAACCATTTGGGTATATTTAATAATAGTACCTATACCTATGATGTGATACGTAATTTGTAGAAAATTGACTTATAGTGAAAGCAATATTAAGAAAAAAATACTAGTTGATGCCGTTTGGCACCGCTAGCTCAATACCGTGTCTTTTCACATATTGAAATTTTTCTGCGATAATCTTTTTTTTATATTTCTGTTTTTACTTATGATTGTTTTTTTAAAACTATTATAATTTCTATATCTATTATATAATAATAATTTGTTATCTTCGTTATAACTATTAGATTTTATTTCCTTTTCATTTTATTTTTACAGAGATTGTACGCTTCACGAAGCCATTAGTGTTCTAGAAGACGACGAAGCGGAACCGGCATTGATTTATATTGAACAATCTGATTCTGCTGCCTTAACAGATGAGGATTCAGCAGACGAAGACGAGTGGGGGAATAAATTATCTGGACGCCAATTGAATGCAATTGAATGCATGTGAGGTAAGATTAGCACCACGAAGAAGTCCTAGTCCTCTTGTGGATTTTAGTAAAGATAAGGAGAGTCCTGTAGCCTCCACTAGGAGATTTTTAACTACACGTGGTCGTGGTGGTCATGGGCAACGTCACTCACGTGGCAGAGGGCGCAGTCGCATGCTACGAGGGAAAAGTACCCGCTTTCAAGGTAAAACCACAAACACCCGTGACAGCTCTTCAAATACGGTGAGTGAAGCATTATCTGATGATAACAGCGTGCCAGTTACTAGAACATCAAAGAGACCGAAAATCTGGGTACAAGAAGATCTGAAGGACAATATGGTAATTTTACCGGAACACCAGTTGAAATGTTTAAACTCTTCCTTGATACCGATTTTTTTGAAATGATTTTATCCGAAACAAAAAAATATGCTGTTTTTTGAATTGTTTAGATCCTAAATTGATGAATTGGTGGCATTTATAGCAATATTAATAAATTCCGGATATAACACTGTTCCATCAAAAACTCACTACTGGGACCAACATGACGACATGAGAAATTACTTGGTATACAACTGCATGAGACGGGACAGGTTCAAAACTGTAATGCGTTTCATACATTGTGCTGATAACACACAAATAGATGCTTCTGATAAGTTGTGGAAGTTGAGGCCGATGATAAATTTCCTTAAAAGGAAATTCAAAGAAAACTATGTACCTTGTTCTAACCTGAATTACGATGAATCAATGATTGAATACTTTGGAAAACACGGGTGCAAACAATTTAATTGCGGCAAACCAATTAGGTTTGGATTCAAAAATTGGTGTTTGAATACTCCAAATGGGTATTTATTAGACTTTGAAATATATCAAAGAAAAAGTGTTCAAGAAAACGTAGAGTATGACAAGCTCTATGGTAAAGCAGCATCGCCGGTAATCAAAATGATTGATGAGATGCCCTCCAGTATTCAATCGTTACCAATGAGTTTTTATCACGACAATCTTTTCACTAGTTTTGAATTACTCTGTAAGTTGAAACGACGGGGTTACCATGGAACGGGCACTGTAAGAGAAAATAGGCTTCCTAAAGACATACCTCTGACTAATAAAAACGATTTCATGAAAGTACCTCGAGGCAGTTGTATACACAAAGAGCAAAGGAGAAGGTGTAATTGTGGTGCGATGGAAAGATAATTCTGTTGTTACAGCCATGGCAACCCGTTACGGTGTGGAACCACTCTCCAATGTGACAAGGTATTCTGCATCCGATAAGAAGAAGATACAAGTACCTCGGCCATCTGTTTATACAAACTATAATAAATACATGGGAGGCACAGATTTGATGGACCAAAACCTCAATACCTATATAATTGGCTTTAGAGGCAAGAAATGGTGGTGGCCTATTTTTACATACCTGATTGACGTAACTATTTGTAGCGCCTGGGTCCTTTCAAGGTGCGCTAGTAGTTCTTTAAGCCAGCTGGACTTTCGGAGACATATTGTTCAAACATACTTGCATCAATTTCGAACCCTTCCTAGATCAGGCGGTCGTCCATCTACATCCAAATTTTCAAAAATAGGAAATAGAGTGGCTGATGAAATACGCTACGACGGTATAGCTCATTCTATTAACTCCAACCAACTTAAGAATCCAACTTAACTCCAACTCCAACTTAAGAACTATTTATGTAACCACATGAACGCAATAAAATGTTTGAGTTTGAGTTTGAGTTTATTGAGGGGGGAAAGCGAAAAAGGTGCGCACCGGAAATCTGTAAGAGCGAAACTAGGGCAGAATGCCGAAAATGTGGTGAAGGTCGGTCTCTGCCTTTCTTGTAATTTTCAATACCATACTAAACTCTTTATAATATCATAAAAATACTAAATTACAGATATTTTTTTAATTAACTTAATTCTTGTTTTATTTTCAAAAAGCTATAAAATATTAAGTCCTTAGATTATAACGTATGAGCTTCTGTTTTCTTACATTTTTATATAAGCAAAACAGCATCATAATTTTATACGAAATGCTAACATAAGAGGTTAACGATGCCATGTGGCATGATGAAAGACCACTCCTTTTCAGTAGGTCGATTCCGGCCGTTTTTTCTCAATTTCTTGCTTAAGTCTTACTAGTTGTTGGCAGTAGAGATTTGAATCGATGTTTTTACCCCGATGTAAAAAGCTCATAATAAACGATGCTCTTCTAATCCCACCATACACACAGCATCGCCTTATTGCGTGTTAATCCGGGTTTCGCTACAGTCTGTGGACTTGACTATCCTTTGACCATGATCTTTTTCGTACGATCTTGTAGGTGATCCACTCTCATCACCAGTGATTAATCTTTGCAAAAATGGTTGTTTTATTAAGTTTCAATAGAGATTCGCGAATGAGTACACGATTCCTTAGGTTTTTTTTCAATGAGCTCGTGTGATACCTAAATATCTATAACCCTGTAATGTATTCAAAGTAGTTGTAATACTTCCAATACATTACTCTAAGTAACTCAGAGGCTCTGAAATCCTTGTTTAGTTTGAGACATTAATATATCTAAACAGCAATAGTACACATAACTTTGGAGTACGATTCCGAGTATGAAATTCTCTCATCTTCTAATATTTTTCATAAAAAAAGCTTCTTCGTCTTCTTCCTTTTATTTTTGAAAGCAGTTTTACACCTCACTCTTTTGCTAAGCTCTGGACTCGCTCAGCAAACCATGGAATGAAGTTTGATTTCTTATTTCACTCAGTCTATTCAAAAGATTACTTAGTAAAATGTTAGTTTTCTGTAGGTCATTATTTTCGTACTGTAGAGCTTCAGAATCAGGATTAATGATTTCAAATAGTCAATAAAAAGGCGACAAGCACTATAAAATTTTAGCTCTTTAATACTCGTTTCCGAGTATCCACGAGATTTTTTAGGTTGGATAAACGGAATAACCCTATGTTTTGATTTCTTAAATTTACGCGAACACTACACATTGAATAAAACTATTATTTACGGATTTTATCGCGTTTAATTACTTTTAATTTATTTTTATTATTATCCCGACGTTTCGGGTGCTTTACAGCGCCCATGGTCACGGGGGGGACTGAGATGTTTGACGTCCCAATGTCATAGTTAGTCCGGCTACCTTCAGTTTTTTAATATTAATTTTTGGTTTAATATTAAAAAACTGAAGGTAGCCGGACTAACTATGACATTGGGACGTCAAACATCTCAGTCCCCCCCGTGACCATGGGCGCTGTAAAGCACCCGAAACGTCGGGATAATAATAAAAATAAATTAAAAGTAATTAAACGCGATAAAATCCGTAAATAATAGTTTTATTCAACCCTATGTTTGCCAAATTATCGAAAAAAATTTACACTTCAGGAACACATTTCGTAGCATCGTTTAAAATTAAATTTATTGCGTGTGTCGCACGAAGAACATAATCGGCATTTGGGTTTATAATGATTTGTAATCCTTCATACACAACCGACATGACATTTGCTCCATCCTAACCCTACTAATGTAGAGGACGTTTGTATAAACAAACTCCATATTCTTTTATGGTATTTAAGGACGCGTTTACAAAATTGATAGGTATAGAATCGCACTACTACATTGACAAAAGTCACACACACAAGTGTACGCACGGTTGGCTGTGAGAATCGTAGTCAAATGAAATTATTTTGATAATTTGAAAGATTGAATTTGTTTTTTATTTCTTATACCTCAGAAATATACATAGATACGAAATACGAATACCTGCTCCAGAGACTGCTTGGCACTGGAAGCCCTCTACTGGTAGTGGGATGTTAGCTCTGGACTTTGAACTGGTTTTGTCAGTTATAATAAGACCTTACCTACCTGCGGACTTGATGGAGTGACCTGAAGGTGTAATTCGGTGATTACAAGTGGAACTCCTAGAGTTGTAGAACTAGGTGTGCCGAGTTTGGGTTCGTTTTGTTAGTTACAATGAGACTTTACCACCGGTCTTGATGGAGTGACCTGAAGGTGTAATTCAGTGATTACAACTGGAACTACTAGACTAGTAGAACTAGGTGTGCCGAGTTTGGGTTCGTTTTGTTAGTTACAATGAGACCTTACCACCGGTCTTGATGGAGTGACCTGAAGGTGTAATTCAGTGATTACAACTGGAACTACTAGACTAGTAGAACTAGGTGTGCCGAGTTTGGGTTCGTTTTGTAGGTTATGATGAGACCTTACCACCGGACTTGATGGAGTGACCTGAAGGTGTAATTCGGTGATTACAAGTGGAACTCCTAGAGTTGTAGAACTAGGTGTGCCGAGTTTGGGTTCGTTTTGTTAGTTATGATGAGACCTTACCACCAGACTTGATGGAGTGACCTGAAGGGGTAATTCAGTAACTACTGCTGGAATATCTGAACGAGTAGTTATTACCACCTAATTACACCTTCAGGTCACTCAATCAAGTCCGGTGGTAAGGGCTCATCGTTACTAACAAAACGAACCCAAGCTCGGCACATCTAGTTCCACTAGTCTAGGAGTTCCAGTTTAATCACTGGATTACACCTTCAGGTCACTCCATCAAGTCCGGTGGTAAGGTTGCATCAAACTAAGAAAATGAACGCAAACTCGTCACATCTAGTTCGACTAGTCTAGGAGTTCCACTTGTAACCACCTGATTACACCTTCAGGTCACTCAATCGAGTCCGGTGGTAAGGTCTCATCATAACTAACAAAATAAGCCCAAACTCGGCACACCTAGTTTTACTCTGCAAGAAGTTCAAATAGCGGTCACGAAAGTACACCTTCAGGTCACACCATCAAGTCCGGAGGTAAGGTCTCATCATAACCAACAAAACGAGCCCAAACTCGGCACACCTAGTTCCACTCGTCCAGGAATTGCAGTAGTAGTTACCTTCAGGTCACTCTATCAAGTCCAGAGGTAAGTTTATATAACCTACTTATTTTTAGCTAAATAAAAAACAGTGAGTATAAAAATAATAATTTTATCATTTGTCAAGTACCTACTATGTTTCCAATTTGTTTTTTTCTAATATTTTATGTATGTACAGCGATCTTTTCAGAATGAGCCGCTGCAAACAGGCGATACAGTGTCCACTCACGACGGCGGCCGAGCGCGGACTGTGGTTTCATCGAAATCTTTGTACAATAAATCAAAGCAGGCACCAACAATAAAATAGCCCTTATTGCAATAGATTATGATTCATCCATATTAGCAAAATATGTGAAAAAATGTGTATCAGTTTTTATTTTTTCTACGACTATTTGTGACATTTTGATAAAAAATAAACACAAATATTTTTATTGAATATGTCTGTCATCTTACAGTATTTTTTAAATTTTTTAAATATGTTGATAATAGACCAAAACATGTACCGAAACTCAAGCCGGTATCGTTAATTTTGTCGAAAATGGCAACGAAAGTTCGTTTTTACAATATAAAAAACTACTATTTTCAACAAAAGAGTTAAAAACTTTTGCAGATGAAGAACCAATCTATACATAGTAGTTTTTACTTATATTTGATTTGGTTTAGTTTTGTCACAAAACGTACCGAAAAACACCCTAATTTTGGTTGATTTGCAAACGCGTCCTTAAACAACAGTTTTAAGTCCTGTACTACAACCGGATGCCGCTATGAATCCCAAAAAGAACTCGAATATTTTTATTTCTTTAGGTAGGTAGGTACATTATCATAATTTTCTGTAATCGAGATGTATCGAAAAACTACAGAAAATTGGTCAATCTTTGACGGACCTTCTTTAGGCACGTTGGGCACAATTTGATGATATGATTTTTTCTCGGGAAGTACGGTCTAAGAGTTAAAGTGAGATTGTGGACAACATTTTATGAATTTTTACTTACACACGTTCGGGGCCCCTGTAGCCCGGGGCCCCCGTATCATTGATACGGCTGATACGGCGGTAGTTACGCCCCTGATGTGTAGAAGCGTTTCTTCCGTTATTGAACAGAACCGATACATCCTTGAGTTGCTTAGTCCCAGAATGGACATGTTTTTTTTAAGACAACAGTGTCCAGTCAGGGTTCTTGCCAGAATGCGCAGTTTATTTTTACCTAATCCCAGGGCTTCTGAAACGAATTTAGGATGAAAAGCCCGTATTAAGGTTTAAAAATATTTTAAACCTGGTGTATCAGACCAGATCTTAAGTGATTGATTGTGATAAAGAGTTTCAAGGGACAATCGGGCTAGGCTTCTTGAGATTCCACATAATGGCTGGGTTCCAAACTGTGTTGCTCTTTATGCTCCCCCCCCCCTCCCTCCCCCGTGCGAACTCATCGGCTAGTTCATGTCTACAATACCCGCGTGACAAGGAACCTATCTTAGAACGACTCAGTTATTACATCCTCAGGCGTTTAGACGGTTCACGCAGTCTCCAACTAGCCTCGAGTTCACTAAGTTTGATCTCAGCCCTAGCAATGCTGCTTGATTATCAGAGTTTATATAGATTACATGGTTGACGTAGTGTTTTTGTAGATTGATTTCCGCACACTGAAGTATGACGAAACTTTCTGCCTGGAAAATATAAGTGAATCTACCCTAATTCATACTAAGTTTGAATTTTGGGGCATTCCCCATAAATTCCAAAGCCTACGTCGAATTCCATTTTTATTGCGTCGGTGTACCATATAAGGTTACCGACCGAGTCTTCTCGGGAGGGTAGTTCCACTATATACTTTTTATTAAAAGTAAGAACCGTATTTCCTTGAGTCGAGCATAGATCTCAATTTTTAATAAAGCAAGCGCAGATCACCCTGAGATTTAATCTACACAAAACCGCCTTCGCCTCCTGGTGTGAATAAAGATCAAGGGGCGTTAGACACAGAAGTGCATTAAGAGCTGTTCCAGGCGACGAAAAAGTTAAGTATTTGAGATAGTGCATGCAATTGAGGGGCTGGGAGGTGCTCTCAGACTGGGTTAGGACACATTATTTTATTTTATTAAGCGAGTGTGAGCAAATTAAGTTCTAATAATTTATTATAATATAATATTAACCACATGCATTGAAAAATGCCCGAAATATTAAGTCAAATTCTGGTTTGAACAACTTTAATTTTTCTACCATGTTCACCGCGTCGCACCACTATTGTACCCTTGACCTCGACAATCACTCATGTCTAAGTCACACACTTGTACAATTGCATCAAGAAAGAGGCCAGTAAGTCCTTTTTCAGAAGAGTCACTTACTGGTTTGTAAGCAACAAAATACTCGTGCTTTAATTAGCTTGTCTTAATAACTCGTGCTTCCTAATTAGCGTCAACAAAACGGAATGTTAGTGACAAGAGTGAGTGAATTGGTGACCGGTGGTTGATTTCGGCGCCCCCCTGATGACAGCGCCCGGTGCGGTCCACCGCTCGCACCACCCTAGGGCCGCCACTGAATACCACTGGAATCATTTGGATATATTCAATTGAAATAAGCGTACTTATATAATAATTAGTAACTGAATACTAATTAGTAATAGTTTAACCTTTTGAGCGCCACGCCTAAAACGCATTACCGTGTCCTGTACGCCAAAGCGAAAACTAAACGAAAATACCTACGAAAAAAATAGTCTTGCCAAGAGTTGATATATCGATAACACAAAATAACATGATTTTGTTGGTTTTTTATGCAATAAATGACTCTTTATAATCTTTTTATTTAATCTTGTGCTGTCTTCCACTCTTTTTATACATGTACTTTGTACATAAATAAAAAAAACAATAACAATAAAATAGTAGTAAACCACAGCACTACTCTTCATCGTGATGACGTCAATGTCACGACTGGACGACAACGGCGTAGCTGACCTTCCTTTTTGAAACTTTTTTAGAGATGTAGCCGTGTCGCACGTTGTGTATCGACTTCAAAATCGATCTAACCAAAATATACAGAGATCGACTTAAAATATTTTATACGTCGAAAGACAGAAGAAAAGTCTTACGATATTACGACAATGGGGGTTGGATATGATGCTGATGCTACTACATGATTTTGAGATAATCATAATCGTGATCTTTATTGCAATCAAATGGTAACAATAGATGTGATGTTTTTTAAGCTATTGCATAGCTTCTATCGCGGGCTTTGAGTGCGGGAAAATCCAGAAATTTCGTAACGAAAAAAACCTCACGCTCTCCGACGGGCACGGAGGTGTGGCTTGAAGGCCGTGCATTGTCTAACGATGGTCTAACGTCGTTTCTTTTCCTCAGTCTTCGACACGGTGTTTGTGTAAAAGTGTTTTGAAATTTTGAATATGAATGAACAAAGTGCATTTATTATTAAGGCTGCTCTCTCGCAAAAAGCTTGAAAAAAGCGTGCAGATGAACCAACTTTTCGTCGACACTTACAGAGAAATTACATATGAAAAAAATAGCTAGTAATCTACATGATCTGATACGTAATTTGGTTTAGCCATAATTTTTCTATTGGTGTCACATAATAAATAAAAAAATACCCAAATCACCTCCAAATCGTTGAGATGAAACCACTTTACTCCTTCATTGTTTATCAAAGGAATATAAAAAAAATATCTACTGCTTTGCAATACAAAATAAAATAATTTGGTTTGGTTACTTTTTAGAAATATGTATTATTTTTATGATAATAAATTAAAAATGCGTCCCGATTAAATACTGCGTCTGTATCACCCCCGCATTCGTCCACGAATTCAGTGCGGGGCGCATCGTGTTGCTAGGTGGACGTACGCCGCGTTGCGAGAGCTCAGCACTACGAAATAAAATCGTAAAATATTACTGCAAAAATTTAATTTTGTTAATAGTTTTTTCTGATTCTTGTTTAATAGTAGTGTTTTATAGTTATATTAATTGTACAGTTTTATTAATGTTTAAGTTTAGTTTGTAAAACATGGGGAATAAGCAGAAACGATTGAAGAGAGGTCTAAAAAATATTACAAACAAAAGGGTATACATTTACCAAGGTAAGTTTTAAGTTTTATCTACATATTTCATAATATTAGACGGGTGCTGTTTATAAAATACCTATATTACTGTGATTTCGCCACTCTGTGACGAGACAAAGCGCGGCAAACGCAAGTGGTAAACAATATTAACTTCTCATTTATACAATAAGAGAAAAAAAATTGTTTTCTTATCGGTCACCACGCTCAAAAAGTGTAACTTGATTTAATATCAAAGACTTAACTGCATAAATAAAATAAATAAATAATTATAATTGCATAAGTTGATAAAAATGCTATGCAATAGCTTTACCGCGGCAGTCCCCGAGTGCCACACGTCTTTTTTTTTAAATAGTCCGCATTTGAACCCAGTTTGGGCGTAGCAATTAAAAAAAATATTTTTAAACTACAATATTAGATTTCATTAATAAATTACATTATATTATTTCAAAATTCTGTAAATTTAATAAAATTAATAATCACAATATCAAGTAAAAAATAATAATACTTATTATTTTTAAATAAAAATAAAATTAAGTAAAAAATAATAATTGAATAAAAAAATTAAAGATAGGCACTGGCCGATGTTGTCAACACAAATTAAATAATATTTGTATCAAAATATTCATTTAAATTATAAAAACATTTTTCCAACTTTAATTTAGATAAAAATGATTTGTAGTACTCGTTAAATTCTTTGTCATTTGAAAGGTTATTAAAAATTTTAACTGCCATACAGTAGGGACTAGAGCTATGCAAAGCAAGAGTAGATTTCGGCAATAGTAGCCTATTTTTATTTTTTGTAATTCGTTCGGTAAATAGTTCTGGGTAGTTTTTTACAAATTTGCATGTTTCCCAAATATAAATAGACGTCAAAGTCTTTTGACTTTAAACTTTTGCTGTGCATCTTTGCTATTTCCCCCACAACATGACAACGTATGACAGCCACGAAGAGGTGTAAACGTAATATGCTGACAGAGCACTGGAGACATCTGTGGTTTTCTTTATTTTTCGTAATACGTATGTGAATTTTGATAGCCTTTTTTTTACTTTATTTATATGTGTTTTCCAGTTTATATGGCAGTCGATTCCCAGGCCTAACAAGTTGAAGTTGTCAACAGTTCCTATACGTACATTATTATAAGTAAAAGAAATATTTAGTGGTGATTTTTGAACTGGTCGGAATTGCATAATTTTGGTTTTATCAACATTAATCTCTAGGTTGTGATGTGTCAGCCAATTTGTAACCTGGTTCAATACTTGATTCAATTTATTATTTAAATGCTGGTCTTTTGTATGCGTAATAAGAGTGGAAATGTCTCAGCAAATATAATAGAGGTTTGAGAAAGTAAATCGCACAACACAAAATGTAAAATTGCTCTTCATACCTTAAGAAAAAAAAAAACATTTATTATTTGTAATTTTATATAATTAAAATAAATAAATTCATCATCATCGACGCTTTCTAAAATGCGAATAAGTTCTGAGGAATCGTTCATGATGCACTGCACTACTTTTTCAGCTATTCGTTTATGACGTCATCAGGGTGTCGTCTAGCCTTGACCACGGCGCCCAATAAACTGATAATCTATGGCGCGCTAAGGATTCGCCAGAGTTGAGATATATTAATAGACACAATGATGAATCAAGATGAAAGTGTGAACTTCCCAACAGAGATTTTAAATCCACCGAATTCGCTTGGTATGCCTTTGCATGTATTGAAGATAAAAATTAGATCACCAGTCATATTATTATAAAATTTTAATTCACTTAAATTATTTAACGGTACAAGATTATGTATAAAACAACTTCTCAATTATTGAGGCAGTAATTCTAACTGGCAAAGAAAAAGGAAAATCTGTTTTTATACCACGAATTTAATTAATTTCAAATGATTTACCATTATGTTTT
Organism: Parnassius smintheus behrii; assembly: GCA_036936625.1. Taxonomy (NCBI): domain Eukaryota; kingdom Metazoa; phylum Arthropoda; class Insecta; order Lepidoptera; family Papilionidae; genus Parnassius; species Parnassius smintheus. Next base: position 1,119,727 of record JAUPFT010000025.1, read on the forward strand.
AAACGGTTACAGTTTCCTCTACGATTGGCTTACAGTATAACTATCAATAAGGCACAAGGTCAAACGTTCCAATATTGTGGAGTGAATTTGGGAGAATTCCGTTTTACACATGGTCAACTTTATGTAGCTTTTTCGTGCGTTGAACAGAAAAAATAATATTCATGTCTGCACCAGAAGAAAAGACAGTAAATATAGTGCATAAGAATGTATTGTAATACAGGCATTCAGTACATGACTATCTGTAAAGTATTTTTATATAATGAATAAAAACATATGTAAGAAAAAAAACTTAAAAATTAAACAAGAAAAGTCATGTGTTTTTAATTTTAAAAAACTAATTTAATAAAATATACATTTATGAATAAATATTCAACAAAAACTAATCCAGCGAAGCGGGTTTTCACAGCTATTGTACATTTATTTCACCAGATTATCACGAAGAATATTTTGCTCCAGTGTGTATATTCAAATGCCTTTGCATACTACTTTTTGTAACACACTTATATTCACAGATATTACATGAAAAAGGTTTTTCTCCGGTGTGTATTTTTATATGTGTTTGCAACTTACTTTTCGTAATACATCTATATTCACAGATATTACACGAAAAAGGTTTTTCTCCGGTGTGTATTTTCATATGTTTTTGCAAATTACTTTTCGTAATACATCTATATTCACAGATATTACACGAAAAAGGTTTTTCTCCAGTGTGTATTTTCATATGTGTTTGCAACTTACTTTTCGTAATACATCTATATTCACAGATATTACACGAAAAAGGTTTTTCTCCTGTATGTATTTTCATATGTGTTTGCAAATTACTCTTTGTAATACATCTAAATTCACAGATATTACACGAAAAAGGTTTTTCACCTGTATGTATTTTCATATGTGTTTGCAAATTACTCTTTGTAATACATCTAAATTCACAGATATTACACGAAAAAGGTTTTTCACCAGTATGTATTTTCATATGTGTTTGCAAATAACTCTTTGTAGCACATCTAAATTCACAGATATTACAGGAAAAGGGTTTTTCACCGGTGTGTATTTTCAGATGGGTTTGCAAAATACTCTTTGTAACACATTTAAATTTACAGACATTACACGAAAACGGTTTTTCTCCAGTGTGTATTTTCATATGTATTTGCAAATGACTCTTTGTAATACATCTAAATTTACAAATATTACAGGAAAAGGGTTTTTCACCAGTATGTATTTTCATATGTGTTTGCAAATGACTCTTTGTAATAAATCTAAATTTACAGTTATTACAAGAAAAGGGTTTTTCACCGGTGTGTATTTTCATATGTGTTTGCAAATTACTTTTCGTAATACATCTAAATTTACAGACATTACACGAAAACGGTTTTTCTCCAGTGTGTATTTTCATATGTGTTTTCAAATGACTCTTTGTAATACATCTATATTCACAGATATTACAGGAAAAGGGTTTTTCACCGGTGTGTATTTTCATATGTCTTATCAAACCACTTTTACTAGTACATCTATATTTACAGATATCACACGAAAAAGGTTTTTCTCCTGTGTGTATTTTCATATGCCTTTGCAACTTACTTTTTGTAATACATTTGTAATCACAATTATTACAACAGTACACTTGCTTAGCGGCGTGCACTTTAAGATGTGCTAAAATGCGACGTTTATGAGATGTTTTAAATTCGCAAATTTCACAGTTATATATATCCATTAGTTGTGGTACTGGAGTTCGTTCAACTTGTGTCTGAACTGCGTCTGAGTCCTTTGGCGTCTTATGACTGTATGATATGTGGTCGGCGAGAATATCTTTTGTAAAAAACTGTTTTTTACAATCATCACATTCAAATATGTATTTTGTTGATGTCTCAGATGTGTTTTCCGTAAGTATATTTACACTCTGTTTCAAAATTTTCTTTTTCATGATTTTTGCAGAATGCTTCCCTTTTTTAATACCTGGTCGAGTGTCTCTTTTCAGTTTACGCTTTGATTTAATAGTAGGGCTTTCTAAATCGAGGTTTCCTTTACGAACGTCATTTATGTTACAATCAGTAGAATTTGATTTAATCTCACACGGTTTTGAAAAATTATTTGTTTGTATGCGGGGCCGTTCTGAAATACAAATGAATCAAACATTTTATTTATTGTAATATACCTTAGACGGTTTACAATGGGCGGAGTTTATGTCTTATGGCATTCTCTTTATCAGTCAGCCCAGGGAGATATAGAGAAATTATAATATTTTACATAATTATAATAAATAATGGTGCTAGATATAAAGTATTTTAGCCAATTACTCTAGATAACAGATTCATTTTTTGGTGGGAAAGAATGTTAAAGAATCTAAATCCGAATAGTAATGATGACGTTCTTCTGACCATGTTATAATTACATTAATCTAATAATCGCTGGTTCGAATCCCACACAGAAAGCGTCATACATACATACATACATTTTGACTAGTATTGTTGTAGATATTAAGAATACAACCTAGGTAGTAATATTAGAATAATCTATTCTAACAATCGCTGTATCGAATTCCACACAGAACTAGTGTTACACACACAGTACAGTCGAAGTTGGCGCGTAAGTGCATAAGAGAATTCATCATTACATTTTGTTCCGTGGGTTTCGTAAGAGGCTACTATAGGTTTATTTTTTCGACAGATGGCGGTATAACCACCTCGTTTACTTCAGATGTAAAATATCCAGACCGGCGACAGGCAACATTGGCACGTGCTTACGTCTGGTTCTGCGATCGTCAATCCCATACCAAGCAGTCATGCTTCCCTACATGGGGAGACGTCCTTCTATGTGCAGCAGTGGAAGTTTACGGAACGATTAGAATGGAGGAATTATTTGTAGGTTTTTTTTTATAGAAGAGAGGGCACACGAGCATACGGCTCACCAGATGTTAAGTGATTACCGCCGCCCATGATCAACCGCAACACCAGGGGAATTGCAGGTGCGTTGCCGGCCCTTTAGAAACGAGTAAGCTCTTTTCTTGAAGGTCCCCAGGTCCGGAAAAATTGCCAGTGGTAAACTATTCCACAGAGAGGTCGTACGCGGAAGAAAACTCTTTTTGAAACGTACAGTGATAGACCGCCAAGCATCCAGATGGTGAGGATGGTATCGGGATGTTTGCTGCGTAGTGCGTTCACGAAATTTGGCGGCTGGGATTAATCCGAACATTTCCTCAGAGCACTCCCCATGGCATATGCAAAAGAAAATGCAAAGAGATGCAACATCTCTTCGCAGTGCCAGTGAATCGAGCCGATCGGAAAGCACTCGGTCGTCGACGATTCGAGCCGCTCTGCGCTGGGTGCGGTCAAGTGGAAGGAGCTGGTACTGGAGAGCCCCAGCCCAGAGATGGGAACAGTATTCCATGTGCGGCCGTACCTGCGCCTTATAAAATTGCAGGCGGTGTGCCGGCATGAAATACTGTCCCACTCTGCTGAGCACGCCAAGCTTTTTAAAGCCCAATTTGGCCTTCTCTTCCAAGTGACCACGAAACTGCACGTCACTCGATATGTCGACGCCGAGGATTCCGATACCGGTAGAGGCAACAAGGGGAGTGCCTTGAATCTGAGGAGATACGACAAAGGGGTTCTTTTCAGCGGTTAACGCGCAAACTTGTGTCTTCTGGGGGTTAAACTGGACTAGATTTAGTCGCCCCCAATCCGAGACTCTGTTCAGCAAAGACTCGACTTCAGACACAAGTTTGTCCCGGCACTCGGAGACGTTTCCCCGAGAAATATTGGCTCGGCCGGTGTAAAGAGCATCACCAGTGCTGTCATCTGCATAGCAATGAATGTTACGGGTTTGGAACATATCATTGATATGCAGAAGAAACAGCGTTGGCGATAGCACGCAGCCTTGTGGAACACCAGCATTAATAGGCTTGCAATCGGAGCTTGCACCGTCTACAACGACCTTGATGCTCCGATCTGCAAGAAAGCTGGTGATCCAATCGTACAATTTCTCGGGAAGCCCATAGGAAGGGAGCTTCGAAAGAAGCGCTTTGTGCCAAATCCGATCGAAGAAGGCCTTCGCAATGTCTAAACTAACGATCAATGCCTCCCCCTTGGACTCTACTGCCTCCGCCCATCTATGAGTTAGGTAGACCAGAAGATCACCAGCTGACTGACCACGGCGAAAACCGTATTGGCGATCACTAATCAGCTGGTGATCCTCAAGGTACCTCATGAGCTGGAAGTTTACAATGGACTCCATTGTTTTGGAGAACAAGGAGGTGATGGCGATAGGCCGGTAGTTGGACGGGTCTGAGCGGTCGCCTTTTTTAGGGATCGGGTGGACGAAAGCCGTCTTCCATGATTTTGGGACTACGCCTAGGAAGTAGGAATACCGGAAAAGACGCGTTAAAACCGGTGCCAAATCTGGAGCACACGTCCTCAGCACAATTGGGGGGATTCCGTCAGGCCCACTCGACTTGTGGATGTCCAGGGAGAGGAGGGATGGTCGGCGGCGTACTCCCCCCGTCATCGAGAGTCGAGTTGGACGCAAAGAAAGAGCCTAGAAGATCGGCTTTCTCCTTTGCGGTATGGGCCAGTGAGTCGTCCTCTCTGTGCAGAGATGGAAGAGATGGCTGACAGAAATTCCCCTGAACAGCCTTGGCGAGAGACCAGAATGCACGGGTTCCAGAAGGAAGGCGAACTAGTTTCTCGCCAATTCTGTCCATGTGCTGACTTTGCCTTGGCAATGACTCTTTTGAAGGACCTAGAGGCGGAATTATACTTCTTTTTTAGACCGCTGGTATTTACATCCCGGGACGTTGATGCGTCAGCCCAGGCTTGGCAGCACTCCTGCTTATAGCATGATGCTATTTTACAGGAGCGACCAAACCATGGCTGAGATTTGCCTCCAATGGGCAGCACAGAGGAAGGAATAAAAATTTCAATACCCTGAAGTACCACATCAGCGACAGAATCCGCAACAACGTTGGGATCGTCCGGCGAGAAGCAAACCCGTCCCCCTTGTAGGATGCAAAGAAAGACCGCATCCCATCCCCATCGGCTGACCTATAGTGCCAAACACGGTGGCAGCCTGCAGAATGCAACTGCGATTTCAGCGTGAGTGGCCACACTCCGGATAAGACAATGGTCCGAGGAGCCTAAAGGGGCGTCAACGTCAGGTCATACAGACTCAAAACAAGCCCTGGTAGCTCAGGGGCCAGTAGTTTGCCATAAGATTTTACAGTATGCTAGCAACCCAGCCTGGTTCTCCACCGGCATCCATAAAATTGTACAAATCGACGTCAAGTCCGAATCGGGTGATAGTTTGTCATAATAGTTAACAGAAAAATTTTAAAAATATTTTTGAAATTTTTGTATTTTGTAATGTATTTTAAATATTACAAGCATTAATAAAAATCGAAAAAATCTACATCCTCTCACAGTCTTTTAACTCCTGTTGCAACAAATATTAATTCTTTTTTCAATTTTATTTTATTTTTTATAGGATAAAGGTGACAAACGAGCACACAGTCCAACTGATGGTGAGTGGTTGCTGCGGCCCATAAACATCTACATTAATCCACAATTAAAAATCAAAACGCAAATGCGTTGTCACCCCTGAGCACTGCGATACCAGTATCGATCATCTCGATCCCAGTAAAAAGGGTCACCGGATTTCTACACTCACCATACAAAACACAGCAGCATTAAGATACTATTTTACGCTGGTATTCTGTGAGAGTGTGGCCTTTTCTCGGTCGAGCCCACCCATTCTTGCTACAACCATAATATAGCTGCAACGTGGCTCTACCATGTACAAATTATTATTGTGTACTTAATTTTATTTTTTGCCTAACTCGGGATCTCATGATTAGCAGACGTACTTACATCAACTTTCTCAGACATTAGTAGCCCTATCAACAAATCAGTGAATCCCCTTTCCTGTTTTATCTTATAACACCTTGGGTCACCACCGACGAATTCAGTACTTTCTTAAAACAACATAATTGTATGGCCTACAAATAATCATTTTGGTTCATTTGGGTCACAAACAATTATTTTGTTTGTTCATGTGTAATAAAAGAACAAAATTTTGTATGAGCAGTACATCTCCAACTACATGATACAGGAAAAATTTCTAATGTGGTGTTTTTTTTTTTTAAATTTTTGATACGGTTTTTTAAAATAAATTCTTTTACCTATGTCAAAGTCATCTGTTATACTCTTTGAACCACACATAATTAGTGGCAAGTCGTTATCCAAATCCTTATGTTGATCGTCAAAAGCATCAATCTCAAAGTCTTCTTGTTTTACAGCAGTATCTGGAATGAAACAGATTCTGACTCAATATATAAAATAAAAACTGATATTTTTTCCAAGCGACTAGATCATTACAGTCTATCACACAGCTCATGGACCCGAGCCACCCACTTTCAGTACCATACTGCATGTTTTATAAGCTAAGTGTAATAACCTAAAGTGGCAATGAGCTGAAGAACTGAAAAACGATGTAGAAGAAAGGTTCTCCTAACGTGTCGTAATTTTGGCAGCCTCATGCCAGTAGACGAAGTGTAGGGCGGTCCCCCACACATGCAGAAAGTCAATGGATCCAGACAGCTCAGGACCATGTTTTATGGTGTTCCCTGGGGGGGTCTATGTTCAACAGTGGACTTTTTTGTTATAGGATAAGGTGACAAACGAGCACACAGTCCACCTGATAGTAAGTGGTTGCTGCGGCCTATAGACATCTACATCTATCCTCGATTACAAATCAAAATATAGATGCGTTTTCATTCGTGAGAACTAAGATGGAATGCCTCATTTCCAGTAAAAAGGGCCTCCGGTTCTCTACACTCACCATACGAAACACAGCAGCAGCATTAAACTACTTTTTTACGCTGGTATTCTGTGAGAGCGTGGACCTTCCCCGGTCGAGCCGACCCATTCGTGCTACAACTATACTACAAATATAACTGCAGCATGGCTCTACCACGTATAAACTTACTGACTACTTGTGAAGGGATGTAATGAAGATGATGATTCCTCAACCTCATTTAGTGAGTGTTTGTCACAACCTGTTTTAAGTAGGGGAGTACTTGCCAGTACGAGGATGCTTTGAGCATCTTTTATCCATATATTTTTTAGTATGAAGTGACAAACAAACTAACAGTCCACCTTATGGTATGTAGCCGATCCACCTGATGGTAAGTGCATACTGCAGTCCATGTACTGCCTGCAGCTAACTTCAAACATAAAAGGCTACAATGAGCTGTCACCTCTGACGACTAAGATGCAATGTCCCACAGCCTGTGATTATACTGACTTTATACTCTTCAGACTGGCACACAGCAGTGCACGCACTGCTATTTGACGACAGAAATAAGTAACAGGAGGATGGAGGAGTCCATCTGGTTTAAGAAATTGGCAAAGATAGGTGGTAGCTTACCAGTTATAAGTATATCATTAACTCCTATGAAGTTAATACATCTTAGTGTACCTACATACTGGCTGCATTTATACAGGGTCAAAACATTCATAAATATATTTATACATAGGTAAAAGAAAATGTGTAACTGTGGTGGACTGCAGTATTAGTTTTAAATGTAAACATAGTTTCAGTTTTATATTAAATATATAAATAAAATGAAACCTTATGTAATTAGTAATTAGCATATGAAATACTAACTACATATATATATAAATAAAATGTATAAATAAACATGATATATATAAATAGATGTAATATAATAAAATACATAATGTTATATAAGTTAAATTTAAATGCCTATCAGTTGTCTATATGTCGGAAGGCCAAGACGTAAAAATCGTATCGTAAAAATGCTCCAGGTGATAAACAAATAACTTGCGTACGTCGTCGGCCGTCCTTCAGTTGACCGCAGACTTCCGCAGTGAATCCGTGCCGCTTGTGCTTCTAAATTATCTTATGCTGCATTGTTTCCGCTGAATTTCTTCTTCCTATGCTATTGACTTGCATTTACTTCTGTGCTGTGCTTTTTTTCGCTATAAGACTTGCTTGTGTTGGTGGAATTATAAATTAAATAATATAATCATTGTGTGTGGTATAATAAACATTGTGGAGTCAAGTAAGTGTTTACTTCTTTCAATACCCAACACTACATAACAATGCTCATTATGAAGTCCATGTGTGCTTATCTTTTAGATAATTATTTAATTTGTTATTTTCTTTCTCCGTGAGTGTTTTTACATGCACATTGAACTTAGGCAAAAGCAAATCAGTACATTGCACATGAAGTGCTTTTAATTGTGAGTCCATGGGCTACAGTAACCACTTGCCATTATGTAAATTGTACCTTAAATTAATAATATCAAAAAATGTGTGTGTCTTACCTGTTTCATGATTCCCGTTTCCTTCAAATTTGAAATTCTCGTTTTCGATTTTCTCTTCCTCAACTTTAACAGATTCAAGGCTAAAAATGTCATCATTACAATCATTTTCTATATCACACTCTACTGGCCAGATATCTATATGATCGATCGGTGTGAATTGAATCTCATCTCTAGCCTCATGTGGTTTTAGCATTGACTGAAACCAAACTCTTTTTTGAATAAGAGAAAAAGTCAGTGTAGTGGTAGTGGCGTAGGAGAATGCATACTACCTAATACCATCCCGCAGATGCAGCAGCATCTTCCTGACAACTCCAAATAACAATAAAACCGGACGAAAGGGAGAGTTTCCAATAAATTTAAATAAGAATGTAGATAGTTTAGAAATGTAATTAGAATCGAGACTAAACAATTTTTCCATTCAGATTCACAAATACTGTAAATTGACAAAAGTTTACTAATCTATAAATAATATTTCGTTTTTATACAATAGATGTGATTTTATACATAACATTATAAACAGTTTGATAATTATTTTTGTAAAAATAAGTACTTCACTTACTGCAATTCATAAAATATAGAACATTGCTCTTACGAAAAAGTAAGTTGGATTGAAAGACAAACTTGACTTTGCAGTAGAAAATACATTCTCCCATATAAAAAAATTAAAATAAATAAGAAGGTTTTATTCATAAGCTAGTACATATACAATGGTAGACTTCTTCTTTCGAATGCGAAATGAGCCCATATCAGAAGTAAGCCCCTCTTCCATAACATAAAATTTACTAAAGCAAGAGCCGCATATACTAAATTTAACGCTGAACGTAAACAACAAATATTTTGGAAATGTATAAAGTAGAAATATTGTGTGTAGTGTGTGTGTAATATTCTCCTTGAGCGCATCTCGAATCCCACAGTTTTCTAACTTCTACAAATAATGGAGATACACAATGTCAAAAGCCTTTATGAGATCAAGAAACACCGCGAGGCAATTTAAATTTTTATAAAGACTATCAACAACTACAGACTTTAGGGCTTCTACAGCATCTTCAGTCGAATTTCCTGCTTGAAAGCCAAACTGGATAAGATGTGAAACTTATTGAGGAAACTTATGAGCCTCTTGTCGATAAGTTTTTCTATAACTTTTGAATATATAGCTTTTTAGTGAAATTGGTCTGTAGTTGCTGATATCTTTCTCATTTCCACTCTTGTGAACAGGTGTTACTAGGGACTCCTTGAGCAGACAAAAACATTCCGTACTTAACTTACTTATATTAAAATAACATGTAGTAGAGTAGAACACTTGACTTGTGATAGCTGGTATAGATTTGTGTTTATAAGCCAATGTTATTGTGATCATTAAATTGCCTGCCAAGTGATGATTAAGGCAAATAGTTATTATAATGGGAATGACCCATCAAGCAGTGAACTTTTATTAATAAGAAAAGTATTATTCCGTGGACTTTGTAGTGATGGTTTCAGGATATCCACTGCCCTGTATACCTACCCACGGGACGGGCGTCGTAAGAGCCGACAGAGGGAAACAGGAACAGGAGTTGGGCAGCGGCATCTTGCTGATAACTACTCACACTAATATATACCTACCCACGGGACGGGTGTCGTAAGAGCCGACAGAGGGAAACAGGAACAGGAGTTGGGCAGCGGCATCTTGCTGATAACAACTCACACTAATATATACCTACCCACGGGACGGGTGTCGTAAGAGCCGACAGAGGGAAACAGGAACAGGAGTTGGGCAGCGGCATCTTGCTAATAACAACTCACACTAATATATACCTACCCACGGGACGGGTGTCGTAAGAGCCGACAGAGGGAAACAGGAACAGGAGTTGGGCAGCGGCATCTTGCTAATAACAACTCACACTAATATATACCTACCCACGGGACGGGTGTCGTAAGAGCCGGCAGAGGGAAACAGGAACAGGAGTTGGGCAGCGGCATCTTGCTGATAACTACTCACACTAATATATACCTACCCACGGGACGGGTGTCGTAAGAGCCGACAGAGGGAAACAGGAACAGGAGTTGGGCAGCGGCATCTTGCTGATAACTACATTGGCAACATTTCTGCTATGAAGCAATCTCTGACAGACTTTTATAGGTATTAATGGATGGAATAAATAATACCATGGACCCTCCTGCAAGCAACTGCTCCAGAACTGCATTTGACTCAATAGCCTGTTGTTGCAATCTCCTGCAACGAATGAGTCTTGCATGACAGATGAAACAGACAATTATGGGCTCCTCATCCTCATCCATCTGAAAATATGAAAATTCATCATAAATATAGGAAACTACTTCAATGTACAATTTTGTAATAAAATATATTTGCCACCACAACTCTCTTCTTCAACATCATTTTGTTATAACATTTAAGTGACAAATAAACCTACAATCCACCTGATGGTAACAGGCTGCCACAGCACATAAGCACCTGCAACGAACTTCAAGCAAAGGCTACAGATGCGATGTTACCTCTGAGGACTAAGATGTAATGCTTCACAGCCTACTGCCATATACTGGCTCTCAATATCATGTAACAGGTCAGAATAATTAAAAAACTGCAGTTGCCAACCCGCCTAGCCTAGGGTGGCAACTATGGCAAATAATAATTGAAAAGGACACAACGGATCGGAAATTAAGAAACAGAAGGGAGGAATCGAGGCTTCTCTCGATCCGGCCTCCTATAACGCCTACGTTGGGTTCGGGAACAACGTATGTGATCTCCGCAACGGAGTAACACACAATTTATACATAAGTTAACTAATACAATAGTTTAATTTACATTTTTTCTATTTATTTCACTATTTAAAACACTTTTAAATTTCTTATACAAAACTATCATTATTTCACTTATACACAGGAATTTTCACATAAAAATAACACAGAATTCAACTTTTTAGCACATACAATCAACCTGAAATGTGTTACAAGTCATTTTACATAAATTGTTGTAATTACAAACATTTTAAATTTTTACATATTCGGCCTCCTAAGGGCGTGGCCAGCGTGCTTCCGTGTACTCACGCTATGTGAACAACTAACTTTGCACGGCTCTCGGCTATCAGAAAAAATAAAATTATGAAATACACCAATTTTATCAATATTTGGCAAATTAAATGCTTTTATACAATTTTCGAACCGTATGAAACTATCTTTAATCAGATAACAATATAAATGAATGTTCTCATTAATCAATCATAACAAATAGGCATTTGTTTTCGTACAAAACATATCAAACTCATATAAGACAATATTTATGCAACTAATTTCTATTATTTCTGTTTATGCACAGAGTGATTACTTCGACCGGGGAACAAATCCGATCTCTAATTTCACTTTAATATTCTTATGAATTTACATCATTTGAAAGATGATTTCAACCGGGGAACAAATCCGGTAACATAATTTATATCTTAAATTCCTTACGAATTTATTAAGCGATATTACTTAGGAAAACGAATAAACTAGTCCGGCCTGGGAGTCGAACCCAAGACCTTCTTATCATTAATTCGACATTTCTTTAAGATTTAACTAAGCATTTTCTTATCAGAGCGTCGTTGCTCGATAGTTTGCTTTTTATAGTTATACGTCATCGGTTGACTTAATAAACTGAAACATTCTTATAGGCGCGTCGCCAACAATCTTCCCCCCGTGCGTTAGCACCATCATTTGGGAGGCGTCGCGGGTACCAGGAATATTATTCTGGATGTAGGTCTCCTCAAGATACCCGTGCTAGTAACGACGTCAACCACTCTGGTGTGACCGTCTGGTCCCGGTAACGTTCTACTAATTTTACCTTTTGGCCACGTATTTCGTGGCAACGAATGATCTATTATCAAAACAATATCGCCCTCTTTAGGTTCCATGAACTTTCCGTTATCACCTGTTCGAGGTATTAACTTAGGCATGTATTCTTTCAGCCATCTTGTCCAAAAATGGTCGGCTAACCTCTGTGCAGCTTTCCAATTGAGTTGACCCGTCAGATGCCGCTCTAAAAATAATCCAGGTGGTCGATCACCACATGAGCGTCCCAGAAGAAAATGATTGGGTGTCAAATCCTCTTCAGGACTATCCATACTGAATGTTACCAGAGGCCTGGAATTTACCGTATGCTCTGCTTCTAAAAGTAACGTATGTAGAACCTCCTCTCGTGGGCTCTTTTCCTTGAGCGTAGCGGTCAACGCAATTTTAATCGATCTTACTAACCTTTCCCAGGCGCCACCCATGTGCGGTGCTCCCGGAGGTATAAATTTCCATTTAATATATTTCTTAAATGACTCATTTTTCATGCCCTCATAGCATTCTTCGCATGCTTTTAATAATTCTTTATTTGCAGCTTTGAAATTCGTCCCGTTATCGCTGTATATAACGGCTGGTTTTCCTCTTCTGGCGATAAATCGCCTTAACGCCATTATCAATGACGCTGGTGTCAATGAGGCTGCTAATTCCAGATGTACTGCTCTGGTAGTCAGACACGTGAATAAAACGCCCCAACGTTTTTTGTGTCGCCTTCGTATAGTCACACTCATAGGACCGAAATAATCCACAGCTGAGCATGAAAAAGGTGGCTCATGATGAGCTATTCTTTCCAGAGGAATATTTCCTTGTGGCACGTTTTGCGGCTTTGACCTGTATGTCCTGCACCACTGACAGTGATGTGACACACTTCGTACTACATTACGTAAGTTCAAGACGTAAAATTTCTGGTTCACTTCATTCATCACCGTCTGGTGATTGGCGTGTCCAAAATGATGATGAACTTCTCCAATCATCATTTTAACGATTTCATGTTTACCGTCTAATATGACAGGTTTTCTACTTTCCTCGGTCAAATTAGACTTGAAAGGTAAAAGTCCATTTAAACGGAGTAAGTTATCCTCTCCTATTTCCATAGATAATTTACTTAAGCGTGAACTTCTTTCAACGCTTTTGCCTGCTTTCAAGCTTTTTATTTCCGAATAAAAACACTCGTCTTGAATAAATTTCCAAATTAATATTTCCGCCTTTTTCAAGAGCGCTATGTCCAACGCGCTATCGGGTCCTTTAACCGACTTTGCTAAAAGTTTGTTGGAACACATAACCGACTTTTCGGCTGCGTCGTCGGGTCCTTTAACCGACTTTCTTAAACTCTTGAATTTTTCTACCGCTTGTAAGGTGCGTGTAGTTGCCCCAAGGAATTTCTTAAAGCTGCTAAATCGTCCGTAGTCGGGTAGACTTAACGGTTCTTGCTTTCTTAACGCATTTACGCCCTTTGGCGATTTTTCTTCACCTGTTTCTAAGCTGTTTATGGTGTCCACTTGTTTGGGCCATAAATCAGGACTTTTCCTGAGGAATTCAGGTCCTTGAAACCAGCGATGACTTACATCGAAGGTGGAAGGAAAATTTCTAGTGGCGTCGTCTGCCACGTTTTGTGACGTTGGAACCCATCGCCATTCACATGGCTCTTACTGTGATCTTCGATCTCAGCCAATCGATGAGCAACGAATGGTTTAAAAGCGCGAGGATCTGACTTAATCCACGCTAACACTGTACGTGAGTCTGTCCAAAACACTCTCTCGGACATCTCGTACTTGCTCTCTTCACTAACCGATGCAGCCAGTCTGCTGCCCATAAGAGCTGCTTGCAATTCAAGCCTTGGAATCGAAATTGGTTTCAAAGGCGCTACTCTTGCCTTTGCGGCGATCAGCGTAATCCGCCTTATTCCTAGCTCGTCCGTGGTGACGTAATACACCGCGGCAGCGTATGCTTTTTCACTAGCATCCGTGAAAGTGTGTAACTCTCCTTTGCCGACGCCTTCAGCAACGGGTCTAGGTACTTCTAAGTGACCTAATTTCTTCACTTCCGATATCCATTTACAAAATAACACGTGTAATTCGTGTGAAACTTCTTCATCCCAAGAGATGCCTGTCCTCCATACTTGCTGGATCAGCGACTTCCCTTGAATCGTTATGGGTGATGCGAGTCCCAAAGGATCGAAGACTGACATCACAGCGCTAGTTATCTCCCTCTTCGTAGGCGGTCGTAAACCTTCCATCACCTCTTCCGGTGTGTTACGAAGACTTGTGGAGAAACTTATTATATCCCGTTTGATATTCCAAATCAAACCTAAAGTGCGCTCTGTGTGCTCTTTATCTCCAAGCGAAGCACTGTCGCTCTTATATTTATTTTCCATTTTACTTAAAACTTCGGGTCGGTTGCAAGCCCATCCCCTCAGTTGGAAAGAAGCATGCTTATGTAATTCATACATATCGTTTACTATCTTTTCGGCCGTCGTCACGTCGGGAAATGCCTGTAGATAGTCATCCATATAAAAATTGCTTTCCGTAGCGGAAGCTGCTTCTGGATAGATATGTGCGTTGTCCTGCGCATTCCTATTCTTTACATATATAGCGATGCATGGTGATGATGCCGCTCCAAATATGAGTGACGTCATTCTATACTCTTCCGGTGGCGCGTCACGATTGTGCCGCCATAAGAATCGAAGGCTATCCCTGTCTTCTTCCCGGATTTTCACTTGCAGGAACATTTCTTTAATGTCTGCCATTACTGCCACGCTTCCTTCTCTGAATCGTAGCAGAACTCCGAACAACGACTTCAATAAGTCCGGTCCGGTCAACAATGCATCGTTAAGACAACGTCCGCCCGTCCTTGCGGCGGTGTCGAAAACTATCCTTATTTTCTTCTTTTGTGGGTGAGTCACTGCGAAGTGAGGAAGGTACCACGTACGTGGTGAAATGGAAATATGGTTCGCTTTCTCTGCGTAACCGTTAACAATGAGATTTTCTATTTGCTTCTCATATTCCTTTTTCAACTCGCTATTTTTGTCGAGCTTTTTCTCAATATTAAACAGGCGACTTTCAACCTGCGCTCTATTTGACGGCATGCACTCATTGTCTGTGCGCCATAACAAAGCAGTCTCGTACCTATTATTAGGTATACGACGTACCGTTTTGTTCAAAATATTTAAAGCTCGTTCTTCTGGGTCGTTCACGGGCTTTCTAGCCGATACTCCCAGAGATTCCAAACTAAAATAATCCTTGATCAATTTATCCATATCTTCCTCCTTCTTGGTGGAAATGTGGTTAACAATCTTAATTGGTTTAATGCCACCCGATATGTGACCATGCAAAACCCATCGAAGTTTGGTGAGCGATGCTACAGGTAGGTTCTTACCTCCTGAAATTAACTCACGAGTAACTATGAGATGCCAATTGTCCTGACCAATTAATATGGTAGGTTTGGACCTCTCATATATCAACTCATCCTTAATCGGTGTCAAATGAGAACACCGTTGCAATAATTCTCGGCTTACCGACTGAGGAGCGAGGTTAAGTGACTTAATTGTTTGTACACTTATCTCTTCTAAGTCGTTCGAGTAAATGCCTTTTATTTTAACGTTTAAGCGATACGAACTGTCGTCGTTAATTCGCTTACCTCCCACGGCTTCGATACGTAATCCCTCTTTACGTCCGCGAGGCGCTAATTTCTGAGCCATCCACTCCTCTATGAGTGTCATGGTCGATCCCTCATCCAGAAGAGCTGTTGTCTTGACCTTTCCACTAGGCCCATGCAACTCGACCGGTATGATCTTTAAATATGCACATGCCAGTGCATTTACTGTACTAACAGTTGTAATCTGAGCATCTTTACCCCCCTCGTCCCCTTGTGGCGAGGTATTTTCATTGGGGTATCGGTGTAGCATTCGATGATGTGACATTCTACATCCCTCTACACCACATTTTTTCGCTTTGCACTCTAACCTCCTATGGTTAGGTGACAAACATTGGAAACATACTTTTGCCTTTTTGACGGCTTCCCATTTCTCGCGAATATTCATGTCCTTAAACTTGTAACAACTCACTATAGAGTGCTTCTTGTTGCATATAACACACTTATGTGTTACCCGACTTACAGGCTTGTCCTGGGTTGTCATAACCACTTGTCGGTTGTGCCCTTTATTATTTCGGCGTTCTAGACGCTCGCTCGTATTACTTCGGCGCATATAGCGCTCGCTCTCGGCACAGCTGCGTACACCTCCCTTTGCGGTGTGTACAGTTTGCTTCCTGAATTCAGGACGCTTCCTTTTTTCAGGCGCATTTTCACTGCTTAAGGACGTTCCAAATTGTTCACTCAATAAATTTAGAAACTTGGCCATCTTCTGTAACTCTGGCTCCAAAGGATATTGAGCTCGATATTCAAACCATTTAAATTTAATCATAGTTCCAAGTTTCTCCACTATGCGGCTCACTAACTCCGGCGAGTATAAATACTGTGGTTGATTCAACGCTTGTATCGTGGCAACCACGTTCGTAATACGGCTTGCAAAAGATCCTATATTCCGGCAATCTTCTGCCAATCTTGGCATACGTTTCACATTCTCGATTTCGGCTAGAATGAGCATCTCAACCCTACCGAATCTTCTTTCGAGAGCGTTCATTATTTCTTCCGGTTCACACAAGGTAAATAACAGCGACTTAACCGCCTCTTTAGCGGTGCCCTTTAATGCCCTCCTAAGGCGTGCGACATTCTGCACCCCTGAAAATTGGCCCTTTGTGTCTTCAAACACCGTTTTGAAAATTATCCATTCACCCGGGTCTCCATCGAACACCGGTAATTCCTGGAGGAAATGAAGCTGGGAAGACTTATCTTTACCCGCTATTTTTATTGCACTCACAATCGCTTCGGTCAATTCTGACACCTCACTCGCGTGTGTTTTCTGTGCATTTCCTAGGTTGAGCTCGACCTCCGCCCCTTTGCGGCGTGATCCTTTACACGCTTCCTTATCAGTAATATCGGGTTGTGCTACACTAACCGGCGCGCTCATTATGGTCTGCTGAACCCAACTCCTTACGAAAGGTTCTACCTGAGTATTCCGCTCTTCATCATCCTCACTTGAGTCGATCTCCTCTTCTCGGTTGAGTCGTGCCAACTCCAATTGAGACTTGTCTAAGGCAGCAGCTGCCTGTGCTCGTTCGAGCTCTGAGCGTTCGAATTTAATCCGCGCCTCTAATTCGGCTTTCAGCCTCGCCGATCGCGATGACCTACTACCTCTCTGTGACCCTTTATCACTAGTGTGCCCGATTACTGTTCTTGACGATGCCGCTTCTTCGGTCCTTTGACCTACTTTTTCGACTACCGTTTCACTCCTGGATATAACGGATTGTTGTGCGGTGCTGGCCTGCGTACCACTGGTGTCCGTCCTGTTGCTTGTCGTTGCCACGGACGTCCCTGAGTCCCACGTGCATGTGGACGTGTCGGTGGTGGCTCCACTTGAAGGAGTTGCTCCATTTGACGCAGTAGCTGTGGTCGCTCCAGATGGTTCCGCCTCTTTAGCTTTTCTTGAGAGCCCTGTCCTTGTCCTGCTCCCTTCGCTTCTCCCTGTCTGGTCTTGTGCTTTCTTCATCTTGCAGGAAGGTGATTGTTGGCCTACGGTCCCTAACTGTCCCTACAGTCCCTACGGTCCCTACAACCCCTTACCTACAACCCTTCTACACCCCAACCTAACACCACTACCCCTCCCCCCCCTTATCTCCCAACCCTACAACCCTACTACCACCCTAACAGCCCTATCAGCCCTATCAATCCTGAACGGGGCCTACCGAGGTGAGCCGTCCAGGGATGGAGTCGTGCAGGAATGGAATGGAGGAAAGGTTCAGGAACTGTCCCGCCAAGGAATATGACGAAACAGTCGAGCGGTAGTGCAAGCGCAGTCTCGCTCGAGAAAACTGCTCCACCCGAAGGTGTTGTGCCAGAGCCCAACCGTTTGGCACCGTTAGGTGGTCGGGATGTATGCTGTGCTCGCCGCCCAGTTGCCGGTGACGCCTCGTCCAAGCGCCCTCCTCCAGCCGCGATGCAGTCAGGTGCCCACGCGCACCCTCGCCCGGCAGCAGCAGCGGTGGATGCTTCTTGCACCCTGATGACCCGACAGGAAATGCCGGACACGGTCGTCCGACAGGAAATGCCGAGCACGCTTGCCCGACAGGAAAAATGCCAAGCCCTGCTTGGCCACGATGAGTGCCTTCACAAGACACCTGCGCCCGGCTGCGATACGTGCCCCATGCGAGCACACGCCTCAAGCCGCAATCCCGGTTTTCTTTCTTCCGGTAGTTCCAGGTCCAGTCCTTCAGCGCTGACGTCCTGGTCTTCAGGCCTTTGGTCCTATTGCTTCAGCTCAAACCTCTGACTTCCTTCGGTTGCTGATCTTCATTCGGCTTCCGAAGGTCTTCTTCTTCCACAACCAGCAGTCCACAGCTGGTTCCTTGATCCAGCTGGCGGGGTTCGGGTGGTCCTCAATCCGGCTCCGAAGGTCCAATTGAAAAGGACACAACGGACGGATACTAAGAAACAGAAGGGAGGAATCGAGGCTTCTCTCGATCCGGCCTCCTATAACGCCTACGTTGGGTTCGGGAACAACGTATGTGATCTCCGCAACGGAGTAACACACGAGGGCGATAACCTCTTCCTTTTCAGCAAGTAGGTTCAGACGGGGATTACGGGTCTTCCGAAGTCGTCCCGGTCCCGACGCCTTAATTCTTCGATGTGGACTGTATAACTTAAGGGATCTTGGGAATGAAACAGCAATTATCTTCAAACTGTTCCGTGAGAGAGTAATCACTTTTCCCTATACTTTTCTTATTGACTGCTGGTTTTCACTTTTCTTGAACTTTTTTCCCGAATATTTTCCGAAGGATTCCCGAACGGATTTTCTTGTTTATTTCCGAACTATTTCCCCGAAGGATTCCCGAACGAATTGCAATAAAACCCATTTACTATCCTACCCCTAAGCTAAACGCGAAAGTGAGCCGCGCCATTTGCGCGCTTGCGCAACTTAATTACATGAATTTGTTCTATTACTCTCTCACGTTTCACTCAATATCTTTATTTACTCAAGTCATACATAAATACAATTTGTCAATATAGGTAGTACAAAACAATATCTACACTACAATATACATTATATTTTCATATCACAAAAAACCTTTTATTTATTAAACGAAAACTGCCTATTTTAATCACAAGTTCGAAATCGAAATTTCTCAAATATTTAACACAGAAAGTTAAAACAATGTTTTTCACTTGAATTTATACATAAGTTAACTAATACAATAGTTTAATTTACATTTTTTCTATTTATTTCACTATTTAAAACACTTTTAAATTTCTTATACAAAACTATCATTATTTCACTTATACACAGGAATTTTCACATAAAAATAACACAGAATTCACCTTTTTAGCACATACAATCAACCTGAAATGTGTTACAAGTCATTTTACATAAATTGTTGTAATTACAAACATTTTAAATTTTTACATATTCGGCCTCCTAAGGGCGTGGCCAGCGTTCTTCCGTGTACTCACGCTATGTGAACAACTAACTTTGCACGGCTCTCGGCTATCAGAAAAAATAAAATTATGAAATACACCAATTTTATCAATATTTGGCAAATTAAATGCTTTTATACAATTTTCGAACCGTATGAAACTATCTTTAATCAGATAACAATATAAATGAATGTTCTCATTAATCAATCATAACAAATAGGCATTTGTTTTCGTACAAAACATATCAAACTCATATAAGACAATATTTATGCAACTAATTTCCATTATTTCTGTTTATGCACAGAGTGATTATCTCGACCGGGGAACAAATCCGATCTCTAATTTCACTTTAATATTCTTATGAATTTACATCATTTGAAAGATGATTTCAACCGGGGAACAAATCCGGTAACATAATTTATATCTTAAATTCCTTACGAATTTATTAAGCGATATTACTTAGGAAAACGAATAAACTAGTCCGGCCTGGGAGTCGAACCCAAGACCTTCTTATCATTAATTCGACATTTCTTTAAGATTTAACTAAGCATTTTCTTATCAGAGCGTCGTTGCTCGATAGTTTGCTTTTTATAGTTATACGTCATCGGTTGACTTAATAAACTGAAACATTCTTATAGGCGCGTCGTCAACAATAATAACACCAAAAATGATTCTTAAAATATATAAAACATATATTCAACCTATTTTGCAATATGCATTCCAAATTATACTGAGTTACTGAAGAGGTTCAACACAGATATTCAAAAGTTCCTAGAGCATTGAAAACATACCACATGAGGAAAGTCTGAAAACACTTAAACTTACAACTCTGAAAGATCACAGAAAATGGGGAGAATTGATGAAAACATAATATAAATGGACACTATAATCTAGAAATTTTTGGCAAACTATTATTCCAGTACCCAATTAACACACATTTTAGAGGCAATTGAAAAAAATTGACTAAAGCTGGGTCACAAAATTACCAAAAAGTGGTCGAAGTATGAAACTAGTTGCTATCAAAAGTGATATTATCACAAATCATTAACCAATTTTAGAACTGATTGAATAAACAAATAAAATAAAACAACTAAAAGTTTGAAACCAGAGACATGCAAAATAGTTTATTAAACATATTTAAATTCAAAATGCAAATGCTTAGTTATTTTTCAATGAAAGTATTTAAAAATATAAAATGCAAAGTATGTATTCAAAATAGATTTTTTAAATAAAATACCATATTTCATTGATTTTGACACTAGTATTTGTTCAAAGAGTTGACCTTTCATATTCCATCTATGTGGCCCCTCATAATCATTTCACCAATCAAAAACAGTCGTTCAACAGGAGCAGTACTTGGTAAGCAAGTATTATATTTAAGAAAGAGCTTTTGAATATGTATGTGTAATGAGTTATGTGTTCTGTGAATGAGTATGACTTTTTTATATCAAGGATCACTTAATTTCATCATTGGTTGTTTTGTTTGACATTGACAAATACACAGAAACAGTTCCAAGAGTTTGTTTGACTTGCAATGTTGGCATTATTATTGTTGTCCCCAATGTTTAGAATAGCTGGCTTATATAAATAAAGTAATTTTCAACGAAAGATTGAAAATATTAAAAATTTAACAAAAACATGTTGCATTTTACAATTTACTAAATATTAATGCAGTGTTTCAAATAAAATACAAAATAGATTTTGAAAAAAAAAGGAATATCAAATGCAATATAAAAATAGGTATTTTGCAGTTTGTATTTGCATTCTAAATATATGTAATTGCAATATTTCATAAGCACAGTCCACCTGATGGTAAGTGAATACTGTGGCCTATAGACAGCTACATTTATCCCCAATTAATTGTCACCCCTCAGGACCAAGACGGAACGCCTCACTACCTACCAGTATATAGGGTCTCCCATTCTCTACACTCACCATTGGAACAGCATTAAGCTGCTATTTTACGTTGGTATTCTGTGAGCACATGGTAACACCCCCAACAATGATAATAATCTCCTACAGACAGCATTTGGTCACAAGAGACTATACATCAGTGCAGGACAGGATTATATTGCATGTGTGTGTAAGCAAGCACATGTGAAGATTTCCTATATTTATTTATTTAAATGTGCAGATTATTCCCTCTTCTGATTTCTGTCTGATAGGAATATAGTTTGATAGAACTGCTATAAGTGGATGAAACACCAAACTAAGGTGGATGTTAATTCTTTGGAACAACTTCACAATAATACTTGTTGAAGTAAAATGTACTAGAACAGACACTGCGAACAAATCTATGCAGCAGTGCAGGCAGCTTGGAAGGAGGCAACAGACTCGGTAACTTTAAGCCCGCATGCCCCTAATGCGTGTTGCAAACACTACGTCTCACCGTCACTTTTAGTATGTAGTAGATATTACTTCATGATAGTACTGATTATGTGCGGCCCAGGATTCCAAATTATTGTTTTTCAGATTCTGGTTGTATTTGACTCTTTATTTAACGCTGCAGGTTGGGTTTACAATTCGGTTGCCTGAATTTGAAGATTCTGTCACTGTGGGGGAGTCAAGGGGGTTTATCTGAAGCACCCCAACTCGATTTTTTCTGCCGGAGCAGCGTCGAAGTATTTTTAATTATTTTTTAAAAATATTGGTAAATAACAAATTAATTAAGTTTTTGACGTTTCATCTATCAATGTCATATCGATATATAGTACTGAATCGATATTTCACCCTAGAGAATCGAGATTGAATCTATTTCGGTTTTATTAAGATTTGTAAAATTATTTACAATTAGTTGAATGCATCGCAACTCGTAAAGAATGACAGTTTTTAATTCAATCATTCAATGTTATCTGTACTTTATTGTATCTTTTGATATTGTAAATATAAACTTTTAACGCAAATAAAAAAAAAAAGATTTTTGCAAAATCGATCTTTAAGATTTCGATTTTTTGTGAATTGATTCATCCAATTTCAATTTGAATTGATTTAAAAATATGTAAAATTAATCGCTATGCCGACAATTATGTTAACAGCTTTTCGTCATGCCGTTGCTTCCAGAATTAGTTCAGTTCAGTTTCAGAATTTTGGTGAATAGTGAAATATTTGTGGCAGCGGAATACTGCTAAATATCGCAAAGATCCTTTCTTACAAATGATGGCAGCCATAAATTGTGTTTATAAATTAAAGTAGTTATAAAAGTTAATATTTTGGTGATATATCAAGTGCAATAGCGAGCGAAGCGAGTCTGGGACGTGGAGCACTCGACTCGGACAGGTTAGGTTAGAAGAGGATGACGGGGTCGAGTGAGCGAGCGAAGGGAGCGAATAGACCCCGTCATCCTCTTCGTGGTTATTTTTTTTAAACCACTCAGAAGAAAGAGCACGAAGCGGGGCTCCGTCGACCGGACTTCCCTCGACTGCACCACGTTAAGTGGCGTGGGGCTTCCGTCGCCCAACTCTCTCTCCACATAGATCAGGTTAAAATTGTCATAAAAATTACGAAACACAACCTCAAAATGAGATTTTTAAAAATTTATAAAAAAAAACTAAGCACGTCCGGCAGAAAGTGGAAGTAGGGGGTGACTACAACTCCTCCCCTCCGCCCACACCACCTCCCACCCCCTAATTCAGGCGACCGAATTGTAAACCTTACCCCAACATTTTACCGCAACTTCAATTTGCAATAAAAAAAACCAACAGATGTAAAATAAAACTTACAAACCTCCATGCTTACAAATCTGTTCGTCAATGCTTTAAACAAATGTTGGAGTCCAGTCTTCTTTAGTACATACATGCGTACATTTCCGCTTAAACAAATTCTACAAATTTCACTAAAGGCCATTCCTGTCTCTTATCGTTTCAAAATGTAATTGAAAAATTGAAATTGAATTCTCTTTTTCATTCGAAGTTTTCAGAAATAGCTTGCTACATATTTATTTATCTATGTTCAGAAATAATAAAATCGTAGATTTTTTTATTAACCGGCTTTACGGCTCTGGGTTCTAGCCCTTCTGAGCCTATCATTTCTTTTTTATATTTAGAACTCTTATTAGTTTGTGGTATCTTCATTTTTATATATTTTTTCTTCATAATATGCTAATGCGTCACATTGCAAAATCATATATTCAGTAATCTATGGTTTCGGGAGATTTTGATGACAGCTCAACACAGCGGAGAGTTCATGGAGGTTAGAGAACAGGAGAACGATCACTACTACGTTAGTACTCTTATTAGTTTGTGGATCACTACGTATTAAAGCGTAGACAGAGAAACCTATAGACTAATGATTAGCGTGGCCTCGAGTGAGAAAGTAGTTTAGAAACGTAGTTTTAGTTTATATAATAATATTTGTGACTTTTAAACATATTTAGATAAATATTTAATTGTTCTAAGAACGGAACTGAACAAGATTCACCAATCTTAAGCTCAAAAAACATTTTTTTTCTCACCTAAACCAACTTGTAAACTCCTTAGATCGCTACGAACTGTCAAAGTTGTTTAGCAAAGTGCAGTTTGCTAAACAAAACAACCGGCACGGAGAAAGGTACAACATCACACCGCTCTGTCTCATTTCTATGCAAGACGTATGCATAAATCTATCTTTTTCGTGTGTGAATGCGAAAGAAGGCGTCAATTTGTATATAGGTTTCTCTGTCTACGTACTAAAGCATAGCCCGCCTGTCCTTGAAAATTATAGAATTTATAGCAGCGCTGACGTCGGTGAGTAGTGACTGCGAAGTTAGCTGTTTACGAGTACATTTAGATGAAGTTAGTTGAAAAATGTTCAAATTTTCTTAGCGGTATTCATGAGAAAATTTTCAAGCTCCATAATTTTTGTCAAAAAGAAACTGAGAACTCGCAGCGCCTCACTTATGGCGTCCATATTTCTAGGACACTATTTTCTACGGTGATCATTCTCCTGTTCTCTAACCTCCATGGGACAGTTGATGACGACAGCCACTCACGTTCATAAGGCGCCCAAGCAATCAAATTAACTTGAGGTTTATATCAACATTTACCGTGAGTTTGCACAGACGCGATTTTCACAAAAACACATGTTTTAGACACTGTTTTCCGTCAATGTATCTAAAAGCGTTTGCATAGTCAAGGAACATGTTGTAGTGAATTATGTTTGACAGTTTATTGTACATTACATATTTTAACTATAGTATATCTATATAACTGCTGAAACAAAATGTTTGAAAACAAATTAGTAGAAATAATGTCATGTTGACAGATAAGTTTGATGTTAATTTTGTAATTGTAGACCATAGATTACTTTATATATACTAGAGTATAGAGTATGTAGACACTTCAACTTTTTAACCGAGACAGAGAATTTTCAACAATAATGGATTCAAGTGATAAAGAAGTTATTTTTTAAGTACCTGTGCTGTGTATTTACAACAAAAAAGAAAGGAATCGAGCATAGGCATGCAATTTAGAACATTATTTTGAGAACAAATTGATATCTTTTTGTGCTGCCATCTTTAGTGTGGCCACGTAAACTAGACTTACTTTTATCGAACTAGAGGGCACACTTATGTATTAAGTCTATGCAAAGGAAACAATCCATGTGGTACGCACACACGCAATAATGGCGGTCACTTCTCACTAATAGTAAAGCTTAAATAGACATCAACTTAATATTATTCCGATTTCTCGTGCGTTTATACACTGTGCTGTTCATTTGACACGAATTTTGTCAATGCAAAGCAATGTGTTTTTAAATGTGACAAATTTGGTAAGTACTTTTGCATAATTTCCATTTTATTCACTTGTAAATAGCTAATATGTAAGAAATTGAAAGTTCAAGGCATGGGCTGTAATCATCAAAAGTCCACTGCTAAGGATAGACCTCCACGGATTGCCTCGTATTGCCCATCTTTTGTTTCAGTTTCTCTCTCTCGCGAAATTAATGATTATATTTCATCATTTCAGATATTTTACACTACTTTTCTAGACCGGAACACCCTTCACTAGAAAGGTTTCAGCAATGTTAAAGATAGTATAAGTCAAGAGGATAGCTAGAACATATTTAAAAGATAAAACCGATTGTGGAATTTACAATAACTACCGCATTTGTGATCGGCTCTTTGAGGATCGTTTTTTAGATCCTCCAACCAAAAGACTTCCCAGATCCCAGTCTTAACCTTGGTAAGTCTTTATTTGGCTAATCTTTCCAATATGGACCACCGATTTCAAAGCCCATATGTTTTTTGTAGATAGTACTCACTAAAAGAAAGCGTTATGCAAAGTTTTAGGTTGCGGAAACTTACGGTTCATGAGATATATTTTTTTAAACTTTTCATACAAATTGGTAAATAACACGCAATTACACAATAAATTTGACAAATGATTGATGTTAAACGTCAGTTAGTGTAGGGTTCCGAATATTTTGAAGTAGATATCGATAATATCTACTCGATACCAAGTATCGTATCAAAAGTATCAATACTACTTGGTATCGAGTACATTTCATTAATTTTGGGGACGAAAAATTATGACAAACCAATTAGATGCATAGGAAGAGCTGATAAGTGCAATTATATATGTATATAAAGTGGAATAAAGTTTACTCTATTTAAGTTCCCTTAGTACTTGTATTTCATTGTTTGTATTTCTTAATTAGTACAGCTTTTGTACTTTTATTTTATTGTTTGCAACTTTCTGTATTATCTAATTCTTACTACAATAAAGTGTTTACTTACTTATTGACTTACTTATTTAATATTCAAAAAGTACCCAAAACCGAATCAGAGCACCCCACTATCCACGTGGTCTTGTCTGCCCTACCCCTAGAGTGTATATAAGAGCCCGGAGGCGCGGAGGGAGAGCAGTGCCCGCCCGCCGTAGGGAAGCGCAGTTACCGAGATCGCCGTAGCGGCTGAGGCTAAAAAAAAAAAAAGCTGAAGCTGCGAAGGCGAGCCCAGGTGCCTGTGCTTCCCTACGCTAGGGCGGAGGCACTGCTCATTCCGCAGCGCCGGAGCTGCCACGGAGCGCCGGAGCACAACTTCCCGGCTTCTTACCCCCCTAGTCTCCAAAATTAACGAAATGTACTCGATACCAAGTAGTATTGATACTTTTGATACGATACTTGGTATCGAGTACGTATCGATACTTTCAAAATATTCGGAACCCTACACTAATTGACGTTTGACATCAATGATTTGTTAAACTCATTTTGTAATTGGTGTAATTGCGTGTTATTTGCCAATTTGTATGAAACGTTTAAAAAAATATATCTCATGAACCGTAAGTTTCCGCAACCTAAAACTTTGCAAAACGCTTTCTTTTAGTGAGTACTATCTACAAAAAAAATATGGGCTTTGAAATCGATGGTCCATATTTATTGGAAAGATTTAACCCTTTATTTAAAGCTTTCTCACTGTCATGTTTAATAGCAATTCTTTTAGCAGTAAGCCCTAGATTATAAAGCACACTGGCTTAGCAATAAAAGCTTATTCACTTTTACCTTAAAGATAAACAATATTTTGAACTTTTAAGGTTCCATAATTACACAACAAGGAATCCTTATAGTTTCGCCATGTTCGTCCGTCTGCGGTTTCACTAGATTCTAGGTCCTACAAATCTGTAATTTGGCATAATTATAGACATTAATCACGCCTACATAATTATGTATTAAAATCTTAAAAACATTTTTATTATGGGTACCTCCTATACAGGTAAATGAATGATGATTTTTTTTAACTGTGTATTCCATCGTGTATGTTATCATTGGATAGGTCTTTCAAAAACATTGCGGGTATGGAAGAACATCTTTACGATTCAGTGGTTTGTTTGTTAAATATTAAGCTTTAGTTGTATTTTTCATTAGAGTCATGTCATGTGTCCCCTCTACCAACTCTTTTGTGGAAATGTGGAAAGTATACTCAATAGTAGCATATAATATAATGTAATTAAAAGGAAAACTATCGCAGCAAATTAGAATTAACAAGTTGGATTAGTAAAAATTTTGTTACAACTCCATAGAAAATGACATAAAACAACATTATAACTTTGTAATGCTATTGTGAACTGTAAGAAATAAACATTTTATGAAGAAATCTTATTTACTTACTACTTTCACTAATTTTTTAGTTGGTAGTTATTGTTGTCTCACCGACTCCGGTCAGCTATTGAGAATTTTATGACGGAAAAACCCAATAATTTATTTTTTCCCCCGACCCGGGATTCGAACCCAGGACCTCATGATCAGTAGTCGCGCCAATACAACTACTAGACCAACGAGGCAGTCAATTTTTAAGGCTGGAATTTACTATAATAATAATAAGTACAACATTAAGATTTAATATCCTGAGAATCATTTTATAGCTGAAACAAGTAAAAAGGCTTTATATCTAAACCTGGCTCACAACTCACTAGGTTAATAACATGTGGGGTAGGCAGTTGACCGAAACTATTCCTGTATCCAAACCTAGGAACGGGTTAGTCGTGGTTGTACCTTGCTTTTGTTGCATCTGAAATAACTAGAACTTTGAGACATAGCACTCCTGACTCAAAACTCTTGCAGATATAACTTCAAAATTTTGTTATCACTGGTCTGCAAGCCATGCAGTAGGAATGCTACTTTTTTGCACTATGCACACAGCAATACCGCGCCAGCTCCAAAAGCATTCTAATAGTATATTGCATAATATGTATAATATCATTACAATGCAGAAGTTAGAATTAAAATTCTTTAAAAAAGAAATTCCAATACAATCAGGTCTATGCAGTCATTATTTCATCTGATCTCTATATGATTACCTGTTTGGCATACTTTTTTCAGATACATTGATAAAAAGAAGATGTACAGATAAAACGTAAAGAAAATGTTAAACAAAATAATGATTTTAAAAAACAAAATATAAGACAAAAAAGTCAAGTAACAGCAGCAGAAAAAATTGAAGCTTTACGATTTTGTGCAAGTGTACGTATATATACTTTGTTAAATAATATTCAATGTTGAAATTATTTTTATAAAATATCTTTTTATCGCATATTTACTTGTATTTTTTTTTTATAGAATAGGGTGACAAACGAGCACACAGTCCACCTGATGGTAAGTGGTTGCTGCGGCCCATAGACATCTACATCTATCTTCCATTACAAATCAAAATGCAGATGCGTTGTCACCTGTGAGGACTGAGATGGAATGCCTCATTTCCAGTAAAAAGGAAAAAATAAATAAATGTATTTCCTCTTGTGTTAAACATTTTATTGCTTCTTATTATTTAAAAAGTGCTCATAACATTTTATTTCTTTAAAGAAAATAAGTTGCTGCCACAAGAATGTGAAGATACGGCAGATGTACTTCTCCTATAAGAAAACATACAAGATCTATAAAAATTGTGTAGAACCAAATTCATTGTTTAAGTTAGTAGTTAAGTTTTATTTTATCATTATTGATTTTAATATGTCTGCCTTTTAATATTTTATTGCACCATCTCTTATGCAATCTTTGAGAGTCTGAACTATGTACAATTAATTTGATCAACAAATTAATGATAAAGGTCCTTACTTTTTTATGTTTGTCATGTTGGAAATTTTAATTTGATATTTATTAACAATTTAATGACTTGAAATATCTCATTTAGGGGGAATCATTGGTCGAATGTTTTTAATTATTTTTGTTATAATCTCCTCAATACATTATGAAGTTCTGTGAAAGTTGCAAAAACTTTTTTCTTGAAACTAAAAATTTGATGTATTTGCTTGGTGTGGGGTTGTCTTACAAAGATCATCATTACAATTATTACATCAATTACATACTATATTAATTTTTGTAATTGCTTGTATGTGTGGTCGTAATTACGTCGACGGAAGTGCCATTCTATTTTATATTAAAGTATTCTATGGTATGTTATAATACGAGGGTGGATTGAAAAGTACTCGGCCTAACACAGGTCCATTCAATTCTAAAAATCAAATCTACCCACATTATTTAGTTCAGTTCAGACTAGTTCATTGTGTGAAGTTCGAAACGTGTGCGATAATTAGTTGTGATTTTATAAATTTATTAACAAAGTAATCGGACATAATTTCCGTGAATGGAGCAAATCGAGCAGCGTGCCGTCATTAAGTACCTCCATAAGAAGTGGCTATCATCAAAAGCCATCCATGATGACATGGTCAGTACATTAGGCGATTGTGCTCTGTCATATTCATCCGTCAAAAAATGGATAGCAGAATTTAAGCGTGGCAGAGAGAGTGAAAGATGAACCCCGCTCTGGAAGGCCTTCGACGTCAACTACTGACGAAAATATTAAAAAAGTACTTGATTTAATAATGGGAGACCGCAGATTAAAAATTAGAGAGATAGCCGAGATTATAGGCATCTCTTATGAACGAACTCAAAACATCATTTTCAACGAGTTGGGTTTCCACAAGGTGTCTGCGAGGTGGGTTCCGCGACTGCTTTCAGTTGAACAAAAAAGTACGCGATTGACTATTTCACGCGACTGTTTGGAGTTATTTGAAGCCGATGCAGATGATTTTTTGAATCGTTTTGTTACTATGGACGAAACATGGGTTCATTACTGTACACCGGAAACAAAACAACAATCAAAACAGTGGAGAAGACCTGGTTCACCACCCCCTAAAAAGGCTAAGTCGATTTTGTCGGCAAATAAGGTGATGGCTTCAGTATTCTGGGACTCGAAAGGTGTGATTATGATTGATTATCTTGAAAGGGGTCAGACTATAAACTCTGATTACTACTGCACCTTACTACGTCGTTTACGAGAGTAAATAAAAGAAAAACGTCGAGGAATGCTCAGAAGAAAAGTTCTGTTTCATCAAGATAACGCCCGTGTTCACACGTCAGTACAGTCAATGGCTGAAATTCACAACTGTGGCTTTGAACTGTTACCGCATCCGCCGTATTCACCTGATCTGGCACCATCAGACTTCTTTCTGTTCCCTAACCTAAAAAAGCACTTGGGAGGTCAAAGATTTTCGACAAACGACGAGGTCAAAGCAGCTGTAGACGCATATTTTGACTCTAAGGAAGAATCATTTTTTTTCAACGGTCTAAAGAAGGGGAGGTGGCAAAAGTGTATTGAACTTGATGGTGATTATGTAGAAAAATAAAAATATAACTGATTTAGTATGTGTTTATTTTCTTGGTTAGGCCGAGTACTTTTCAATCCACCCTCGTACATATATAAAATGCTCATTTTGTAGAAAAAAATATATTGATTTACACATGTAAACAATGGTATAGTGGGCATAAGAAAGTCACTTTTGTAAATTATTTGTATTTTAAAAAAGTATAGTTATTACACACATTTAAAAATAGTTATGTTAACAAAATATATTAACATTATCAAGTACATATTTTAAAGATTAATAATGCTGCTCCAAAATGTATCTTTTAATATTAAGTAAAAGATGCAACAATTAATTGATACTAATTCTTGAAATTATGGAAGAGGAGCAAACCTTTGGAGAGGATTCAATTATCAGTGTGCTCTTAAATGGGAAGTAGTTGAGTCTTGTGGATACCACTGTTTTTCTTGGTATTACTATTGGAGCCATGCGACTGACATTGAAGCCATATTTGTTTTATAAAAGAGAGACGTACGTTCAATTTATATCTTAAATTGTAAAGAATCCCTTAGAGAAAAATTTTAAGAAATAAATATATTAACTTTGGCATAGCAATATATTTATGATAATGTAATAATATAATAATAATAATAATTCGTTATTGACATTTTCTTAGTTCGCATACTTTTTACAAATATATACAATACATTATGAGGACCAATTTGAAATGGGTAGAAACCTGTGTAACTACACTTACCTACCTATGTAACTAGAACACTTAGTATAGTACCTATATGACTGAATTGTAGTCAGTGACGATCGGGCCGGCACTGTTGTTACACGCGAATAAAATGTAATTAAACGCTATCTCTTACAAGGACTTATTTCATTTCTCAACACACTACACAGACATTAGTTAAAGTGGTGACCCCGACGTGATCCAGTGCTGTGCTCTCCTATGCCTGTGTAGTTTATAACGTCAAAAATGACGTCCAGGGAAGAGAAACCGGAAGCGGAGATATCTCAAATAACAGTTTCGTCGAGAATCCCGGAATTTTGGGAAGATCAGCCGCGCACGTGGTTCATACAGGCCGAATCCGTACTATACAACCAGAAGCTCTCGGATGCTGCTAAATACCATCTGGTTATTGCAAAGCTGGGGAAGAATGTCGTACAGCAAGTCACGGATATCCTAGTGAATCCTCCAGCTGAGGGAAAGTACGACCTGCTGAAGTCAACGTTGCTCACTATCTTCGAGGAGTCCGAAACGCGCCAAATCACCAAACTCATTGGCGAGATGGACCTCGGAGAACAGCGCCCATCCCAACTGCTGCGTAAAATGAAGGACCTGGCCAGGGATCGATTTAAGGATGAGACTCTGAGCGTTTTATGGCAGAACCACCTACCAGCCGCAGTTCGTGCCGTACTGGTGGTTACCGGTACCAAAGACCTCAAAACGCTAGCTTCTGTAGCAGACCAGGTCATGGAAACAATGCGACCTATCAGCGTGGCAGGGGTAGAATCGACTTCGTCAGACAACGCTACCATCATTGCTGAAATCGCTAAGATTAACAAGCGGCTGGATAAAATGGCCATGAGCGAATCGCGGTCCCAATCACGCGGACGTGACAGGATCCGAGCCCGTTCGCAGACTCAAGGTCGCCGCAGCCGTACTCCTGGACGCGCTGCTGCTCGGGACAAATGGCTGTGTTTCTACCACTATCGCTTCAAGGCTTAGGGCGCAGAAATGTGTTCAGCCGTGCGCTTGGAAACCGGAGGAAACGGGAAACTAGATGCCATGCAGCTGGAGAAGGCGAGTAGTTGCATAGGCATCTCTAATCATCGCCTCAGCATAAGAGATAAGTCCAGCAACCTTATTTTCCTAATTGATACCGGTGCCAATATATCTGTTTTACCGCGAAATAAAGTGAATGTTAAATCGTGTGGTAATGGATGTTCTGAATATATTTTATATGCAGCAAATGGCAGCAAAATAAACACTTGCGGTGTTAAAACTTTAAGTTTAGATTTAGGTTTACGCAGAGTGTATCAGTGGACATTTGTTATCGCGGACGTGCGTCAGCCAATTTTAGGTGCAGATTTTTTAGCGCATTATAAGTTGTTGGTCGACGTAGCGTCTCGCAAACTAATTGACGAGGTAACATATTTTAATGTTTTAGCTCCTATTGTTTTCTGTCAAGAACAGTCAGTCCAGACCATAGATAAGTGTCATCCTTTTTATGATTTGTTGCACAATATCCTGATATCACCAAGCCGGTTTCATTTAAAGAACCACCCAGACATTCGGTATACCACCATATAGAGACTAATGGCCCACCGGTGCACGCTAAAGTAAGACCGTTACCGCCGCATCGATACTTAAAGGTCAAGGAGGAGTTTAGGCTTATGCAACAGTTGGGGATTTGCAGGCCGTCGAAAAGTGCGTGGGCAAGCCCTCTACACGTTGTGCCTAAAAAGGACGGCCAAATACGACCATGTGGCGACTATACTTAACCTATATATGACTATAATAAGGCTCTTAACGCGATAACCAAGCCCGATAGGTACCCTATACCGCGATTGCATGATTTTAGATATTTATTGGAAGGTAAAAAAATATTCTCACGAATTGATATTAATCGCGCGTATCATGTTATAATGGTCAATCCTAACGATGTAGAGAAGACCGCCATTATAACACCTTTTGGTCTATTCGAAT
This sequence comes from Parnassius smintheus behrii, assembly GCA_036936625.1. NCBI lineage: Eukaryota > Metazoa > Arthropoda > Insecta > Lepidoptera > Papilionidae > Parnassius > Parnassius smintheus. The sequence goes on from JAUPFT010000025.1 coordinate 1,153,185, forward strand.
TCCCACGCATGACGTTCGGTTTGCGCAACGGAGCACAAACTTTTCAGTGGTTTATGAATCACACTGTTTTTGATGGCTTAAATTTCCTTTATACTTATATCGACGACGTTATAATTGCAAGCACGGATATGACGTCACATAGAGAGCATCTTAAGATCGTGTTCGAGCGACTAAATAAATGCAGTTTGACTATCAACCTGAATGAATGCTTATTTGGAAAGTCTAAAATAGATTTTTTGGGTTTCGAGGTATCCGCGAAAGGTATTCGTCCTCTTAAAGATAGAGTTGATGCTATTTGTGCTTTTCCGAAACCAGTAACTATTGAAGAACTCAGGAGATTTTTGGGTATGGTCAACTTTTATCGTTTACATTTGCCCAATTCTGTAGAATATCAAATGGAGTTAAATAAGTTTTTAAAAAACTCTAAGAAAAAAGACAAAACTAAAATTAAATGGGATGATAAGTCAAATGAAGCATTTATTCAATGTAAAACTATGTTGCAAAATGCCGCAAGCTTATCGTATCCGAAACCCGACACCCCGCTCGCACTTATGACGGACGCATCGGATTCAAGCGTGGGAGCGGTATTGCAACAGCAAGTAGGTAATGCATGGTCACCGCTAGGGTATTTTTCAAGAAAATTATCGCCTACTCAATAAAAATACAGCACTTACGATAAAGAACTTCTAGCTATTTATCTTGCAGTGAAATATTTTAGAAATATGGTTGAAGGTCAAGATTTAGTAATTTTTACGGATCATAAACCCTTAATTTTTGCGTTTTCAAAAATAAATAGTAAAGATGAGTTGCCTAGGCGCGTGAGACAACTACTTTTTATTAGCGAGTTCACTACGAACATTAAACACATTGAAGGTGATAAGAATGTAGTAGCGGACGCGTTATCAAGGATAGAGACCGTAACTTGTTCGACCGTATTAGATTATGCAGCAGTCAGCAGTGCACAAAATAACGACGAGCAGCTAGTTAGTCTACGCAATTCTAATAAGCGGAATTTTAAACAGATATGTATTCCTGGCAGCGACTTACCCGTTTGGTGTGAAATGTCTACCAATCGGGCGAAGCCATATTTACCGGAACAATTTAGACGCTTAGCTTTCGACTCTGTTCATAGTCTTAGCCACCCCGGAATCCGTACCTCGCGTAAGCTAATGAGTGACAGATTTTTCTGGGTTAATATGAACAAGGACGTAGGTAAATGGGCCAAGTCATGCGTTGCATGTCAACGTGCTAAAGTTTACAGGCATAATACATCGGAACTAGGGAGCTTTCCTTTGGCTGAAAGATTTTCCCAAATTCATGTCGATATAGTTGGCCCACTTAGTATTTCCTTACAAGACTATAGGTATCTGGTCACAATAATAGATCGACAAACCGGTTGGCCAGGCATTTCCAGTAAGAGATATATCTGCGGAAACCGTTTCTAAGGTAATTTTCGAGGGATGGATTTCGCGTTTTGGCTGCCCCGTTCAGCTTACCAGCGATCAAGGCAGACAATTTGAAAGCAATGTTTTTCAAAATTTAATGAAATATTTAGGTGTTTATAAAACCAGGACTACCCCGTACCACCCACAGAGCAATGGGCTGGTTGAGAGGTGGCATAGATCCCTTAAGGCCGCGCTTATGGCCAGGTTGGATTCTAAGACTTGGGTTGAGGAACTGCCTATAGTTTTGTTAGGCCTGCGAGCAGCTCCGCGTTCAGACACGGGCGTTAGTGCCGCCGAATTAACATACGGTCAGTCTCTATGGCTGCCCGGAGATTTTTTTGGTGATAAATGTAATTCAAAAATTTTAAATCACAGCGAATATGTCGAACGTTTACGAAAAATGATAAGCGAGCTGAAACCTAAGCCTACGGCACATAAGGACTCTCGTACAGTATTTGTTCATAGCGATTTAAATAGCTGCACGCACGTTTTTGTTAGGAGTGACCTCATACGGAAATCATTACAACCTCCATACGAGGGGCCTTTCAAAATTTTGGAACGAAAAGGAAAAGTTTTCCTAATACAAATGCCCGGTAGAGATGTATTTATATCCGTAGATAGGCTTAAACCTGCTTATATTAGTGATAGCCAAAATATAAAAAACGTAGATAATAGTAGTGATAAGGAAATTTCTTTAAGAGATGGTAATATTAACATAAGCGGAGCGGATACAAGTGATCGCCCGCTCAGCTACACCACGCGTAGCGGCCGTATTTCAAAGAAGCCCGTACGTTTCAATTTATAATTTACATAAGTCTACTCAATAAATATTATTTAGCGTTAAATGGTGTTTGGCGATATCAGACGTACTGTTTCGTTTATCTAGCTTGTAAGTAGTGTTTAAGAGAATATGCCCTAACAATGTAAGCAGATTCAAAACTTGTATTATATACTGGTGGCAATTAATTTTTTTTACTGAAATGAATTAAAATGTGTAATATAATATACCTATGTTTTAACGTTTATCATTGCAACTCGCTGTAACTGAAATGAATTAGAATGTGTAATATAATATACCTATGTTTCAACGTTTATCATTGCAACTCGCTGTTATTGTTAAATGCATGTAAGTCGAGTGTTGATAGCTACTGACGCATCAAATGTAAATCTCAGTATTAAGACATATGATACCAAGTGTTTGTGCATTACGAGTTGATAAGCAGTACGTTGTCACCCGGTTCTGCCTATACCTTATTGTTTGTATATCCAAATTTAATTGTATCTTAAAATAATTTTCTTTTTTTGGGGGGGAGTGATGTAACTACACTTACCTACCTATGTAACTAGAACACTTAGTATAGTACCTATATAACTGAATTGTAGTCAGTGACGATCGGGCCGGCACTGTTGTTACACGCGAATAAAATGTAATTAAACGCTATCTCTTACAAGGACTTATTTCATTTCTCAACACACTACACAGACATTAGTTAAACCTGCTTCTCCCAGATAGGTTTACTTAGTAACCTGTATTTAGGAGAACAGTCCCATCTCCCCTGTTGATTAGGAATACATAGTTGTATTGTTTAAATTAATTTAATTTTTTGTATAAAGAAATTATAAAATTTTATAGACATAATAAGTGATCTCTCTCTCTCTCTCTGTGTGCGTGTGTGTGTGTGTGTGTGTGTGTGTGTGTGTGTGTGTGTGTGTGTGTGTGTGTGTGTGTGTGTGTGTGTGTATGTGTGTGTGTGTGTGTGTGTGTGTGTGTGTGTGTGTGTGTGTGTGTGTGTCAGTGCATGTACATGTAGTAAAAAAATTATAAAATAAACATATAACAATGCAACGTAGTTTTATATAAATGTTAATAAGTATTGCTCCATATCCATCCTATGACTTATTTAGCAGGAAAGAGCGGGCAGAAGTTTTACAATTATTAATAATAATAATAATAACGCCTGAAGACGTGGCTGAGGCGGTCCGTAGGGCCCCGAATTGGAAAAGTCCGGGGCTCGACGGGCTGCATCATTACTGGCTGAAGGGGTTCGTAGTGTGTCACGCTGTGCTCGCCCGACAGTTTCAAGAGGCTCTCGATCAGAAGTCGCTCCCGAGCCTCTTCACTACTGGGATCACTCATTTGGTTCCTAAAGATCAGGATACCACAGACCCGAGCAAATACCGCCCCATCACGTGTCTACCCACCATATATAAGACACTGACATCTATTTTGAGCGCGAGAATCACTCGTCACCTGGAGCTAAATCAGGTGATGTCACGCGCTCAGAATGAATGCCGGGGCGGTGGTCGTGGAACCAAGGAACCACTCCTCATTGACGCGGTCATTGGCAAAGTGGTGAAATGCAACCGTCGGAATTTCTCTGCCGCCTGGATAGACTACAGAAAGGCATTCGACTCGGTGCCCCATACATGGCTAAAGAGAGTCCTCCAGCTGTACAAAATTGACTGTACAGTTGGAGACTTCCTCGAGCAGTGTATGGGGCAATGGAGTACGATCCTTTGCTATCTGGGCGAGCGGATGATGGCTGCGGAGAACCACATAAGGATAAGAAGGGTAATGTGTCAGGAAAAAACATTTACTCGAGCTTGCGAATAAGCTATTTGAAAGATTGCATTATGTTTAGTTATTGAATAAAGTACGCGAGGGTAATACATATGGTCATCCGGTTAATATGGTCACTTTCTTATAACTCAAAAACTACAGCCTTGTCAGCGTAGATGGCTTTGTGACACGATAGCTCTTCATAGGTCAATCAAATAATAAAGGGTCAAAAGAGCGCTGCTATATCGACGTCATTTTGACAGTTGACATTAAAGTCTCTAGTCGATTTTAGTATGGTGTAGTGTAGTGAGTTTTTTTAAGTAGATTTTTCGTGTTCATAATTATTGCCAATAAATATTCCAGGGCGATTGTCTGAGTCCAATCTGGTTTTGCCTCTCCCTGAACCCTCTCAGTACTATACTGGAGGGCTCCGGGAGGGGATTTCAGCTTCGGAAAGGAGGTACAAAAGTGACCCACCTTTTCTATATGGATGACCTCAAGTTATTCGCCTCCAGTCGCTCCCATCTTATGGAATTGCTAAACATCACTTGTGAATTTAGCAATTCTATTGGAATGGAGCTGGGAACGGATAAGTGTGCGGTCCTCCATGTTGAAAGGGGGAGGGTTGCTAACTCTGAGGGCATAGACTTATCTATGCCCGTCAACTTAAGGACCCTTTCCGAGGCTGAAACATACCGATACCTGGGTATGTCACAGAACATCGGTATCGATGAGGCTGGTATGAAACAGTCAGTTTACGACGTGTTTTATGCACGCTTGACCAAAGTGCTTAACAGCCTTTTGTCCGGTGTGAATAAGACACACGCATATAACGGCTGGGTCATGCCTGTCCTCATGTATACCTTTGGCATACTCAGGTGGACTCAGACTGAACTTAACGCCCTGGATAGAAAAGTCCGCACTACCATGACGTCCCACAGGATGCATCATCCGAGATCGTCGGTAATGAGGCTGTACTTGCCGCGAAAGCATGGTGGGCGTGGCTTCTTGAGCGCGCTCACCATGCATAATTGCGAAGTGTGCAGCCTCCGTAATTACTTCCTGGCGAGATCGGATGATCCATTCTATAAGGACGTCATTTCTAGTGATAAAGGACTTACCCCTCTATCTTTAGCCAACGAGCAATGGCAAGACCCGGCGGTGCAGACAATTTCCGACCGGGAGAACGTATGGAAGGAGAAGGAGCTCCACGGGAGGTTCTACAAGGCTCTACATGAGCCTTTCGTAGACACAGTAGCCTCCCTCCACTGGCTACGCTTTGGTGATCTCTTCGGAGAAACCGAGGGTTTTGTCTGTGCAATACAGGATCAGGTTATTAAGACCAACAACTATCGGAGATACATCCTAAAGGATGGCACCATGGACATCTGTCGAGCTTGTCGCCATCCCGGTGAGTCACTTAGGCATGTCATCTCCGGTTGTTCGGCGCTTTCTAACTCTGAGTACTTGCACAGGCACAACCTAGTAGCCAGAATTCTTCACCAGGAGCTCGCTCTGAAATACGGTCTAGTGGATCGGAAATTGCCGTATTACAAGTACTTGCCGGAAGCCGTGCTCGAAAATGATCGCGCCAGGCTCTATTGGGACCGGGCCATCATCACAGACAGGACTATTCTTGCGAATAAGCCTGATATTGTGCTGATGGACCGGGCACAGTCAAGGATATTTTTGGTCGACATTACCATTCCGTATGACGAGAACCTCGTGAAAGCCGAAACAGACAAGCAAAGAAAATATCTGGACCTGGCTCACGAGGTGACCGACATGTGGAGTGGTCTGCCGACCGAAATTATTCCTGTAGTCTTCTCTGCAAACGGGCTAATCCCAGTCAGCCTCTCGGGTCATCTGAGGCGACTGGGACTACGTGGCGGACCGCTCCGGGCTCAAATGCAGAAGGCGGTGCTCCTCGATACCGCCCGCATCGTCCGCCGGTTTCTTTCCCTTTCCCTCTAACCCTCGGCCGTTTGGTCTCCCCTGCCGAGGGCCTCCATCTGGTTGGGCTTTTATTTATTTATGTATTTTTATATTTATTTTATGTTATTGATATTTATGTATATTTATCTTTTCATTTTCATTTATAATTATATACTTATAGAACCCAACCAGATGAGAAAACTATATAGATACCCCACAATAATAATAATAATCTTTATTTGCGTAAAACATGGTATAGATGTTGTTCACAGGTAAAAATCGAGCGCTCATGTTTTGCTTATTTTACATAGCATGCAAATATTTTGAACAATGTCAAATTTTCTTTAACTATTTGAAATACCTTAGTCACCTGATTTAGTTAACAAAGAGAAATAATATTATAATAATTAATTACATGTCAATTTCAATACCTAATAATAGTCGCATAATTTAATCAAAGATATATTGTAACAATACTATATAGTTTGTTATTTTATATTTATTACAATAATTAAATGATTTTTTTTTTAATAAATATTATCCAGTACTTAATCTAATTTATTTCCAAGAATTGTTTTACACTATAGAAATTATTTTCATTCAGCCATTTGTACAATTTCTTTTTGAACAATGTAATATTTAGGGTTTTAAGTTCGTCGGAGAGTTTATTATATATTCGGACACACGTGGTAAGGCAACTTTTGCTATATTTTTGTGATTTAGGTATATCCTTAAATACTAGCTTGTGTGGGTCCCTACGTGAGCGAGTAGTCTGTACCTCACAAGCTTTTTCAAATAATTGTTTGTGTCTCTGCACAAATACACAAACTTCTAAAATACATCATTGGTAGTGGCAGTATTCCAAGACCTTTAAATAGAGGCTGACACGATTCATCGGGTCCTACTCCGCAGATTGCCCTAATGCACTTTTTCTGCGCAATAAAAGCCCGATTCCAATCCGAACTATTTCCCCACATCACCAGTCCATAACGGAGTATAGACTCGGCATATGCTCGGTAAGTCATAACAGACGTTTTATGTCAGTCACTTTTTTTATTTGGTTGAGCGCGTAAGAACATTTATTTACTTTATTACAAACTTCATCGATATGTGCTTTCCAGTTCAGATTCTGGTCTATGACCACACCTAAAAATTTTGTTTTTTCTATCTGATTGATTTTTATAATGTTTAGCTTGAAATTGTACTGGTTATGTTTTGACTTATTAAACTGAATAAAATTTGATTTTGCCAAGTTAATTTTTAAATTGTGAGCTTGTAGCCATTCAATTATATTATCAATTGTATTATTATAATTGATAGAATCAGGCGTTACTTTGCGGAAATCAATTATAATAAAAAATAAAAATATAAATTTCTTTGCAACTTTCCGCTAAACATTTGTATTATTTATGTCCAATTCATGATTATATATTGAATTTTTATTTTTTTTAGTCCTAACTATAACCGAAATGTCATCAGCGTATGTGATACATTCATGACTTGTCGCATCAGATATGTCATTAATATATAATATAAACAATATAGGCCCTAAGATACTGCCTTGTGGAACTCCATTAATATTTTCAAGGCAGTTGGATTTATATGTTCTTAGTTCTTTATTTATTAATTTTGTTATCGTGACACATTGGGTACGATTTGTTAAATACGAAGCAATCTATTTCAACGTAATACCCCTTATTCCTATTTTTTCCAATTTATTTAATAATAGATCGTGTGATACGTAGTCAAATGCCTTAGTTAAGTCAAAAAACAGCCCCGTAGTCAAATAATTATCATTAATATTGGTCAACACTGTATTTATTAGGTGATGAATGGCTAAGTTAGTCGATTTATGTTTTTGAAAGCCATATTGATTTTTATTTATAATGTTAAACTTATTGCAAAATTTTAGGAGCCTTTTATACATACACTTTTCAAATACTTTTGAAAGTATAGGTACAAGGGTAATTGGGCGATAATTACTAACGACGTTTCTGTTGCCACGTTTGTATATAGGCTTTACAATGGAGGACTTTAATGTTTCTGGAAAGCTTCCTGATGAGAATGACAAATTGACAAGATGAGTTAAAACGTCAATTATTTTATCAATGCATGACTTCAATATGTGTGTATTTATGCCATCGTAGCCTACAGAGTTGGTTTTATTTAAGGTTTACCTCTAATTTTACTTCATTTACTGACATGGGTTTAAGGAACATTGTGTTTAAGTTAAAATTGTTCGTAATATAAGAGACTTCGCCATTGTTTACATTATTAATACTGATTTTTCCGATGTTTGTAAAGTAGTTGTTAAATATTTGGGATATTTCTTCCGGGTTTGCTATGTCGGAGTCGTCAATTTTTAGATAGTCAACAGAAGCTTCACTTTGTGTTATACCTATTTCAGTTTTTATTATAGACCACGTTGCTTTACACTTATTATTATTATTTTGAATAAATTTTATGTTTGCAAGTCTCTTAGATTTATTTATACATTTTTTTAGGATATTTGAATATGTAAAATATTTCTGTCTATTGCTATGATTTATGTGTATAATAGTTATATCGGAGTTTTCTCTTTGTGTTACAACTTTTTAGTAAGCCTTTACTAAACCACATGCGATTGTTTTTTTTTTTGAGTTATTAACCTTTACTTTTTTAGTTGGGAAACACAAATCGTAGAACAACCTGAATTCCAATGAAAGTTATTGAAGGCTATATTCAAGTTAGGTTCACTATATACTTCAGACCAAGAGAGGCTATTCAAGCATTCCTTAAATTTTTTAATATTTTCTAAAGAATAGTCTTTTTTGAATGAGTAGTAGGATTTTTCTGTTTAAGGAATATTTTTTTTGGATCGGAATACTCAGTAGTTGCGCTGTTTCATGATCCGACAGATAGAGAGGCAGTACATGAGCAGTAGCGTCCTTTACATTACTAAGGATGTGATCTATACACGATTCTTTGCGAGTTGGAACATCGATATGGAGTTTCAAATTATAGTTATTGCAAAGATCTTTTAAGTGGCATGTCAGGCTGCCAGGTTTCAAGGTATTTATATTAAGGCCGAATACGAAGAGAACTGGCGAAAATTAATGTATTTCTCTTGACTAGAACGTTGACCTAAAGTAAACGGATCCTTCACAATGTCACCGTCATTTGAAAATTTTAAAATAAATGAATATACCAACAAATAAAAGAATGTTAAGAAATGATATATAAAATTATTGTTCTTCCAAAACTCTGTGAATTTTAATTTAGGAAAAATTCTTTTACGTAAAAATGTTTGTATTGTGATTCCGAAGGTACCTGCTATCTTTATTTTCGATACAAAATATTATTTATTAACATAATTCGTTTTAATTAAAAACACCTAGTAATAATATCGTATATTGCCAAATAAAAGTTTGCCGTAATAAATTACCAGGCACTTCGACGTGTGACGTAAGGTAACAACAGTCGATGTGTCTGTAGCGAAAATCGTTAATTTATTGTTTTATACGCGATTAAGTGTCTGTAAATGTAAATATTTGTAGGAAAAGAAATAAATGTTACCTAAGTGGTAAAACAAAGAGAGTTTATCGCATGAACGCTGCTCGAACGTTGTATTTTGAGGTTAATACTTATATTTTTGTAAGGTAATTTTTTGTTTGAGGCTGCCTAATAGGTTGCATTTTTACTCATTTACATTAGCCAAACTGATCATTTATACTTTTCTAGTTTCAAGTGAGAAACACTAAAAATGTAAAATATCAAGACCCAGTCGGAAAAGAATGTACAGAGTAGTGCAAGCACAGAGACCGCAAATAATGTCAGTCAATGTATTGTCCGAAAGCATGGGGTAAAAGTACATAATTAAGAAAAACCGAAATACTTCGGATGTGAAGTGATTGACCAGTCGGAGTAGTCTTGTGAGAATTTACATACACAGTACCTATCCCCACTATGGGGCAATCACCGACTTTTTAGGTTTTTTTTTCTTTATTATTTATGCAATTTGCATTACGACATCTTGTAAGACTCACAAGAACAAACATTTTCAGTTATATGAGATTCTTTACGTACCGATGCACCAATCAAGAAAAAAAAACGTTATCAATTCAATAACTTTTCGAACAATATTTTATAACGAATAAAGTACAGAATTTATAATCTATAGGAACTAATATTATAATTAAGAAAAATTTATTTAAGAAGTAAGCAATGCTCTCTGTGTTGTTCATTACTCTGCATCTGAGCTAGTTCAGTCAAATATAATCAAAGCCCGTACGGCTTTGATTATAGGTATTATACATGTCTATATAAACAAAGCGTACTGGCGGCGCGTGGTTTGCTGCGAAACTAGCAAGGTCATTGGCGTCGTATTCGGCCTTAATGTCACCTACTATAACAATGTTGTAATTTGGTTTTACTTTTTTTGATAAATCATGTAGTAAATACCTCAATTTATTTAGAAATATGGTAGGGTCAGAGGAAGGGGTTCTATAAATACAAATAACAATTAGCTTGTGAAAAAGTATTGCTATGCCACATACCTCATAAACTTTTTGCATAGCATATGTTTGTAAGTGTGTGAGTTCAGTGAAATTAATATAGTTTTTTGTCAAGATACACGTACCACCTCTATTCTTATCCCTACAAAAAGCAGCGGCCAAGGTATAGCCATTTATTTTAAAATAGTTTTTGTAACAAACTTTTAAAAAAGTTTCTGAAAGGCATATTATTTCTGGGATTTTATCTTTTCCAAATAGTTCAAACAACGTTAATTCCAACAGCGATTGTTTTGATAATATACTAGCTATGTTTTGATGCATGATATTAAAATATTGTAACTTATTAAAATATTGTAACTTATCCTCGAAATAAATCATTTTTATTAATTACGGGAAAGTAGTGTGGGATAGTTCCCTTTTTCTTAGATGTAACATTTTGGCGTGTAACAGGATCAGCGGGGCTCAATCTAGCCAGGTCAATATCAGTATTTTTGGGTGGGAAATAGTAAGGTATTGTTCCCTTTCGGATAATATTCTGAATTTTTAACGTCAGGTTTGGTTTACTGCCTATCACCAAGTTTTTGAAGTTTCTTATATTTAAAAATTTTTCATTATAATCAATACAGTCAATAGTGTAGTTTATAGATTTACATAATGAAAATAAATTGTTATTATTACATTTAACAAAATGGCAATTTTAAATCGATTACATAACATTTGAATTGTATAATTTACGTCAGTGAAACTGATATAGTCATTATTAAAGATATTTATTACTATAATGTTGTTATTTACATACTTTTTAAATAAACTCTGTAACTGCTTGTATAGTATTTCCAAGTCATAATCATTCTCTCCAACACATATGACCAGTTTATCATTTGGCTTAAGAAGAAGATTTTGGCAATTTCGTAGTACTTCGGTACTCGGTGCAGAGGGTTTCGTGAACACCTTTACTCTATAATTCCCCTATTTCGAGTTTTGTCTAGAACGTGTTAATATTGCCGCCATGTTAGTGCATTGTTGAGTGCCAAAAATTTATATCTTATCAATGTCTGCTTGCTTAATATCTCTAATTTTACATGTCGAAATGGCAGTATTAGGCACGAATGCGTCTTGATTCAGAAGGCAGAGTTTTTTGTTCAGCTCTGTAATTTCTTTTTCAGCCTGATACAACTGTTCTTCTAAATGTGTTATTCTTAGCTGTAGAGAAGTTATAATGTCTACCTTAGTACCGTTACCATCGGTTTTTTTTTCAACAGTCGATTGGGAATTAGGCGTCTTGAAAGGTGAAATTGAAGAGTGCAATGAAGTTCTTCTTCATTTATTGATGCTACGATTTAGATTTTTTTGCGGTAGCGATTGACACAAAGATTTGAGTGTATCGTTTTCTTTAGTCAATTTGTTGATCTGCCTGTTAAGAGCGTTATTTTCTAACATCATATCATCTAGTTCATTTTGCGTACTTGCTAGCTCCAATGATAATTTTTTTATTGTTTCTTTCATTTCTTGTATATTTAATGTATATTTTAAGGTGTAATCAACGCTTCTTGATAGTTGATCCGGCGATGTTACGATCGATTCCTCTGATGTGTCCATTGTAGTAAAGATGTGTGAATCGTTTATTTGGGACGTTAAATTCGTAGGAGTAGACACCACATTTCGGCTATATTTAGGGGACGATGGTTTTTTTCGTACTGTTATATTACTGGTTATAGAATCTGAGTTTTGTTTAACGTTTGTCTTTGATTTTGATTCGCATATTTTACACTTCCATTTCTTATTAGAGTCCGTATCCCTTAATCGATATAACTTTTACGAAAGTCCGATGCAGTCAAAATCGTATATATTTTTACACATCGAACACGAAACTGTAGCCCTTGGGTCAAACAGATTCTTGCACTTTAGACATTTGACAAGATTCTGTACTTTTCGCTGACTATCATTATTTTTTGTGGTTTTTGAAGTACTTGCTTTCTCTGACATTATAAATAATTTAAAAAATATTACTACAAATGAGATAACTTAATTAGTTGATTTGACTTGAACCACCAAACTCTGTTAATGTCTATTAAATGTTGACATTTCGTAAATCTCTATTTTTGCATTTATTTTGTTTTAAAGTAAAGGACCTTGGTAATAAAAATATCTTTTTATAAATGAAAAATTGACATACCTTGTCCTTGAAAAGCCGTGGTAGCTCAGTGGTTAACGCTCGCTGTAAATATAACAGAACGCGAGTAACCCGGGTTCGATCCCCGCCGGCACCAATGAAATTGTTAATTGCAATTTTAAGTGCTGATTTACCACGTGCTCGGCGGTGAAGGAAAACATCGTGAGGAAACCTGCATGTCTGAGAAATAAAAAAAAATATTTCGAAGACATGTGAAGTTCGTCAACACGCATTTGGGCAGCGCGGCGGACACTTCCTTGCCCTAAACCCTCTCAGAAATGAGGGGAGGCCTAAGCCCAGCAGTGGGACGTATATAGGCTGTAACTTTACTTTACTTTACTTTACCTTGTCTTTACGCCATTTAGAAATTTCAATGAAAGGAGTCTTACTATACTGAAGTAAGACTGTATGCAGTATAAAAAATCTATAACTAGTTGAAAGCTTAATATGAACTTTATCTCCTTTATCATCAAACCAAAACATGTTCATGGTTATATTTTCACTTTTAACATCCTCAGTCTTCAAAACCTATGACTGTTGCATTGTAATGTAGTGAGGAGAACACTAGCATCTCATCAAACATTAAGAAGCACAAGAAATCTGCCATACTCAAGTACTTAGTTCTTTCATTTGCTTAAATATAATTGAGTTTATACCTGGTTTAATTAGTATTTATTTAAGAACATTTTTAATATCCGTTTTGAGTAAAAAGTGAACAATTTGCTTATGAATATATATCTTTTAAGGCTTCTTTTCTTTTTATCGAGGTGGCCAAACAATTTGTCTTCGAAATTGTACCATCTTCCACGATATTCATATTATACTGTACTAACTGCATATTCAGGAATATGTTGTGGGTGTGCATAGTCAAAGATATCAGTTATAATCAAATATTTTTTTCCTTAGTATTATTTTTGTTGCTTTATTTGATTATATGGTACCTTCCACAATTTATTAGATTGATTATAATTTCGCAAATGGTTTGTGAGGTTGTATTATGTATGACTATGTTATAATACATATATAAAATGCGGATTTTGTGAAAAAATATATATTGATTTACACATGTACAATGGTATAGTGGGCATAAGAAAGTCACTTTTGTAAATTATTTGTATTTTTAAAAGTATAATTATTATACACACTTAAAAAAAGTTATGTTACCAAAATATGATAACGTTATCAAGTACATATTTTAAAGATTAATAATGCTGCTACAGAATGTATCTTTTTATATTAAGTTAAAGATGTACCACTATTAAAACTAATTGATACTAATTCTTGAAATTATGGAAAAGGAGCAAACCTTTGGAGAGGATTCAATTATCAATGTGCTCTTAAATGGGAAGTAGTTGAGTCTTGTGGATACCACAGTTTTTCTTGCTATTACTGCTAGTCATGCGACTGACATTGAAGCCATATTTGTTTTACAAAAGAGAGCCGTACGTTCAATTTATATCTTAAATTGTAAAGAATCCCTTAGAGAAAAATTTAAAGAAATAACTATATTAACTTTGGCATAGCAATAATGTATGTATTAATGTACTTACATTATATATATATATATATATATATATATATATATATATATATATATATATATATATATATATATATATACAATAATGTATGTAATGTATGTACATAAAAACATAAATAGCTTTCATAAGAATAACGATGTTTATACTTTAAACACTAGGAACAAACATAAGCTTGTAACACCAGTTACTAGACTCCACTGAGTCAGTAGTGCTTTTATGGGGCAACATATACGTTTTATACAAAATTTCAGAAAATGTACAAAATTTGTCAATAAATAAGTTGAAATGTTTTATTTAAGGAAAAATGTACACAAAGTGTTATTATAATTTTAAAAAAATACATCAATAATAACCCCTGGCATTGAGGTGATCGCCACCATGCTTATACCATTAAAATTTATTTAAAAAAATGTATAAACAAAATTATTGTAAAGTGAAAAATGTTTTAAAAAACGTCCCGCTGGGTTTCTTGTTGGTTCTTCCCAGGACATAGGTATCAGTAGTAAATAAAACTTGACTTTCAATAAGTATTATGTAATAATCTATATTTAATAATAGTAATTCTATTGTATTGTATTCTCTGTAACATAATATATTTACTAACTTAACTAACCAGTTAAAAAAGAACGTGTTTAAAGAAATCAATTGATATTTTGCAAATATTGTTAAATTTAACACATCTAATGTTAATAATTTAGGCAAAGAATTTTTAAACAATAAACATTTTAAATATATCCGGTTTTTATTTTATTAATAGGAACTAGCAATTAGCACAAGAAATGTAAAGAACTATTAATTACATTGCAGCACTTGTGTATTAATGGTTCTAAAAATATAAAAATATAAAATTGCTGAATGAACAAACAAATGTTTCTAATTCACCTTTGTTAAACATCTTTAAGGCCAATCTTTAATAATAATTTTAAGATTAATAATTATAATAATATCAATAAAACAATAATAATAATAGTATTTAAAATATTAATCATAACAATAATAATAATTAGTAGCAGATTTGTTATCGCACGGCGCGGTCACTCAAAACAATAATAATAATAGTATTTAAAAATAATCATAACAATAATAGTAACTGTTGGCAGGTTTGTTATCGCACGACGCGGTCACTCGCTACTTTGGTAGGGAGTGATTGTGTCAGCGTGTATAAATAGCAACTGTTTCGACTCGCCGCTCACTTAGCGGTCAGCCGCCGTAGAGTCTATATTACCTGAGGATGCCTCGTGTAGAGGCGAAACACGTGTCGTATTATCGCCGATGGTGTGTCTTGCCTGGAATAGTGGTGTTGAGAGTAGTGGTGCTTGGTCTAGTGGTGACGGAGTTAGTGTATGCAATTGAGAGAGGGCGGGAGGTGCGCTTCAATCCAGGTAAGACACATCATTTTATATGTTTAGCGGAAAGTTGCAAAGAAATTTATATTTTTATTTTTTAAATATAAAATTGTAAAGTGCAAATAAAGGGCGGGCCCAAAGCGCTCTTAATTTTACGCCATCTGACGGATGGTCACGGAACTTAACGTAAATAAAATTTGTGTTGCTCCTAGTACATAGTCATAGTCAGTAATCTATGGAATCGAGGTTCTGGACCTCCGATAGAATGTAATAGTGTTCTGTCACAGAGTACTTTTTTATATAGGGAATTTGTCTGTGTTCTGGACCTTCTTCTGTGTTCTGGAGCTTGCTACATATTTATTTATCTATGTTCTGGACGCGCGTGCAATGTGTTTGACAGTGATTCGCAATGAAAATGAAATACGATATAGGGGGTATGTTCCGAAATACAACGCAGTGTACTGTCCAATGCAAATGACGTCATCATTTGACACTTTATTTTACTAGCGTGCCGCCGCCATATTATGTCGGATATCCGGCCATAATAAAACAATTTTTAATTGTGTGTTTGCCGAATGAAGCATGACAGAATTTGTTTCTATTTATTCAAATACAAAAAAGACGTGTGGCACTCGGGGACTGCCGCGGTAAAGCTATTGCATAGCATTTTGTATCAACTTATGCAATTATAATTATTAATATAAGGACTACGTAAATATTCAGTACAGCAAGATTGGAAGAAAAATGACGTCTAAATATTTTTTCGTATTTAGTAAACGAATAACTAGTTGGTAAATTAATCATGATATATATCTTTTTTTTCGCCGGAGACTAAAATGATATTGCTTTTTTTCGTAACTGCAGATTCTGTGGATTTATTTCATTATTTTGAACAATATACGAAATTTAAGTGACTAAAATTAAATCTAATCTGAACCAGAATCATAAAAACTGTATTATTCGTGCTAAACGAATCTAATAAATATCTGTTATTTTTGTCTCCTGCGAAAAAACAGACTATAGGAATCTATCGAATACCTACATAAACAAAATATCACCTATAAATATTACAAAGCGGAATAACTAATAAGAGTGGCAACGTCGCACTATACAAAGGAATTGCGTAGGAGGCACAAGTCGCGGGCTCGAGCTCATTGGTGGGCGCGGCCAAAAAGCACGTTGTCTCACCTGGCATCGTGCCACTCGTACTAAATTATTAGGCGCTGCGTTATCGCTTTATACTATACCTCTATGGCTCTATAGATACCTAATATAGATTGCTTATTTTATTATGTTTAGTTTTCCCCGGGTGGTCATGCAGCGATCACCCAAGAGTTCACGACGCCGAAGTATGAACTGGAACAGTCATCGCAGTTTATATCCGTACTAGCTGTTGTCAGCGGCTTCAAACGCGTGAACTCGAAAATTATCCCACAGGAACGAAATACCTGAATAAACGGTATCAAATGTGTTATTCCAGACTAGGTATAACCCATCTCTGAGCTAAATATCATCCAGATCCCTTCAGCTGTTCTGGCGTGATTGAATAACATACATCTATCCATCCAAACTTTCGCATTTATAATATTTAGATAATAATTGTAATTATTAGTTCTGCCTACCTATAAATTGTTTTCAAAAATACTTACCTGTCTTCTTACTTTTTTTATATACACACAATATCACTAGATGTAAACACATGTTTTTATCAAGACAAGTGACCCGTCAAGACTGTTTCCTTAGTACCGACGTACTTAGGCAGGTAGGTAGGCAGTTTACATTTTAGTGTCCACGACGCAGCGACAGTTTGTCAAATCTTGTTGTATAGTTGGTTATGGGTATTTAGGTAATAACAGTACCTATCCACCGAACCGTCAACGCCGCGCAAGTGATTCTCGTCCCACCTGTCCGCGCAGTAACTTTTTTTAAGACCGCGCGAGACTGTCAAAACAAAAACGATCACTACTGAAAAACTAATATAGGTACCTACCTAACATTCAAATAAAAATATTCTCAAAAAGCTCAACGAATTCAGAATTTAATTTTGTTAAAAGAAAATTGGTGAAATAAAAAATAAAGGATGAAAATAAAGCATATGGGGATATAAAAATAAATCGTATTTATTTTTTATTTCGAGTTTTACAAGAAAAGTATAATATTTACTGGAGACAATTATTTTATTATTATAATAGTACATGATATTCCCTTTAAAATTACACCAATATGAATAATATCTTATATCTATATCTACAAATAAATAAAATTGAAGTGTCTGTTTGTAATGTTAAAATAACAGCTTTTTATTAAATGCATATGAAAGTACTATTTTTGTCTGTCTGTCTGTCTGTCTGTTTGTTCCAGCTAATCTCCGAAACAGCTGGATCTATTTTAACGGGACTTTCACTGGCAGATAGCTGATGATATAAGGAATAACTTGAACTACTTTTGTTTTAGAAAAAGAATTAGGGTTCCGCGCAAAAAAATTAAAACCCTTGAAATCCATATTCTACGCGGGCGAGATCGCGGGGAACAACTAGTACTCAATATAGATAAATGTATACTTATTTTTATTTATTTATTATTTTAATAAATAAATAAAAATAAGTATTCATAATTTCTAGACACATCTCAACAGATATTTCGTTAATAAATTGCTATCAATACTGAAGCATTCTTTTATATTTGGCATCCATTTAACACAAAAAACTGATAAGAATACTTTTTAAACAACATATAATCAATAAAAGATAATCGCGTATAGTGAATTTCGAGGTAAATTATTATATGTAAACGTTTTTGAATCGTCGTAATGATACATATTTCATAATATATACGTCGTATAACGTATAAAAACGGAGAAATTATCAAATTTTTTAATCGAGTTCCTAACCAGTACACAAACAAAAATGGCGAATAGTCATTTTCACATTTTTTTAGAAATAACGTATAAAAACAGAAAAATTATCTAATTTTTGATCGAGTTCCTAACCAGTACACAAACAAAAATGGCGAAATGTCATTTTCACACTTTTTTTTCTATATAGTTATTTGTTACGGAGTATACAGATAAAATTCACTCTCATAGATGACAAATTTCAAACACCACAATCTCTAATTTTTTACTCTGCTATCTTCAGCGCTGTACACGAACGGAACGACGTCGTTGAGAGCCGTGGTTGCTCACATGGTTAGCGCTCGTTATAGGTATCACAGTACGGGAGCAACCCGGGTTCGATCCCCACTGGCACCAATGAAATTGTTGCGTGCTGATTTAGCTATCAGTTGGAAAGTCTGTTTTTCTGGGCCGTTTTGTTTTGTTACACTGACATCTCGCAAGTCACCTAGGGACCTAGGAGGTTGTCGGTTGCTTATTTTTTTTTTATTTAAAATTTTCGTCGGTAAAATAATATATTTATAAAAGTAAAAAAAAGTAAAGTTACAGCCTATATACGTCCCACTGCTGGGCACAGGCCTCCTCTAATTTCTGAGAGGGTTTTAAGGCAAGGAAATGTCCGCCACGCTGCCTCAATGCGTGTTGACGAACTTCACATGTCTTCGAAATATATATTTTTTAATTTCTCAGACATGCAGACCCGAGTTCGATCCCCGCCGGCACCAATGAAATTGTTAATTGCAATTGTGCTGATTTACCACGTGCTCGGCGGTGAAGGAAAACATATTGAGGAAACCTGCACGTCTGAGGATATAATTATAATCGAATGTAAATTAAATTGACATAGGTAAGTACAGATAAAATTAGCGGAACATTAATAAAATTTTGAGATCGTTTTTTTTTTCAAAATTTTATTTATATTCCGCTATTTTTGTCTGTGCTTATATCAATTTGATTTACATTCGATCTCTAAATTGTAGTTTGCGAGGGTGACGAGGATCTATCAGCTCCGGCAAAACACATTTCTGATAAAAGCTATCTAATTTTAAAATTTTGTCTGCCGTCCAAAATGCATCATCTCTTTCAATAATATCAATTTCTATGCCAAACAGAGTAGTATCGAAATCCAAAGTTCAAGCAGGGGTCAATGTAGCGTAGTAATTTAGAGCGCAGGTATAGCTATAGTCATACGAACGTCACAGGCCGCAGCTGACTGAGTCGAATAAAACTAGAATAAGCGCGCGTCACCGCGCATGCATGTGTGTGTAAGTGTCGTCCTCCCGCACCGCACCGGGGAAACATTATTCAGTGAGATGCACGATAATTCATATAAACACGCGCGCGTAAAAAAATACGAAAAGGCCTTTGGAAGAAGGGGTTTTATGAAAAAACCACTGCATAAATCAATTACAAATAAAATTTATTGAATTCTTCGATAATTAAGCTGTGTCGGTACCGACTTTGTCTTGGAAATTTTACACTGCTTTTATTACTAATTTACGCCCAAAGTTGTGTTAAAATTGGCAATAAAAACGAATCTTTGATAGCTCGTAACTTTTTAATGACTTTTTATTTTACTATTCTGTTTCTGTATAGACAAAATTAATAAATGAGACAAAACGATATCATGTTTAACTGTCTCTTGTATGTACTGTTGATGTACACTGTCAAACAGCGGAGTAAAACCCTGTCCTCCTTGGGTTGGAGACTCCGTGTTACTTAAGGAACCCAACGCTTTGCCTTTGTATTGGCGACGTGGGCGTATTGTTAAGTTGTCGTATGGACCTGATGGGGTGCCTAGGGTGGCCGAGGTTTTGGTTGGAGATTCGGTCTTGCAACGTGCCGTCGAGATCCTATCCCGTTTGCCAATTTACTCGCGCGAAATAGTCTACCGCTCACCTCAAGGGAATGGAGTCCCACGTTGTGCGGCTTTCGGCCGCAGCCTTGAGAGTCTCCTCAGAACCTCCCGCCAGCTACCACCCGCATGAGGTCGACACATATGCTCCACCAACCAATACAACGGCAGATATAGCCAAAAGGCAGTTATAAGATGTTAGTAATAATTTGCCATCAGAAAGGTTTTGTGTCACTGACGTTGAGTAAATGCATTTTCAATCGTGTTTGTCTCACCCACCAACAAGTTGCCTTCAATCATTCAAAGATGGGAAAGTTACAGAGATATATTATTATGTTGTTATATAAAACATCGTGGAGGGCAGACACTCTGCAGCCCCGTAATGAAGGGACCCGACTTGGGCAAAGCTACTTAGGTGTGAGTTAAACCAAGACGCAGAGAGCGCCATTGAGAATAGCGTCCCACCAAACAACCATCGCAGAGACGCAATGCTGCAGAACGCAACAAGCATCAATACGACTATCGTCGGGCTTACACCATTCCAAGATCCCCCATACATCCCAGCAGACATCACCACCCGCATACCTCCATCGGCTAAAACCACAATGGGGGTTTGGGGGTGGGAATGCGTCGAATCAGGCGCAGCACACCCGCAGATCCATCACAAGACGCAATACCGCAAGTAGCAGTAAGCATCAATGCAACTATCATACGGGTGGCGCCCCCTCACAACACACCCACATGATCCCTATCGACTTTGGTAACAAAGTTTGTATTGTTATCTAAAAAATATCACCAACGTATCATACGCTACTAAGGCAACACGCTACTAAGACGCCAGTAAACAAAACTCCACGTATCATAGCGCTAATGCACTAAGACATGAAGTTGAGTATGCTGGTTACACTTAAAAGTGCTACCAAACACACTCGTCATCCCAATCCGAAAGATAGACGACGCATCGCTATGCGCTACGACGCCGCCCACAATCGGTATGGGTGTGCGATGTCCACGGGAAAGCCGTATTGCTACAACAAACCCGCTTACCACCGGCACTAAGATGATATGTCTAGGACACATCGGTTAGCGAGTCCAAGTTTACTTCGGACCAATTGCTCGTGAAGCAGCATAAACGCCACCATAATATTCCTTTTCAAGTCCCTAATAAGGACTAGTCATTTTGCTGTACTAGGAGCAGTCGGTCACCCGACCACCCCATACAATGCTTACGCATCAAGGAGACCTTCTATAAGAATGCTTTTGTATCATAGACCTTACTTTCATAAGTCGTTAATATATAGGACTTGAACCCACAACTCTACTATTGTAATGTAAATTCATCATAGAGACCTTCTATAGTATTGCTTTTGTATCATAGACCTAACTTTCATAAGTCATTCATATGTAGAACTTCAACCCACGACCCTACTATTGTAATGCAAATTCATCAGAGACCTTCTATAATATTGCTTTTGTATAATTATTGAGTTTACTATCATAAGTCCCTAATATAGGACTAGTCATTGTGCTACAGTACTTCAAGCAATCGGGCACCCGACCGCCCCATATATATGTACAACTGCAGGTATGTATCTCCGGCAGCTCCTCCATACAAGACATCTATACATGAACACCACACCATTAACACACACAACTTAGGAAAATTTTCCTTTATACATGTACTCCTTCTAAGAGTTGACAATTTTTAACCAACTTTCTAATTATCAGTTAAATGTTATTTATCTTTATTTTTATAATATTTTCGACTTGTATTTCTATGATTTATCATATTTATAAACATTTTTACAACTTTTTTTAATAAATTTATTTATTCCGCAAGACAATATTTTTCCTTTAATGTACTATATTATTTGTCTAATGTCTGAAATGCATTATTTATCTTAAGTTTACGCTTATTAATGTAATTTTATTTAATATATATATATATATATATATATATATATATATATATATATATATATATATATATATATATATATATATATATATAATGATATTAATAATAATATTGGGCCGTCACAATAACAATGATATGTTGCAAACCCGTGACACTCATTGCTATGCAGATGACAGCACTGTTGATGCTCTGTACACCCGCCGTGCCAATATTTCTCGGGAAAACGTCTCCGAGTACCGGGACAAACCTGTGTCTGAAGTCGAGTCTCTTTGCTGAAGAGTCTCGGATTGGGGGCGACTAAAACTAGTACAGTTTAACCCTCAGAAGACACAAGTTTGCGCATTATCCGCTAAAAAGAACCCCTTTGTCGTATCTCCTTTCACATGGAGTTTTCTTCCGCGTACGACCTCTCTGTGAAATAGTTTACCACCGGCGAATTTTCTGGACCGATACGACCTAGGGACCTTCAAGAAAAGAGCTTACTCCTTTCTAAAGGGCCGGCAATGCACCTGAAATTCCCCTGGTGTTGCGGTTGATCATGGGCGGCGGTAGTCACTTAACATCAGGTGAGCCGCATGCTCGTTTGCCCCCTCTTCTGCAAAAAAAAAGATGGAATGCCTCGTTTCCAGTAAAAAGGGTCTCGGGTTCTCTACATTCACCATACGAAACACAGCAGCATTAAGCTGCTATTTTACGATGGATTCTGTGAGAGCGTGGTCCTTCCCCGGTTGAGCCGACCCATTCGTGCTACAACTATACTACTAATATAACTACAGCATGGCTCTACCACATATAAAATTTTAAATACAATTTTTTTCGACGATTCGAGCCGCTCTGCGCTGGATGTGGTCAAGTGGAAGGAGCTGGTACTGGGGAGCCCCAGCCCAGAGATGGGAACAGTATTCCATGTGCGGCCGAACCTGCGCCTTGTAAAGTTGCAGGCGGTGTGCCGGCATGAAATACTGCCCCGCTCTGCTGAGCACGCCAAGCTTTTTAGAGGCCAATTTGGCCTTCCCTTCCAAGTGACCACGAAACTGCACGTCACTCGATATGTCGACGCCGAGGATTCCGATACTGGCTGAGGCAACAAGGGGAGTGCCTTGAAACTGAGGGGATACTACAAAGGGGTTCTTTTTAGCGGTTAACGCGCAAATTTGTGTCTTCTGGGGGTTAAACTGGACTAGATTTAGTCGCCCCCAATCCGAGACTCTGTCCAGCAGAGACTCGACTTCAGACACAAGTTTGTCCCGGCACTCGGAGACGTTTTCCCGAGAAATATTGGCTCGGCCGGTGTAAAGAGCATCACCAGTGCTGTCATCTGCATAGCAATGAATGTTACGGGTCTGCAACATATCATTGATATGCAGAAGAAACAGCGTTGGCGATAGCACGCAGCCCTGTGGAACACCAGCATTAATAGGCTTGCAATCGGAGCTTGCACCGTCTACAACGACCTTGATGCTCCGATCTGCAAGAAAACTGGTGATCCAATCGCACAATTTCTCGGGAAGCCCATAGGAAGGGAGCTTCGAAAGAAGCGCTTTGTGCCAAACCCGATCGAAGGCCTTCGCAAACAAATCAAATCTGTATGCCTTGCAGGCTGAAAGCTTGCAGAACTGCCCGTAGGCAGATACAAAATGATAACAGAAATATGCAAATGCGGTCTATAGATACTGAATCTGATCATAGCAAATGTCCTTCTGATCAAGTTATTTTGAAGTTAATAATGTTTTATACTTACTAATCAAAATAATAAATACAGTTGAAATTATACAAGTGTTTTTGTTATCCTTACATAACCAGTTTAAAACATCTTATTTCCTCAGTATTTGTTAGTGTGTTATTACAAGTTGGGTAAGGTCATAAAAATGTACTTTTTAAAAGTTTTGAGTGAACCCATATTTGATTGTGAATAACATACGCTAACTAAAAGTATTATGATATTATTAATTAATAAAACATTGATAATCATATTTAGAATAATGTAGAAATAACCAGAATATTCAAGAGACTTAAACTAGACGTGGGCGTTATTTCACGTCACTAGTTACAGTAACTGGCTACGCGGCATGTAACCGAATCACTAGTTTCGAGTCATGTTACAAGTAGTGATTTTTGTAAATGCGTGATTATGATTACCGTTAAACCATGATTATCGCGGGAGTGGACTGGCGGTCCGTCGAGCGCAAAGTGCACATGTGGCATACAACAATAAACAAAACAGCGTATGTAACAGTATTATTTTACGTTTAATTTTCATACGTAAGACTATAGACATAGACAATAAAATAGAGTAATCTCTGTTTGTAAATAATTTCAACGGTTTGCGATTCCGGGAAGCGAGTCACATTGAATTTAACTAAAATAATTTTTAAAACATTTTTGAAGGAGTTATGAGCTCGTTTATTCATAAAATTAAAATAAAACTAAAAAATGTATATAAAAATTTAAATGTTTATAATATTATAAAACTTAAAAACTGTGTGTAAATAGCCAAACAAACAAACAAATTAATTGTACAGTGTAAATAAAAGTGCTGTCATTTGGACAGTGAAAACGTTGAAAAAGTGTAAATAAACTGTAAATATCTATAATCATTGTATAAACAATCAAATTGACTTGTAAATACGCCTACATTAATAATTTTACGAAAATCTTAGTGTCATAGTAAACGCAAATCAATCATAAATACCTTTAATGCAGTCAGTCCTAAACCTGATTAAAGTATGAAGGGAAGTTAATTTATTGATTTAACTGTATAGCTACAAACACAGATTGTGATTAAATTTATTTTCGTTTGGTGTGTAACTATATAGTTACACACCAAACAGGTGGTGACATTTATGCAATCACATTAGCCGAATAAAAATAGCTAGTTACAAAAATCACTAGTTTTGAAACAGGTGATGCCGATCAAGTCACTGGTTTCGTTACGTTTCTTGAAAATGACGTAACGACCCACGTCTAGCTTAAACATTAAAAAATATTTTTGAATCAACAAAATAAAGCTGCATACAAAATTTATTTGTCTCCTATCAACTTACAGGACGAAAAAATGCAACAAATAAAATAATATAGCATTTAAAATAATACATAATATAGCAAATTATGTTTTAAAATTGTAGTTTGAAAGCAATAAAGATGCCGTGTGATAATGTATAAATTACTGCAGTAATACAATGCTAGTGGAAAAAAATCTTATTCTAATTTGTGTCTCCAAAAGTTATCCAGTGTGTTACTCCGATTCGATATGGGGTAGATTTTTTGGTTTCTACATTAAACAACATTATTTACCTAATTTCGATGAGGCAACGCCGTAGGCTTACTGTCAAATGTCAGTTTTGACATATTTTTTTCATTTATTTATTTATTTATTTAATTACAAAACTCTTGTGGCTTACAGAAAATCCAACACGCACACAAGGTTAATTTTACATGCAAAAAATATTACAAAAAAATCATCCAATTATAATAAACGAATTAAAAGGTATCACTTATGAATTAATAATTAAAAATAATAATCATAAATTAAACAATTATGCAATATTAGTGTTATAAAATCTCTAAGCCTTTATCAGCTTTATCAGATTTTAAAATATTAAAATATGAGTATAAGAAGAAAAAGGTCACAATCATACAATGTCAGGCTATGAAATATTTTGTCATATTAATTTATAATGCAATGTCAATAAAAGGTAATAACAATATATGTCCATAATTAAAATTACATCTTAAATACAAGGTAATAAATAGTAAATAGTCAAGCAAATTAAATTGTCGAATTATTAATTATCTTATTATCGATAATTTTATTAAAAAGATTCAGCAGACGTGTCATACTGTCTGCAAATATGTGAATTTTATCGTGTTGAGTGAGTATGTCCCCTATTAGTATCAATGCTCGATTTGTTGGTGCATAGGCAGCACGTTTGGTACGTGTAACCGGTCTGTCTAGGAGACGCGGCCTACGGCGCGGAGCCACCGTTCCTCCATTATCTCTCTGAAGGTACCTGGGCACCAACAAACCGATTCTCTCAACAACCGACTGGCAGTCCAACTTGTGGTGAATTATAAAAAGATAATACCTAATAGTTGACATCACCCACCTAAACATTAGGGTTTCTAAATCAACCATAACCAAAACGAATAGGGAAGGATACAAATAAGGGTAGTAACCGTGACTCTTCTTATAAATCCAACGAGCAAATTTACGTTGTATTCTCTCTAACATGATAGTATACTTATTCTCATAAGGATTCCAGGCCGCAGCTGCATACTCCAGTTTACTCCGAACATACGCATTATACAATGTTTTAGCCACCCTTATATCATCAAAGTCAGCAGCAGTCCTCATCACAAAACCCAAAGTCTTACTAGCCGACTTGCAAATGGATGTCATATGATTGTGAAAATTTAATTTAGTATCTAATAATAAGCCCAAGTCAATTATTTCATATACTCTTACCATAGGCGCGTCAAATAAGTTATAATTAATAATGATAGGATTTGGTTTTAATGCAAAAGTTATAACCTTACATTTAGTCTGATTAAGAGGAAGATGGTTCACCTTGCTCCATTCCGATACCCTATCTATGTCCTGTTGAAGAGCCTGTGCATCAGCAGCACTGCCAATTCCCAAGCTTAATTTCAGATCATCTGCGAATAACAGGCACTTGGCGGATTTAACTTTGGTAGGCAAGTCATTTATAAAACTTAAGAACAGTGTAGGGCCAAGAGTACTACCCTGACTCACACCAGATCTAGTAAAATAATAAGCGGATTCGTAACCACTTACTCTAACGAATTGACGACGATTATCCAAATAGCTAGCAAAAAATTGAAGAAGCTTCGGAGTAAAACCCAACTTAGCTAGCTTCTGTAACAGTATGTCATTACTCACCAGATCAAAAGCTTTCCTAGTCGAAATATGCGGCATCTACCTGTCTTCTAAAATCCATCTCTGTACATACATAGCCATTGTGTGCTATCAGGTTGGTATTCGTTGAGCGATTTTTCCGAAACCCATGTTGACTGTCATGCAAAATGTTATCTAACTGTTTGCTAATGCGGAAGTTCAAAATGGTTTCAAATACCTTCGCCAGAACCGAAAGCACCGCTATAGGTCTAAAAGCAGAAACATCCTTTCCAGGTTCTCCCTTTGGAACAGGAGTCACCCTAGATATTTTCCATTGTTCTGGATATTTAGCCTGTCTAAGAGACAGATTAAAAATGAATAAGAGCGGTGATCTAAGAACTGGCGCACAATCCTTGACAAGAAAAGCAGGAATGCGGTCAGGGCCACCAGCGGATCGTGGCTTTAGGTGTTTTATTGCCAATCTAAAATCACTCTCGTCTACATGCCTGACTGAGATGGACACTGTATTAACTTGTAAATTAGCCGCACTTTCGGCGTCAGCATAATTTAATAGGGGCTTTTCATCATGAAATATAGAGCAAAAATATTCAGCAAAGGCATTAGCCGCATCTTGACCTGATACTTCTTTACTCTTATAACTATATGTCTCCGTATGTCGTCTTTCTTTTTTTTTATCACTTACATATTTCCAAAATAATACCGGATCGTCAATTATACTTTTCTGTATCAACTTAAGATGCTGCTGATATGCGTTGTCAATCAAAACTTTAACCCTCCATCGATAAAAGTTAAACAATTCTTTGTTAAATAATTTTCCTTCTTGCTTAAATCTCTTCAGATGGAAATATTTTTTTTTAAATATTTTCTATGATCTCAGGCGTGAACCATTTGGGATACACATACTTACGATGATTTAGAAAAACTTTTTTATTTGATGCATATAAATAAATAATTTCTTGCAATTTGTTGTTAAAAAAATCTACGGCTGCATTTACGTCTGTAAAAGTCATTAAATCAGACCAATCTAATTCCGATAACGCTGCATACAGACCTGGAAAGTTCGCCTTACGCCAATTCCAATCAGCGATCCTATCCGAACTCCCATCTGGCGAAAACTGCAGCCTAGGCAAGAACTTCCTGTATGAGAGGTTGATTTTGACTTCCAACGACGGGTGATATTCATCTATTGGTACGAGTGGATCTAATCCAGGCAACACCTCCAATTGGTTACGATCATAATCACTCAACACGAGATCTAATAACCCACCGCGAGTATTATATACATTATTATGTTGCTGTAGGTTACAGAAGTCACAAAAAAATTTAAATTGAGTTTTAACATTAGTGCTACAAGAATTAAGATTAAAATCACCTAATATTAATACGTTCATATTTGAATAAGCACACAAAGCATTCTCTATGCAAGTAAGAACATCAATATACTGATCATCACGATAATTTGGCGGTAGGTATACCACACAAAATAAAAACTTTACATTTTTGCAGCTTATAAGTGCCAATACTAGTTCTTTATCGGGTGTCATACCGTCAATATCCGAGATCACACGTACGTCGTATCTATCGCGCACAGCCAACAATACTCCTCCCTAACCAACGTCGCCTTACCTATCTCTACGAATCACAACATAATTAGAGGGGAACAGTTCACCATCAGACACAGAGCTAGTCAAAAACGTCTCAGTCAAGGCGATAATGTCAAAATAAGCTCACATTGTTATGAAACGTTCTTATTTTTGAGCGCAAACCACGAACATTTTGATAGCACAGAGTTGTTTTAGTAAACCGTTGGTGCCTATTGCTGCGTAATATGTTCTTTGGCACGAAAGTTCTGGCGCCAAGGTTTAACACAAATATCCTCTGCCCAATGCGTCGGTGACATGACACTTTCAGCTTGCTTGGCTGGAACTCCCAGCTTAAATGACGAGTATCGTCCACGTGATTTCAACGCTTCCACTGTGCAAACGTCACTTCCACATATAGAGATAAGATGAGCCCGCACTTGTTCGACGGTTGTACCCTCCTGAACATAATACAAGTGCACGTACCTCCATCTCTCTGCTGCGCTCAGAGATGTAACACCCGGCGCTGCAGTACCTCGAAGCACTCCAGGCAACGAAGCTCTGAACCTTTTAGTCTTTTTCACTTCCACCCATTCCCCTGCCCGATCCACATTACGGGCATTGTCACTCACGGCGGCACTAGTTGATTGATCGACCCTCGGGCTCTCGGGAGTAACAACTGCCGTAGTGGAGATCTTAATATCTTTCTTGGCATTACTCCACTTCTTTTTTTTTTGTTGGCTAATTGGGGTATTGGTGGGGTCTAGCGGAAGAACTGCGGGTAATGATGCAGTTGTACTAGTCTCCTCGCTGCTGTTTTTATATTGGGTCGATTTAGTCATCATTTCAATTTTATTCTCTAATTCAATAATTTTACCTGTTAACCCAGTCATCATATTACGAAGTTCTGTATTAAACGTGAGAAATTGTTCACTAATCAAATTACTAATTTTAGTAGTCAAACTTTTTTCAAAACTCTCCTGCATCTCTTTTAATTCATGCACAACAGAAACCCGGATTTCTTCCAGCAAAGTACCGTGTTGTCTGGAAGATAGTGGTGCATAGCGAGCCCCAGTACGAACAGTAACATTGTCCGGGCTATTCATAGATATATCGGGGCAATCACTTACAATACTCATATCATGCGTTAATTGTTGACGAACTGGTGTGTGTGAGTTATCGCCTTTGGGTATTTTACAACGGCATTCAACGCAAATCCAAGAGGTCTTCAAATCAGGGGAAAGCGTTGCGTACATCTGTGCAGTTAAATTTGCACATAACAAGTCATAATACTGTTTACATTTGACGCATCTTATAAACAAGTTACCTTCGATAATTACTTCGCGACATCCCGCGCAATTAACTCTTCTAGGCGACATTGTAATACAGGCCACAGTCACGTGCTGCGTGCACGCCGGTCGTAGATACGATGACTCACTCCAGTGAGCGGCTCAAGTTACGCTTAAGAACACAGCAGTTATTCAAATTTTTTGAAATATTTTCATTTATAACATGGGAAATATTTTACAGATTTTGATTCTGATTCTACCACTAGTCAGCTTGATTTACAAGCTAAAAGGGTAATATCGTTTTAACACTAAACGTCAGCTTTAAACAACTAATTAAGATCAATTATTACGGAGCAGAATAAAACATGTTTTAACCGGCCGGTATCCCCGAGCGTCATTTCATTTGTAGTCGTGACCGTAAACAATTGTAAATTCCATAATTTAGAGCACAAATTTCGGGCAGTGTATATGTGAATTCTACGTGAGAAGTACAAAGATATCGTTTACTAGGTTCCTGATTCGAAATTTATAGTCATATAGTAGTAATTACTAGTGTTCGTCAAGTTTTCAGTCAAGACCGGTATTCATTGTTAATTTTTGAATTTTCGAGTGAGTTTGTTCCAGTTCGTTACGTGTGTTATGGTGTTTGTTATGTCACACACTGGAATGTTATAAAAGAGGCTGTTCACATAACTTAACCGACTACAGTGAAATGAAAAATGTGTAATGTTATTCTGACGTACCTACATAGTGGAGTGTTATAGGCACTATTCTGATTTATTACAATTGGTCCCTCAGTAGCCGAACTAGGTCCGTTTTTAATCAAGAGGTCGTCGCCTTTCGTCAACTTTTCCACTCGCACAGGACCATATTTTAAAAAAAATGTTTAAAGCATTTTATTAATTGGCAAAATATAAATAAGTTATTATTAAAAACACATTTATAATGTGGCTTTATTATTTTTGTATGCTGAGTTTATTAGATAAACACAAAAAGTTTTTTTAATCATTTCTTATTAAATTAATACTATATTATAGTTCGCCTATTGATTACATGAAAAAAACTCATTTTTTAAATTTCAATTACTTCTTAAATATGGCTCTGTGCAAACGCGAATAGTGTCAAATGGGACAGCCCTTATTATAATAAAAAAACAGTAAAAAAATCCTGTTATAAATGGTAATAATTACCGTATCTGTACTAATTGTAAATATTTCTTTTATGAATGACCACCTTTGATTAGTACATACTGTTTTTTGTTAACACATTATTTTGTTAAAGGCTTTAATTCTACTGTGTTGTTTTTGATTATTTAATCTTAATTTCATGAAAATATGTAATTGATAATATTTTAAAATGGATTTTACTTGAACCTAATTCCGAGTGAACAATGACCTTTATATTATTCCAGTATGTTAACGTGTTACCGTGTGTTATATCTTCCAGTGCGTTATTTACACTTTTTTACGACCTTACCCAAACATAATATTACCCTTGCGAAATTCATTAAGTTTGATTACTATTGCAGTGGAATAACTTGACCTATCTTAGGGTGTAGTTTGTCAGTTGAAAAAGTGTCCCACCAAAAGATAATTTTGAAGGCAACTAAGTTCTTTTTTTCGTATAAGAGGGGGCCAACGAGCGGGCATTGCAGGTGCGTTGCCGGCCTTATAAATAAGAGTAAACTGTTTTCATCTTGTTAGTGTTTTTAGCTTAATTAATCAATCAGTTAACCCATTTTAAAACAAAGTTTATACACTGCGCTTGCCTGTATATACTGCTTTATGATGATGATCAATTATAATAAATACAGTGAATTTTTACATTCTTACGTGTTCAGTTTCAAATGTCCAGCTTAATATATATTATTGTTTACATTACTAGACTTAAATAATGTACAGGATATGCTAATCAATCAATCAATACAAACAAAGTTCCCACACAACTGTTTATGCTACTTTTTTACAGTGATATTAATTTTTTTTCTAACTAAACAACCAGTTCAAAACATTTTACGTATCATAAATGGGTATGCTATTACCCAGTCATTTTGGGTTTAATGTTATTAAAGATATATATAAGTACTTACTAATCAACCGAAACATATTAAAACAAAGTTTTAACACGGTGCATATCTGTCCATCTGTTCTACTATCAATATTCTACTTCGGAAATGATGATTTACAAAACACCAAGTACAATTCCACACCACAACTGCATTTATTAGGCAATGGCATTATACTTTGTGTTTTTATCATTAGCACAACCAGTTTAAAACATCTTTCCTACTATATATACAGCGTGTGTAGGTAATATTATAAGTGAACACATTATCCCTTACTCATCTTGGCTTCAGTCATGTTACTTTAATGGTATTTGGGATGAATACTCACCAACAATCGATACATGTAAAAGATAGAAGCTATCCATAAAACATTTGTACACAGACAGGCTCTATATTTTGTAAAAAAGTACCCATAATTGCTGAATGTACTTGCAACTTTGTTTTATACTATTAATTATTAAACAATACACTATTTTAACTTATAATACCAGTGAAAATTGTTTACTATTATTATCCGGAGATTTTCGACAAACAAGGTTAGGTTAGTTAAGTTAGACAAGGTTATTAAATAATCGCATGTTTGAAGCGATTAACGTTCTGGGATCGTATCGATAAATTATCATTAACATACAATATGCGAGCAAAGATTACTGGAGATCCGGAAGCACAAGAGTTAGTTAAAAATCTGTTAAACATTGGCATTGTCACCTATCTTATATTATATATCCTATATAGATTCACAGGTAGGCAAACTTATTCTATCAGAAGAATTGTGTAACGTAGTAGATACAGAAGAAGAACTTATTGAAAAAGTTTATCAGTCTATTGAACAGAATTATCTAAATAGGACATGGTTGTGTGTGATGATTTTAGCTACAAAAATGATGTAGTGCACCAAATTAATGAAAGCATACAGAATATGACACCAGATGAAAAACTGAATAAATCAATAGACACAATGATGAGTCAAGACGAAAGTGTGAACTTCCCAACAGAGTTTTTAAATTCACCGAATCCGCCTGGTATGTCTTTGCATGTATTGAAACCGAAAATTGGATCACCAGTCATATTATTATGAAATCTCAATTCGCCAAAATTCTGTATAACCGCTTAGATGCCCACTACGCAACGTGATTATGTCAATAAAGTGCCCACAGCGGCACTTGTGACTACCCGTCAAGTGCCCCGAGTTGCATAGATTAAAAAACGAGCGTCCTGCTTGCGGGGTTACACAAAAATACATATCGTGAGTTAAGTTTTTTTGAATAACAGAGCAAGTGTTTGTTGTTTTGTGTCGCTGAATAAATGAGTCATTGAACTTGGGTATTATCATTTAATTTATGACACCTTGTTTTTAAATAGAAACTCGTCAAGTTGGAAATAGTGAATTTCGAGCGCAACTATTCGCAAAGCGTTTTGCAAAGCTGTTCATAAATCAAAAAGCAAATCGATGACGTATGGATTTTTATTCAAATAACCTTACTGAGAACATACACAGTAAGAAAATAATTTAAAAGATACATATCGTGGTACAAAAACATGATATTACAAGGGTTTAAACTTACCAAACGTTTGGGCGGCGCGCAGCGTAAATATGTTTAAACTTAAGATGTATTTATAGCATTAATAAAAACTCAAATATTCACAAATAATTGAAACTAATGCTAAGGTTATTTCATCCTTAACAGAACTGATAAAAATTGTAGCAGTATCTGTTATCAATATGTAAATAATTGGCAGTAATTCTAAGTTTATTAAATAGAATTTTTAATTTCCTTTCAAAAAAGGTATCACATGTATAGTTTGTGAGCATGATGTGTGAAAGTAAGGCGCGATAACGTCGGGTACACACTAGGTACAAAATCCGACGTGTTTACTGGCTCTAGATGGGTCGTTTAAAGCTTAAAGGCGTAAAATATCATACTTAAAATGCAACAAGTACGATACTATGAATAAGACCTATATTCATTGAAATATAGCTCTTTTTTTAACGACTATACCCAAATGTACGTTTGTAAACCGCTGCTACACAGGGCATTTTACGGGTGAAAAATATTGTTAACCAGGAGTTAACAGGTCAGTTTAGGGAGGAAATGTGTTGTAAACCAGTGGTTAACAGGGTCATGTCAGCAGATAAAACAACTTCTAAACATCATTATTGAGGCAGTAATTCTAACTGGCAAGGAAAAAGGAAAATCCGTTTTTATACCACGAATTCAATTAATTTCAAATAATTTATCAAACAATCCAATATTGTGGACTGAATTTGGGAGAATCCTGTTTTTCTCGTGGTCAACTCATCAGATGCACCAGAACATAAGACAGTAAATGTAGTGCATAAGAATGTATTGTAATATAGGTATTTAGTACATGACTATCCATAAAGTATTTTTGTATAATGAATTAAAAATATGTAAGAAGAAAAAAAACTTAAAAATTTAACAAGAAATATCACATGTTCTGAATTAAAAAAATAACTCATTAAATAAAAAATACACACATGAATAAATATTCGACAAAAACTAACCCAGCGAAGCGGGTTTTCAGAGCTATTGTACATATTTTATCAGATACCTCACGAAGAAGATTTAGTACACAAATGCCTTTGCAAATTACCTTTTGTCGTCCATCTATATTTACAGATATTACAAGAAAAAGGTTTTTCTCCGGTGTGTATATTCAAATGCCTTTGCAAAGTATGTTTACTAATACATCTATATTCACAGGTATTACACGAAAAAGGTTTCTCACCGGTGTGTATTTTCATATGCGTTTGCAAATAACTTTTTCTAATACATCTATATTCACAGATATTACATGAAAAAGGTTTTTCTCCGGTGTGTTTTATCATATGTTTTTGCAACTCACTTTTTGTAATACATCTATATTTACAGATATTACACGAAAAAGGTTTCTCACCGGTGTGTATTTTCATATGCGTTTGCAAATGACTTTTTCTAATACATCTATATTCACAAGTATTACATGAAAAAGATTTTTCACCGGTGTGTATTTTCATATGTGTTTGCAAATTACTTTTTGCAATACATTTATATTCACAGATATTACATGAAAAAGGGTTTTCACCGGTGTGTTTTTTCATATGTTTTTGCAAATTACTTTTTGTAATACATCTAAATTCACATATATTACACGAAAAAGGTTTTTCTCCGGTGTGTATTCTCATAATATGTGTTTGCAAATAACTTTTTTTAATACACCTAAATTCACAGATATCACACGAAAAAGGTTTTTGTCCTGTGTGTATTTTTTTGTGTGTTCTCATAGTACCTTTTAGTATACATTTATATTCACAAATATTACACGAAAATGGTTTTTCTCCGGTGTGTATTTTCATATGTTTTTGCAGATGACACCTTGTAATACATCTAAATTCACAGATATTACACGAAAAAGGTTTTTCACCGGTGTGTATTTTCATATGTCTTTGCAAATTACTTTTTCTAATACATCTATATTTACAGATATCACACGAAAAAGGTTTTTCACCGGAATGTATTTTCATGTGTTTTTGCAAATGACTCTTTGTAATGCATCTAAATTCACAGATATTACACGAAAAAGGTTTTTCTCCGGTGTGTATTTTCATATGCGTTTGAAAATTTCCTTTATGTGTACATTTATAATCACAACTACTACAAAAGTATACTTGCTTAGCGACGTGCGCTTTAAGATGTGCTAAAATGCAACGTTTATGAGATGTTTTAAATTCGCAAATATCACAGTTATATATATCCATTAGTTGTGGTACTGGAGTTTGTTCAACTTGTGTCTGAACTGCATCCGAGTTCTTTTGCGTCTTATGACTGTATGATATGTGGTCGGCGAGAATATCTTTTGTTAAAAACTTTTTTCTACAATCATCACATTCAAAAATGTATTTTGCAGATGCCTCAGATGTGTTTTTCGTAAGTATATTTACACTCTGTTTAAAAACTTTCTTTTTCATGATTTTTCCAGGATGCTTCCCTTTTTTGATAACTGGTTTAGTATCTCTTTTCATTTTAGGCTTTGTTTTAATAACAGGGCTTTCTATATCGAGGTTTCTTTTACGAACATCATTTATGTTATAATCAGTAGAATTTGATTTAATCTCACACGGTTTCGAAAACATGTTTGTTTGTATGCAGGGTTGTTCTGAAACACAAATGAATCAGAATCAAACATTTTATTTATTGTAACAAATTGTATCTTTATTGTAATATACCTTAGACGGTTTACATTAGGCGGAGTTTATGTCTTATGGCATTCTCTCTATCAGTCAGCCCAGGGAGATATAGAGAAATTATAATATTTTACATAATTATAATAAATAATGTTGCTAGATATAAAGTATTTTAGCCAATTTCTCTAAATAATACATTCATTTTTGGTGGGAAAGAATGGAATAGAATCTAAATTTGATATGAACAATGTTGACGTTGTTCTGACCGTGTTATAATTATATTAATCTAATGATCGCTGGTTCAAATTCCACACAGAAAGAGTGTTACACATACATACATACATTTTGACCAGCATTTTTTATCTATCATCTGATTGCTGTTTCGAATTCCACACAGAACTAGTGTTACACACACAGTACAGTCGAAGTTGGCGTGTAAGTGCGGCATAACATAATTCATCATCACATTTTATCCCGTGGGTTTCGTAAGAGGCGACTTTGGGTTTAGTTTTCCGACAGATGGCGGTATAACCACCTCGTTTACTTCAGATGTAAAATATCCAGACCGGCGACAGGCAACATTGCCAGAGGTGCTCACGTCTGGTTCTGCGATCGTCAATCCTATGCCAAGCATGACGACTGAGGCAAATCCTCTCTACATCGGGAGAGATTCTTCCATGTGCAGCAGTGGAAGTTTACGGGACGATTAAGATAGAGGAACTATTTATAGGCCATACAAACACACAAAACAAGCCCTGGTACATCAAAATTTCACAGTATGCTAACAACCCAGGTTCGTTCTCCACAGGCACCCATAAAATTGTTAATTTTCTATGTGTATATAATATATACAGGTTGTCCCACAAATCGACGTTAAGTTGGAGTCG
The DNA here is from genome assembly GCA_036936625.1 of Parnassius smintheus behrii. Lineage (NCBI taxonomy): Eukaryota > Metazoa > Arthropoda > Insecta > Lepidoptera > Papilionidae > Parnassius > Parnassius smintheus. The sequence goes on from JAUPFT010000025.1 coordinate 1,190,227, forward strand.
AGTTGTCATAATAGTTAACAGAAAAAAAAAAATTAAAAATTACAGGCATTTATAATAATCGAGAAAATTTACATCCTCTCACAGTCTTTTAATTCTTGTTACTACAAATATTAATTTGTAGTAACAAGAATTAACTTAACTTTTTTAATGTTATTTTATTTTGTGATTTTGTTTTTTGCCTAACCCAGGACCTCATGATTAGCAGATGTACTTACAACAGCTTTCTCAGACGTTAGTAGCCCTATCAACAAATCAGTGAATCTTCTTTCCTGTTTTATCCTAATAACACCTTGGGTCACCACCGGCGAATTCAGTTCTTGCTTAAAACAACATAATTGTATGGCCTACAAATAATCATTTTGGTTCATTTGGGTCACAACAAATTATCATTTAGTTTGTTCATGTGTAATAAAAGAACACAATTTTGTATGAGCAGTACATCTCCAACTACATGATACAAGAAAAATTTCTAACGTTTGGTTTTTTTTTTATTTTTTGATACAGTTTTTTTTAATAAATTATTTTACCTATGTCAACGTCATCTCTTTTACTCTTTGCACCTAATGAAATTAGTGGCAAGTCGTTCTCTGAATCCTCATGTCGGTCTTCAAAAGCATCAATCTCCAAGTCTTTTTGTTTTCCAGCAGTATCTAGAATGAAAGAGATTCTGACTCAATATATAAAATAACAACTGATGTTTTGTCCAACCAACTAGATCATTACAGACCATCACACAGCTTATGGGCCCGAGCCACCCACTTTCATTACCATACTGCATGTTTTATGAGCTATGTGTAATAAGCTGAAGTGGCAATGGGCCCAAGGACTGACAACCGATGGAGAAGAAAGGTTCTCCTAACGTGACGTAATTGTGGCAGCCTCGTGCTGGTGGACGAAGTGTAGGGTGGTCCCCCACTAGATGGATTGACGACATGGTAAGACATGCAGGAAGTCGATGGAAGCAGGTGGCTCAGGACCGTGCTTTGTGGTGTTCTGAAGTTTGCTTTGTGGTGTCTGTGTGTGTGTGTGTCTGTGTGTGTGTCTGTGTGTGTGTGTCTGTGTGTGTGTGTCTGTGTGTGTGTGTGTGTGTCTGTGTGTGTGTGTCTGTGTGTGTGTGTGTGTCTGTGTGTGTGTGAGTGTGTCTGTGTGTGTGTGTCTCTGTGTGTGTGTGTGTGTGTGTGTGTGTCTGTGTGTGTGTCTGTGTGTGTGTGTCTGTGTGTGTGTGTGTGTGTGTGTGTGTGTGTGTGTGTGTGTGTGTGTGTGTGTGTGTGTGTGTGTGTGTGTGTGTGTGGCGTTTATGTTAACATTTTTTATTTATAGAGTAAGCCTTCTGTACGGTTATAATCCAATTTTTTTAACCACTCCGCTACAGTAAATTTGCATTTAGTTTTCGTAAGCGAGTATATTGATAGTTCCTTATTCAATTTATTATAAAGGTTACTACTTTGGTAACAGAAAAATCGACGTGTAAGGCTAATTCTGTATAAAGTAATATTGCAGACTTTATCCTTGCGGCGCTGATTCCTAAATATCTCTGGTTCATATTTTAACTGGGAATGTTTTTTAAGGATGGTATATAAAATGTAAAGCTGTCGTACAGTCAGGACTTTCCATTTTTGATAGAGGTCATACGTTGGATAATCAAATGGTAGGAACGAGCTCATTTTTAAAAGTGCTCTTTGGGCTCCTTCAATTTTCAGTATATGTGTTTTACAGGCACCACCCCATGAAGTGATACAGTACAAGATTTACATATCGCACAACAGACAAGTACTCATCTGCGAGTCTTCCCACTCATGTACTGTGAAACATATGTCGCAATCGCTTTCAATCGGATTTATATATCGCACAACAGACAACTACTCATCTGCGAGTCTTCCCACTCATGTACTGTGAAACATATGTCGCAATCGCTTTCAATCGGATTTATATATCGCACAACAGACAACTACTCATCTGCGAGTCTTCCCACTCATGTACTGTGAAACATATGTCGCAATCGCTTTCAATCGGATTTATATATCGCACAACAGACAACTACTCATCTGCGAGTCTTTCCACTCATGTACTGTGAAACATATGTCGCAATCGCTTTCAATCGGATTTATATATCGCACAACAGACAACTACTCATCTGCGAGTCTTCCCACTCATGTACTGTGAAACATATGTCGCAATCGCTTTCAATCGGATTTATATATCGCACAAACAGACAACTACTTATCTGCGAGTCTTCCCACTCATGTACTGTGAAACATATGTCGCAATCGCTTTCAAGCGGATTTATATATCGCACAAACAGACAACTACTTATCTGCGAGTCTTCCCACTCATGTACTGTGAAACATATGTCGCAATCGCTTTCAATCGGATTTATATATCGCACAAACAGACAACTACTTATCTGCGAGTCTTCCCACTCATGTACTGTGAAACATATGTCGCAATCGCTTTCAAGCGGATTTATATATCGCACAACAGACAACTACTTATCTGCGAGTCTTTCCACTCATGTACTGTGAAACATATGTCGCAATCGCTTTCAATCGGATTTATATATCGCACAACAGACAACTACTTATCTGCGAGTCTTTCCACTCATGTACTGTGAAACATATGTCGCAATCGCTTTCAATCGGATTTATATATCGCACAACAGACAACTACTTATCTGCGAGTCTTCCCACTCATGTACTGTGAAACATATGTCGCAATCGCTTTCAATCGGATTTATATATCGCACAACAGACAACTACTTATCTGCGAGTCTTCCCACTCATGTACTGTGAAACATATGTCGCAATCGCTTTCAATCGGATTTATATATCGCACAACAGATAACTACTCATCTGCGAGTCTTCCCACTCATGTACTGTGAAACATATGAATATACATAGAAACCGGTTGAGGATATTTTATAACATAATAACCTATTTTTATTTTGGACAAAGATATTGGACGGGGAAAAATTACTAAAGACAATATTTTTTTCATATTCGCAATCGTGTCGGTACATCCGGAATGATTATTTTAAGCAATCAGAACGCAAACGCCATCTGGTGGCACAGGACAGAGTCTACGACGTAGCGGTCGACCGGAGCTGCACACCCATTTACGTGGGCTGTCGGAGAGTGAAGTTGTTTACAAACTGTCCCGCGTACTGTACAGTTTGTACATAAAGTTACGTTGTGATTTATGTTAGTGATTATTTAAGTGATTTTCACCTAGAATTATATTGTTGTTAATTATCGTGACGGCTTTTTACCGTTTTAAACCAACTCCACCCGTAGTACGACCACGGGAAAAATAAATTACTATGTCGGACAGTAACGAGAGTAATTTACCCAATCCAATACATATATTGTTTACTGAACGCAATTTCTGTAGCCTTTTTCTCTTCATATTTTCTGTCTATTATGTCTGTCACTGTTTTCCGACACGGTATTTTGTACAAGGGTGCAAGTAACTTTATCAGTTTTGAAAACCTTCACCTTCAACAATACTGTATGGGAGACTAATATTTATTGCTTTTTATAAAATTTGAACAAAATGATTGCGATAAAGTATAAATTGGGAATGTTTCAAGCAAACTCTAAGCTTAACTCTCTGCTACAAAAATCGAAAACTGTTAGAGTAAAATCTCTTTAAAAATCGATTAAATAAATAATCGGTATTTTTTTCACAAGCCTACCTCTGGCAACTAAGATGCAATGTCCCACAGCCTGTGATTATACTGACTACTCCTCAGACAGAAATAGGCACCAGGAGGATGGAGGAGTCCATCTGGGTTAAGAAATTGGCAAAGATAGGTGCTAGCTTACCAGCTGTAAGTATATCATTAATTCTTATGAAGTGAATACATCTTAGTGTACATACATACTGGCTGCATTTATACAGCGTCAAAATATTTATAAATATATTTGTTGGCGACGCGCCTATAAGAATCTTTCAGTTTATTAAGTCAACTGATGACGTATAGCTATAAAAAGCAAATTATCGAGCAACGACGCTCTGATAAGAAAATGCTTAGTTAAATCTTAAAGAAATGTCGAATTAATGATAAGAAGGTCTTGGGTTCGACTCCCAGGCCGGACTAGTTTGTTTGTTTTCCTAAGTAATATCGCTTAATAAATTCATAAGGAATTTAAGATATAAATTATGTTACCGGATTTGTTCCCCGGTTGAAATCATCTTTCTAATGATGTAAATTCATAAGAATATTAAAATAAAGTTAGAGATCGGATTTGTTCCCCGGTCGAGATAGTCACTCTGTGCATGGGCAGAATTAACGGAGATTAATCGCATAAATATTGTTTTATATGAGTTTGATATGTTTTGTACGAAAACAAATGCCTATTTGCTATGATTGATTAATGAGAATATTCATTTATATTGTTATCAGATAAGAAACTAATTAAAGATAGTTTCATACAGTTCGAAAATTGTATAAAAGCATTTAATTTGCCAAATATTGATAAAATTGGTGTATTTCAGAATTTCATTTTTTCTGATAGCCGAGAGCCGTGCAAAGTTAGTTGTTCACATAGCGTGAGTACACGGAAGCACGCTGGCCACGCCCTTAGGAGGCCGAATATGTAAAAATTTAAAACATTTGTAATTACAACAATTTATGTAAAAATGACTTGTAAAACATTTCAGGTTGATTGTATGTGCTAAAAAGGTGAATTCTGTGTTATTTTTATGTGAAAATTCCTGTGTATAAGTGAAATAATGATAGTTTTGTATAAGAAATTTAAAAGTGTTTTAAATAGTGAAATAAATAGAGAAAATGTAAATTAAACTATTGTATTAGTTAACTTATGTATAAATTCAAGTGAAAAACATTGTTTTAACTTTCTGTGTTAAATATTTGAGAAATTTCGATTTCGAACTTGTGATTAAAATAGGCAGTTTTCGTTTAATAAATAAAAGGTTTTTTGTGATATGAAAATATAATGTATATTGTAGTGTAGATATTGTTTTGTACTACCTATATTGACGAATTGTATTTATGTATGACTTATGTAAATAAAGATATTGAGTGAAACGTGAGAGAGTAATAGAACAAATTCATGTAATTAAGTTGCGCAAGCACGCGAATGGCGCGGTTCACTTTCGCGTTTAGCTTAGGGGTAGGATAGTAAATAGGTTTTATTGCAATTCGTTCGGGGAAATAGTTCGGGGATCTTACCAGCAGTCAATAAGAAGAAGAAAGAAAAAGTGTAGGGAAGTGATAGGGAAAAGTGATTACTCTCTCACGGAACGGTTTGAAGATAATTGCTGTTTTATTCCCAAGAAATTCATCCCTTAAGTTATACAGTCCACATCGAAGAATTAAGGCGTCGGGACCGCGACGACTTCGGAAGACCCGTAATCCCCGTCTGAACCTACTTGCTGAAAAGGAAGAGGTTATCGCCCTGGTGTGTTACTCCGTTGCGGAGATCACATACGTTGTTCCCGAACCCAACGTAGGCGTTATAGGAGGCCGGAACGAGAGAAGCCTCGATTCCTCCCTTCTGTTTCTTAGTTTGAATAAGTTGAGTTCCTTTTCAATTGGTCCTTCGCGGCCGGATTGAGAGGACCCCGAACCTGAGTTCCTTTTCAATTGGTCCTTCGCGGCCGGATTGAGAGGACCCCGAACCTGAGTTCCTTTTCAATATTTATACAAAAGTTTGTCTAAAAATCCTTTAAATATTTATTTAATTAGTTATTTTCTTTCTCCATGAGTGCTTTTTACTTACACTCCGAATTTAGGCAAAGGCAAATCAGTACATTGCACATGAGGCCCTCTTTATTTTCTGTCCATTGGCTAGAGTAAACATTTGCCACTAGGGAAATTGTACCTTAAAATATCACAAAATGTGTATATCTTACCTATTTCATGACTCCCGTTGACTTCAAATTTAAAATTCTCATTTTCGAATTTCTCTTCCTCAAGTTTAACAGATTCAAAGCTAAAAATGTCGTCCTTACAATCATTTTCTGTATCACACTCAACTGGCCAGATATCTAGATGATTAATTGGTGTAAATTGAATCTCATCTCTAGCCTCATGCGGTTTTGGTATTGACTGAAACCAAACTCTTATTTAAATAAGTGTAGGAGAATCCATACTACCCCATACCATCCCGCAGATGCAGCATCTTCCTGACAACAACGCCAAATAACAATAAAACCGGCAAAAGTGGGAGTTTCCATTAAATTTAAATAAGAATGTAGATAGTTTAGAAATATAATTAGAATCGAGACTCAACAATTTTTCCATTCAGATTCACAAATACCGTATATTGACAAAAGTTTACTAATAATATTTACCACCTATAGATAATATTTCGTTTATACACAATAGAGTGATACAAAACAATATAAACAGTTTGATTATTTTTTTTTAAAGTAAGTACTTCACTTACTGCAATTCCTAAAATATAGAACATTGCTCTTACGAAAAAGTAAGTTGGATTGAAAGACAAACTTAACTTTCCAGTAGAAAATACATTCTCGGATATAAAAAAATAAAATAAATAACAAGGTTTTATTCATAAACAAGTACATATACAATGGCAGACTTCTGCTCTCGAATGCGAAATATGCCCGTATCAGAAGTAAGCCCCTCTTCCACATCATCTGGAGGCACGGTAGTGCCCCCGACAAGTCGAGCAAAAAAGCGGCACGGCCGTACCATACTTTTCCCGAAGCAATTCGGGCCATTTTTGACTCCCTATAACTTTGTAGTCAATAAAACTAGAAGCCTGATTTTTTAGCAACCGAGTAGGCATTGTATAAACATGATATGTTTCAAATTTCATTCAATTTGAACCAGTAGTTTAAGAATTATAACTAGTCAAAGTTTCTTAATTTTGTCACTCACTGACTGACCGATCATCAAAACTCTAAGGCACTTCTAGCAGACATAGAAGCTTCAAATTTAGAATGTAATTAGTGTTTAGTATATAAATCAAGGAAAAACTAAAAATATTTTTAAATTTCGGTCCAGTTTTCCAGATACGCCAACTGCATAAATAACCTTGTAATCCCATACAAATATATAGAATTACAAAGTTACATTTGCAGTGAATGAGTCAGTGTACTTGTATATGTATAACAGTTGTAGATAAGTATGTTGTTGGTTTTAAAAGTAGGACTATCTTAAGCTTGACAAAATGTTTTTAAAATTAAACAAAGAAACATTACATTAGTACCATTCAATTTACTTTGGTCGTAAGTTTCTCTAAAATAAGTCCAAAGAATAGATCTCCTGCCACTCATTTTTATTATATAATTATAAATTTTCACTAAGAATATCACAACGAAATACTTTTTTCTCAAACAAAAATAGTCAAAACATAAGCATGTACCAGCAATTTTCTCAGTACTAGATGATGCAATAACATGTCAGATGTGGCGGGAGAGCGAGGGGCAGGGTCCGGCGATAGTCCCACGCGCGCTATGGCAACAAGTTCCGACATAAATTTGTTAGGTACCGAGGTGATCCTGCCGAATAATGTTCGGCCGAATGTTCGGTTGGGCAAAAGTGTTACCGAACATTCGGCCGAATATTCGTATTCGGTGAAATCCATATTCGGCCCATCTCTAGTAAACAATATACTTGTTTTGAAATTTTGAAAGTAGAAATAGTGTGTGTAGTGTGTGTGTGTGTAGTGAATGTATAGTGTGTGTTTGTAATATTCTACTTGAGCACATCTCGGATCCCACAATTTTCTAACTTCTGCAACATAATGCAGGTACACAATGTCAAAAGCCTTTTTAAAATCAAGAAACACCGCGAGGCAATTTAAATTTTTATAAAAACTATCAACAACTACAGATGTTAGGACTTCTACAGCGTCTTCAGTCGAATTTCCTGCTAGAAAGCCAAACTGGATAAGATGTGCAACTTATTGAGGAACCTTGTGAGCCTCTTGTTGATAAGTTTTTCTGTAGCTTTTGAATATCTATAGCTTTTAAGCGCAATTGGTCTGTAGTTGTTGATATCCTTCTCATCTCCACTCTTGTGAACAGGAGTTACTATATTAAAATAACACATAGTAGATAATATACAGAATTATCACATGACATACACAGTTCAAAAAATTTATTAAACTAAGTTTGTATAAAAAGGGTTATCATAATGTTAAGGAATTTATGGATGATAATAACCCCTGGGAAGAGTGATTGCTACCAAGCTATTTCTAATTTGTTTTGTGTTAATTGTAAGATACATGATTGTAAGCTCTTATTTAAAAAATATTATCCCGCTGGGTTTCTTGCTGGTTCTTCCTAGGACAGAAGTTTTTTTGCGAACCAGTGGTAAATGAAAAAAAAGTGACTCAATAAGTATTATTTATAATTTACATTAAATAAAAAGTTTCTGTTTCCGTTTCTGTTTCAGGGTACAACACATAATTTGTGACAGCTGGTATAGATTTGCGTTAATAAGCCAACATTATAGTGATCATTAAGATGCCTGCCGAGTGATGATTGAGGCAAATATTTCATTATAATGGGAATGACCCATCAAGCAGTGAACTTTTATTAATAAGAAAAGTATTATTCCGCAGACCTTGTAGTGATGGTTTAAGAATATCCAATGCCCTATATACCTACCCACGGGATGGGTGTTGTAAGAGGCGACAGAGGAAAACAGGAACAGGAGTTGGGCAGCGGCATCTTGCTGATAACAACTCACACTAGTATAAACAGTGGTTTCCAACCTGGAGAGTGTGGCAAATTTGGCAAAATTCCTCCTATGACAGACTTTTATAGGATTTAATTGATGGAATGGATAATACCATGGATCCTCCTGCAAGCAACTGTTCCAGAACTGCATTTGACTCAATAGCCTGTTGTTGTAATGTTCTGCATCGAATGAGTCTTGCATGACAGATGAAACAGACAATTACGGGCTCCTCATCTTCATCCATCTGAAAATATAAGTTTGTCATAAATACAGAAAACTACTTAAATATACAATTTTGTAATAAAATATATTGGCCACCACAACTCTCTTCTTCAACATCATTTTGTTATAACAACGATTTCCTGTCTTACTGGATTGCCACTATCTAATGGGGAGGCCACTCTACAATTTGCTTACCAGTCTGGGGCTACCACTCGAGAATTGTCTACTCATCTGTTGATAGTTCTCTACTAGCCGCATGCAGAGTTTGCCTATGACTACCTGTTTCTAGCCTCCACCAACTGCATCCTGCCCTCACCTACTTAGTACTGTTAACAACACAGTTATGCGCTCACATGTGCACCGTCTTTGAATTTATTGCTCTCGCTCCAACATTATTCACTGTTGTCTTGTTAGATTTTCCCAATGACCCATAAGTGACATCATGGTGTCATTGGCAAACTTTCCGTGAGCGGTTAATATGTGGACACAATTCTCTAATTAATTTAAAATGTTATGAGTGTCAAGTAAGTAGCAGTCTGCATGACACTAACAGATAAAATTTTAAAAGCAGTTGATCCTGACTCTTCGAACCCTAACAAAGTTATTTTCAAGTTTTGGCTTTTAAAATTCAATCCTAATAAACCTACATTCATATTTTAACTTTAAACTACTAGCATCACTATTAATATTACAAAAACTTTACTAAAATGCTTGCACTAGGAGTAATTTACAACAATAGTGAAATGGCAGATTTGAACTTACTACCTTCTTAAATTTGCAATCCTCAATCTAACTACATATTGCTATCACTTAGTTTCAAATGAAATTAATCCACTATCACCTAGTTTCGAATGAAATTAATCCACTGTCACTTAATTTCAAATGAAATTAATAACCATACACTTCCCTGAGCAGTTATAAATTTTTTGATTTATTATCCACTGCAGTATAAAGTAAGTTCCAGATAAGGTAAAATAATTTTATTGTTAGATGTCGAATCTAACAATTAAATTATTCTATTTCATATGGATATGGGTAGCAGCACATAACAGGTCAGAATAATTAAAAAACTGCAGTTGCCAACCCGCCTAGCCTAGTGAAAACTGTTGCAAATAATAATAATACCAAAAATGATTCTTAAAATATATAACATATATTCAACCTAATTTGGAATATGCTTCCCAAATTATACTGAGTTACTGGAGAGATTCCAAACAAATATTCAAAAGTTCCTAGACCATTGAAAACATACCATATGAGGAGTCTTTTCAAAAAAGTGTTTTCAACACTTGAACTTACAACTCTGAAAGATCACAGAAAATGAGGAGACTTGATGGAAATATAATACATAGACACGATGATCTAGAAATTTTTGACAAACTATTATTCCAGTACCCAAACAATACACATCTTAGAGGCATCATATCAAATTGACTAAAGCCTTGTCACAAATGAAATGGATGATTTTTTTTTCAATAAAAAACATTGCTTAATAATCATTGAAAGTAACTTTTTTATTTACCACTGGTTCGGTAAAAAAACCTCTGTCCTGAGAAGAACCAGCAAGAAACCCAGCGGGACTTATTTCACATTACAATAATTTATTTTGTACAATTTTTGAATTAATTTTTATACAATCAGCATGGTGGCGATCACCTCATTCCCAGGGGTCAATTTCATTTATGTTTTCATTGACATTATAATAACCCTTTTTGTACAATTTTTCGTTAATAAAACTCTAAGTACCTACGTACTTTCTGGTTCTGGTTGTATTGGACTCTTTATTTAGCACTGCACCTTAGCCTAGCTCCGATTAATATCAGGCAAGTTATAACGTATTTCTCCAGCGATAACAAATTGCCGCAATTTCTATTTGCAATATTATGATTTATGAAGTATTATTAAACTTACAAAACTGTTCGTCAATGCTTTATATAAATTTTGGAGGCCAGTCTTTTTTAGTACACACATGCGTACATTAATGCTTAAACAAATTCTACAAATTTCACTGAAGACCATTTCCTATAGCTTTATAATGTAATTATATTCGCTTTTTCACTAATAAACCGAAGTTTTCAAAAATATACCCTTATGCTCAGAAAACTCTCTAGTACATAGTCATCTTATCTATGATAGTCATTAATCCGTAGACAGAGAACATTAATCCATAGATAAATAAATATGTAGCAAGCTACATTAATCTATGCACGGAACGGAACACAAGTAACGATTTTTACTATTAACTGGCTTTACAGCTCTGGGTTCTATCCTTTCTGAGCCTATCATTTCTTTCGGAATCTTCATTTTTATATTTTATCTTCACAATATGCTGATGCGCCACATTGCGAAGCCCTTGGGAGAATTTGCCAACAGCTCAACTCAGCGGACAGTTGATGACGACAGCCACTCGAGCTCATAATTTGAGGTTTATATCGACGTCAAAGCACTTGTTTCGTCGTTTTCTATAATAGTTCGCATGCGCGGATACTTAATTCACAAAATAGCATCACTTTTATGAATCAAAATCCACTTCAAATCATTATTAAAGCGTCAAAACAGGAGCGACAATCCTACGGCCAAGTTCCCGCAAAAACCCACACAAATAACAAGCAAGCTTACAGCACTGACTACTAAGAGCATACTATGGCTATCATGAAGCTTAGAGAACAGGAGAATGATCGCCGTAAAAAATAGTGTCCCAGAAAAATGGACACCATAAGTGAGGCGCTGCGATCGCTAAGTTCAGTCAATAAAAGTCCTTTTCAGTCTGTTTTTCCGATCAGATGCTAAACAACTTGCACATCCACGCACAATAAAATATTTCTCCATTTTTTTAATGTTTCTTTTTGTCAAAAATTACAAAATAACGGAGCATGAAAATTTTCTCACCAATGCCGCGGAGAAAATTTGTACATTATTCAACTAACTTCATCAACTTGTACTCATAAACAGCTAACTTCACAGTCACTACTCATCGACGTCAGCTCCGCTATAAATTCTATAATTTTCAAGGACAGGTGGGCCATGCTTTAATACATTGTGATAGTTCTCCTGTTTTCTAACCTTTATGACGGCTGTAGTCAAACACATCTAAGAAATCGTAGACAGAGAAACCTATAGACAAATTGATGCCTTCTTTCACATTCGCGCACGATAAAGATAGATTTATGCATATGTCTTGCATAGAAATGAGACAGAGCGGTGTGATTGTTTGTCCATTTCTTTCTGCCGTTTTTTTGTTTAGCATTCTACACTTTGCTAACAGTGGCGAAGCTAGAGCTCCAAGCTAGGGCAAGCCCAAGATATAAATTGATAAAAATATAGATTGTTGTTCTTAGCAGTTTTATAAAAATACACCAATCTTGATATGTCTCCACGCTTCAGTTTCATATTCAGTGCTGTCAAGGACGTGTTTAACAAAGCATACAGAAGGCATACCACTGCCAGATAGATTGTATTACATATCAGCAATTGCATAGCTTCGGTGGCTTTGGAGAAAGCCGTTTGGGTTTGTTTAAGCGAAAGAAAAAAATATTTACATCCAATACAATACATGAACAAAAGTAAAACACGAACAAAGTAAAAACAAACTATGTACAAAATTAAAAAAAAAAACAAACAAATTATTTACATTCTAATGGATAAGAGATAAGATAAGATAAGTGGAATCGTCTCGCTTTCTTATGGAAAGATTTAATTACGTCCACGTAAAATGTTGGTGAACGTTTTATTGTACCAATAACTGTTTTTAATTGCGATACTTGATAAGTCTGAAATAAACTCTTAACCTTGTGTATTATCTCAACAAAGTTTAAAGATTTCCTCTCGGATTATCACTTTAACACACGTCAATTCATCACAAGGAACACTATTATTCTCCATTTTCATTAAAAATCTTTAAAAAAGCATACCTAAATTTTGAACTCGTAATATTAAATCGCTTAAGATAAGCACACAGAGTAAATAAACATTAAAACGTGAAATGAACTTGCAAACGTATTGCCCGCGCGCCTCCGCTTTTAACAAATTTATTCCCAAAAGCCTGGCTTTAAATCTCTATACTTATTGCTATATATACAATCGTAGTTATATTTCATTATAGAATATTTTGCCATAGGTTAGAAAGAGAGCGATCGTCTTCTCGAAAGCCCCGTAAAATGCCAACGCGAGCGAGGGAGACAAGTAATCGCTCTATTAAAACTCATTTCTTATGACAGCAGCAGTATCGTTCGGGCAATACGAGGTCATCGGTCGACATGTGGCGAACAGTGGAGTGCGCGGGAAATTTGAAATATCTTGAAACATTTTGCGAGTTATTTTATTAGTTGATATTATTGATTGATTCAGGTTTAATAAGGCAAGCCCGGCTTTTCGGCTTTAATGGAAGCTTCGCCACTGTTTGCTAAACAACTTTGACAGTTCGTAGCGATCTAAGGATTTTACAAGTTGATTTAAGTGAGAAAAAAGTGTTTTGTGAGCCTAAGATTGGTGAATCCTGTTCAGTTCAGATCTTAGAACAATTAAAATTTTTATTTAAATGTATTTAAAAGTCATAAAGATTTTTTTTCAATAAAAAACATTGCATAATAATCATTGAAAGTAACTTTTTTATTTATCACTGGTTCGGTAAAAAAAACCTGGGTCCTGGGAAGAACCAGCAAGAAACCCAGCGGGACTTATTTCGCATTACAATAATTTATTTTGTAATGTGAAATTACAAAATAAATTATTGTATAACCTAAAACTACATTATCGTCCTCTCTCACCCGAGGCCACGCTAATCATTAGTCTATAGGTTTCTCTGTCTACGTAAGAAATACATTTCGACAGCTGTCAGACTTATTGTACCAAGCATGCCAACCAAAAAAACTGAAATGTACAATATTCGATTCTTAAAAATCGATGTCGATTATTTAGAGTTGGTTATCATTTGCAGTTTAGTTTGAATAATACCAGAATAAATACGAAACGGATAGTTTCAAAACACAAGATTTATCAGTTTTTTTTTTTTTGTATTTGTTGTTACTGCTTATTTCTAGGGGAATAATCAAATTTATGAAAATTTAAGAACTAAATTAAATATAAACTAGATGAAAAAATAAATTTATTCAGTCACCTTCAGTACATACGTATTTGATTTTCAATAATGCAGTCAAAATAAATGTCTCTTTCAAAGTCATTCATAATTTTTTTTTTTTGTATTTCTGCCACTTTTGCCAAATCATCCCTTGAGACAGGCACATGCTTCAACGAATATAGATGAAACAGTCCAAAAAGTTAAAGCCATGTCACAAAATAAGAAGACAAACACAAAATCACAAAATTACGCACAGTAAGCTCCCAAAATGGCGGGAAATTGAAATTACGTAGTGGTTTTTTCAGCGCGGCCTTGTATATGAGTTGTTTTGCCTACACAAATTTACGTTGATAAAGTTAAAAAAAATAAATTTGTTTTATTCATGATGATTCACGCAATATAAGGAATTTAAAAAATAATATTTTTTAAACAAATAATACATTAAAAAAATAATGTCTTGAACATTTTTACCGATTATGTAATTATTTTTGCCGATTATTCACATAACAATAAATTTCAATCATCCAGACACCACGGTAAGCTACAACGCGACATATAATTGAAACGGTGCCAAGTAAAAAAGTTGACACCAAGAGGAAAATGATTACAATATACAGCTAGTTTTATCACAGCTACAATGTATACTTGACTCCTTTAGTAATAATACGATACTTATCTTATCTTACTACTACTAATAATACGATAATTGTGCTAAATGTTATTAAAAAATATTAATATTAATTAATTAAATTATTTTATTAGAAATATATGTAAGAAACGTAGACAGAGAAACCTATAGAATAGATCGCCGTGGCCTCGAGTGAGAAAGAACGATAACGAATTTTTAGGTTATAGAATAATCTTTATGACTTTTAAACACATTTAGATAAAATTTTAATTGTTCTAAGAACTGAACTGAACAAGATTCACCAATCTTAAGCTCACAAAACACTTTTTTTCTTACTTAAACCAACTTGTAAACTCCTTAAATCGCTACGCTGTCAAAGTTGTTTAGCAAACTGAAGAGTTTGCTAAACAAAAAAACCGGCACGGAGAAAGGGACAAATAATCACACCACTCTATCTCATTTCTATGCAAGACGTATGCATAAATCTGTCTTTTTCGTGTGCGAATGCGAAAGAAGGCTTCAATTTGTCTATAGGTTTCGCTATCTACGGTAAGAAATATAAAAATTGTCATTTTCTGGATTGTAAACACTCTAATCGTTCGGAAATTTGTAAATTAATTAATTATGTTATCGACTGTAATGATTATGCAAACAAATATTTAAAAAAAGTAAAGTAAAGTTCCAGCCTATATACGTCCCACTGCTGGGCACAGGCCTCCCCTCATTTCTGAGAGGGGCTTAGGGCAAGGAATAGTCCGCCGCGCTGCCCCAATGCGTTTTGGCGAACTTCACATGTCTTCGAAATATTTTTTTCTTATTTCTCAGACATGCAGGTTTCCTCACGATGTTTTTTCCTTCACCGCCGAGCACGTGGTAAATCAGCACAAAAAATTGCATTTAACAATTTCATTGGTGCCGGCGGGGATCGAACCTGGTTTGCTCACGTATTGTGAAATTTACAGCGAGTGCTAACCATCTGAGCTACCACGGCTCACAAAAAAACAAATATTTAAACCCTAGCGAAATCAGTAAACGTATAGCAAGCAATAAGTCAAGTTTTAAAATGTGTAAAATCTTAAATTAACTCAAAAAACGAACAATCCCCTTTTATTTTAAGAAACAAACTGACATCTCCGCAAAACCAGTTGAACGTTTTAAGAGAGGAATGATACCTTATTATTTTCCCGTAATAAAAAAGAATAATACATGTTTTTGACCGTAAAAAACAAATTCCTGCTGCATATAATTTTATATTTTTACATCAAAATATCGCCAGTGCTTTGTTAAAACAAGATTTAATAGAAATAACTATACAGGAGTTACAGGAGAGTAACAGTGACCCGGACGTTATTTGTCTTTCGGAAACTTTTATAAAAAAAGGTTGTGAGAAGTTTTTAAGATTAACCGGTTACGTCACGGCCGCCAATTTCTGCAGAGAAAAGTAAAGAGGGGGAACCTGTATCTTAGTTAAAAAAGGATTAATTTTTAATGAACTGTCATTAACAAAAAAATATGCGTTGCAGAATACGTTTGAAGTCTGCGGCATTGAACTAACGTGTGTTAAATTAATAACTGTCTGTCTCTACAGAACACCCCAATCAGATCCGAAACAGTTTTTACGCAAACTAAATAATCTCTTACACGATTTAACTATGAAGTACCAATCTAGAGCACAAATAGTATTGGCTGGTGATTTTAACATAAACACATTAAAAAGAGACAACATCACAAATGAACTACAAGATTTATTCTATAACTACAATTTAAAAATACACATTGATGTACCCACACGAAAGTCATCCTGCATCGACCAAATTTTAAGTAATATTCCGGATGCAACTGCAGCAGTACTACCAATTTATCTATCTGATCACGACACAGCACAATTGTTAAGGTGTCCTTTAAAACGCAATATACAAAAGCATGCGATATATTATATTTATAAAAGAGACTAGCTGTTACCCGCTTCGCCTGCATAGTCACTGGGAAATGAACTATCCATTGCTTTTTGAATTGAAAGAAAACTGAGTTTTATAGATTTGTCAGAGATGCAGCCATTAAAAGGAAACTGAGCAAAATTGATTCGTCAGCCTATTTAAATGTTTTGAAACGCAGCGTATAGGAAAGCATGAAAATAGCCTGTTTATTCCAAACGGAAATGGGATATTTTTTTTATTAACGGAAACTGAGCATAATTTTCCGTCAGGGATGCAGACTTTTGAAAAGAAACTGAGCTAAATTGATTCTTCGGAGATGCAGTTTTCTGAATTGAAAGGAAACTGAGCCAAATAAAGATCCGTCAGAGATGCAGCCTTTTGAGTTGAAAGGAAACTGAGCTTAATAGGTCCGTCAGAGGTGCAGCATTTGGAATTGAAAAGAAACTGAGCTAAATAGGAAATTTTGAATTGAAAGAGAAGATCTGTGGGAATTCTGATTAATTGATTGTGGGAATTTTGGAAAAAAAACTAACTCAAAATTGTAGCACCGATTATGTTCCGTCCAAGATGTGTCACACGCAGCCTTGTCCCGTTACATAACCGAGGAGCATCTAAATTTCATATTAGCATGACTGGGACGCCTAGTTTTAATTGAAGCTTATGTGAGGGCACACCTGACAACTCTAGAGAATTTAGAAACTCTACGGGATATGAAATGCTCTGTTCTGTGTCCATAACTGTGTCTACTGACAAATACTCTGTTATTTCTCCTGCTACTTCGCTTAATATATCTGAATTTATTTTGTTAAAGCTCTAATTTTTTGTGCAAGAATCGCCCTTTCACATAACCATTTCTCTTCATGCAGGTTGTTCGTTAAATCTGAATAAACGCTCGCAATTAATTCGGGATGACTCTGTACTAAATTACAAAAATCTCTCGTCAATTTAACGCAGCCCTCAGCATCCGTTTCCAACCGCCCATCGCCAATTTTTAATAGTGTGTCAGCATAGTTTACAGCATTGATATCATTATACAAATGCACTCTCATATTCGTAGTTAAACTGAATTTTGTCACCTTGTTCCATAAAATAGACGACTTAAGGCATGCTTTAATTTTATCTGCGGGTGTGCGTGCCCTTTTGAATTACAGGTAAAGTTTGGCGAAAGTCACCAGCCAGTAAAACCATCCCATTACATCGGTATTGCTGCGCAAATCCTGGAGCGTTCGATTTAGTGCTTCTACAGCTTTTTATGCAACATTGTACTTTCTTCCCACACTATAAGTTTGCATTGTCGTAGCATTATACCTCGTGCACTATTTTTGCTAAAGTTGCAGATCGACGATTCTTCCTGGGCTAGATTTAGAGGGAGTTTTAAAACAGAATGTGCAGTGCGGCCCCCGCTTAGCAGCGTGGCGGCTATACCGGAGGAAGCTAATAATAAATTTAACAAAAATGTCTTCCCAGTTTCCGGTTTGTTTCACGTATAATTTCATCACTTAGTCCATTTTCGGTTGTTCGCTGAGGGCTTATCATTCCAAAGTCGCTTAATTTTTTGCCTACCATTGCCATTACTTTTTTTATAGAAGAGGGGGCAAACGAGCATGTGGCTCACCTGATGTTAAGTGACTACCGCCGCCCATGATCAACCGCTACACCAGGGGAATTGCAGGTGCGTTGCCAGCTCTTTAGAAAGGAGTAAGCTCTTTTCTTGAAGGTCTCCAGGTCGTTTCGGTCCGGAAAAATCGCCGGTGGTAAACTATTCCACAGAGAGGTTGTACGCGGAAGAAAACTCCTTTTGAAACGTACAGTGGTGGACCGCCAAGCATCCAGATGGTGTGGATAGTATCGGGACGTTTGCCGCGTAGTGCGTTCACGAAATTTGTCGGCTGGATTGGCTTGGTTCACGAAATTTGGCTGCAGCCATTTGGACGTGGACGAAGAGTCGGTCTGTTTCGGCATTACCGCTATGGGACCTATAGAGGCACCCGTAGACGCGCGGATGGTAGTCGCTGTCTACGCGTAGCCAAAGGATGGACAGGTCCAAACTTCAAGTCTGCCGAGGCGTCGATAAGAGATGTCCTCTCTGACGTAAACGCAAACTCCAGCCCGCGGACCCAGACGCTAACGCTAGAAACGAGTAAACAGTGATATTTTGTGTGTCTTTAATTCAAATTAATTAGTGAAAATGCATACTTTGAGATTATTATGGGCAGCTAATAATGAAACAACATTGCAAAGACGTCAAACAAGAGTAAATCGTCGTAAAATGGTGCAAATTGTGGAGATGGAGGAATTGGAATTTGTTCATCGTTTTAGGTTAGATAAACAAAGTTTTTGGCGTCTTTGTGATGATCTTCGGCGTTTAACGTTATTGAAAGGTACCCGGGAAATTAGTTTAGAAATCAAGGTAAGTTTTATACCTACGTATAACCTTTCAACAGAGTTAAGTACTTAATGTCATTTCTCAATGAAATCATGTTTCAGGTTTTGTGTACTCTTAGCTTTTTAGCTACGGGTTCATATCAACGCATTGTTGTACTAACGCAGCATTTGGTACAAAGAACAACTAGTAGGTGTATACGTCAAGTTGTTGAAGCATTGAGCCATCCAGCCATTCTAAATAAATGGATTCTGTTTCCAAGTTCGCAACAACAACGAGCCCAAATAAGACTTGAGTAAGTTATGATATGACAAAAGTATTTAAGTATAAATACATACTTGAAATACTTTTTATTAGTAGCATATTCTTTGATGTACTAAACACTATACCTTCCTTAAGACCGATAGGTATTTAGAAAATGCCTCATTGAGCCTTTCATGCACACTTGGTTCAAAATACTAGTAAAAACATCTGTCCTTTTAAAAACAAAATAATTAAGTATTATATTTTCCAAAATTACAGGTTTCAGAGACGATTTAGACTCCCGGGTATAGTTGGATGCATAGACTGTACCCATGTGGCAATAGTCAAGCCACCAGTTGAAGAACATTTATTTTTTAATAGGAAAGGTTATCATTCATAGAATGTACAAATAGTAAGTTTGCATTTGTTTGTGGCTCAATTATGTAAAAATAGCTTTAATTAGTACTTACAGAAACATATTCATAGGATTATTATCCATGTTCCATAATTTTTTCCTGTCAACAGGTATGCAACAGCAATTTAAAAATTACTAATGTAAATCAAAAGTTTGGCGGAGCTACCCATGACTCATTCACATGGGTATCTAGCAGAATGGAAACATTTATGCGAGAATTGCACCAAAATGGAGAACAAGTGTGGTTAAATAAATAATATGGTATATTTTTAGATAACACTTTTGTTAAAACATTTTATTCACAAAGAATTATATTGTTACGTAGCAAATAATTATTACCTAATGCAAATATTTATTTATTTTTAGGTGATTCTGGATATCCTCAGCGGCCATGGCTGATGACTCCCATATTAAATGCAGTTCCTGGCTCAGTTGAAGATACATATACTCAGCGACATGTACATGCAAGAAACTGTATAGAGCGCTGTTTTGGATTGCTAAAGTCACGTTGGAGGTGTTTATTAAGACACAGGGCCTTGCATTATTATCCTGATGTTGCTGGGAAAATTGTACTTGCCTGTTGTGTGTTACACAATATGGCTTTAGAGGCCAATTTACCTCCTCCATCTATTATGGAAGTAGAAGAAGATGATGCTCAACCTGACAATGCATCTGATAGCGTTGGTGCTGCTAGTGATCAAAGTGAGCTACTCCAAGGCAGGGCAGTACTGAATAATCTTTTATCAAGACTTTAAAAGTATTTCTGAGTTTTTAGTGTACAATGGTATGTGTTGTGTGATTTTTTTATTCTTTTTTTTTTAATTTAGGGACTTACGTTATGTGATTTGTGAAAGCAATGTAACAAAACCTTATTTCTAATTTGAAGGTGTATATCAAAATTAAAGGTCAAGGTTTTCTGTCAGATATGTTCCATTAATAGAATTATACACTATCCAAATTTTATTGTACAATTAATTTTATGTTAGTAAGTAGTAGATATAGAGTTATAATTTTGTTTTTGTAATTTTAATTTTATCCTTTTGCTGTGCCCAGGGTCTATGTTTTGTACCAGGCTCTACAATCTTAGAACAAAAAACTTGGAAACCTATGAAATGCTATCATGCAAAATTAAGACGCACTTAGTTAACTATTTAAAACCATATCTATTGACTACTTTTTATTTTAGTCGTATTATAAAATCGGTATTATTCCAACATACAATAATAGGTGACACTGTTCGCAATTTCAAGCGAATAATTCGTTCATCACATACCAGATGTCGCCACTACCTGTAGGTAGCTTTACAAAATATTTTAAAAAAAAATTCCAATTAGTAGAAAATAAGTGTAGCTGAAATTAAGATATTTTCTTTTGTTTAAAGTTAATAAAAATCTGTGATGAAAGTTTTTAACGTTTGATTATAAATAAATACCGATTACATGTGCTCTTGATTAAAAAAACCATAACTAGATGTTTTTGGTATGATCATAGATAAGAGTGTATATACGGAAAGGTATGATTTTGAAACTAAATCTGGCAGCACATCATCCTGCCATTACGTGAATTTTTCTTTACTCTATGCGTGAATTCATTTACCTCTGTGTTATTTACTAGGCATGTCGATTCACTCTTAAAAAAATCGATCTATGAATCGATTCGAATCGAAGGTACTAGAATCGATTATCGATTAAATCGAGGATTAAAAGATCGATTTTCGATTAATCGCGACATATTCAAACATGAAATTTCAAGAATTTGCGATTTTTTTCTTTAATTGAACTTTAATATTTTTTTAAATTAAAATATTAGTAATCTTATTAATTAAAATTACTAATATTCCTTTTAACCTCCCCTGGTAAGCTTGAAATGCTTGTTTTAGGGGTGGTTCGCCACTCGAACCCTTTTTTACAAAGTGATTGGCTAAAAACAACAACAATACTTTAACAAAAGTGCAAACTGCAACGTACATTTCTCGATAAATCTGTTTCAATCTATTAACTCACTATTTATCAAATTGAAATGAATGCTACACGAACACAATACTGGTTATTTCCTTACTATAAACCTCTATAAACTTCAACATATAATATTTATTTACAGCATCTAGATAAATAGAAAGTACTCCGTCTGTACTTACAGCTCACAGTATGTATGTTTTTGATAATAAAGTAAATTCGCAAGTTTACAGTTCAAACAGGTTCACAGCTATAATATTAAATTGTAGTATGTATATGTAGTTTTGTTCACAGCACAGATTAAGTTAGACCAACATTCCACAGGTAGGAATAGAATTAGAAATTTAGAAATGAAAATGAAATGACAACTTTTCGATATTGTTGGATGCGTTCATAAATATTTATTTTATTCAAATAATATACAATATGTAACGTAATTAACGCACACCCTCAGACACCCCAATTAGTATATTATGTTATAATCATAATACATACACTGAATTTTAGTTAAACATTTTTATGCACTGATTATTTATCAAATTAGTTATACTAATTCCGGAAGAATGTTGTGGTCACAGTACAAATCCACGAACGCAAAGACTAACGTGCTTGAAACAAAGTACATTTTTCTTTATTTTATTGAATGACAGAATTAGTAATAACACAAATAAAACTGCACTCTTAAAAGTCTTATTGTCTTAAGTTACGGTCCATTTCAATTTGGTTGACTGTATAGATTTAGTGTGACTGTAATTTACGTAGTTTTAATTATTTTTGGGATAAAAAATTACCTTTATTAAAAATGATAGGAATCGATTCAGTAAACAATTCTGAACAAACTACTTTTTCAAAGTGCGTTAATTATGTAACGTGTTGTATATTGCGTTCAAATTATCAACCAAGTAAGATCGGTTGTTTTTGCGTACCCCAACAGCAAAAAATTAAAAAACTACGGTATCTTACCCCAACCAGTTTGGGAATTTTATCGCTGGTTCTAGAATCAGATGAATCGGTCTGATTCGAGAGGTTTTTGGACCGATTCAGTGAATCGATGCGGTGCTCCGAATCGATCTAAAAGATCGATTATTTTACGCCAAAGAATCGATTTTTCGATTAATCGATTTAAGATCGACATGCCTATTATTTACGCTTTCCGTAATCCGTACCACCATTTTCAATTGTTTGTATTTTGTAATATGTAAGCTTAGCTGTGTCCCCGGATTTAATGACAGTGACAGTATATCATCTCGTCTAAACAACTTGCATCAGCCCTTGATGCAAGTTATTTGTGATAAGCATAAGTGTTAACTAAATAAGTTTTTTTTAATAAGTTTATTTTAAACATGGAAAACGATAGTGAACGATTCAGGGTATGGCTTTACGCAATTGGCGGTTATTTACTAGCCCGTTAACCATCCCATGCTCACTTTGGATCGCGCAATACCAACCTTCCGTCCGCCAAACCGTGACCTAATTCGATCAGAATTATGTAAACATGTCTACCTATGAAAAAACTATTTTTTCGTTTTAAACAAAACCAAAGACACTATGCAATAGATATTAGTATCAAAGACAAAGATATGCTCTTTTATTTTAAACCATAACCTGGCAATGTTTCTTAGAAAAAAAAAAAGAAATCACTCTGAACTTCCGGCGTTCCACGTGTCACTTTGATGACGGTGTTCCGTGTTTTTTATAGAATTTTATATTTGTGTCTGGACTAAAAACGAAAGTATTATACTTTTTACATTTCTTGTAATATAGTAAACACGTAGATATATAATTTGTGGTATAAAAAGTGAAAAGGAAATTGCCAAAAGGGTCGTGCTTTAGTTTACGGTCGCACGCGGAGGGGGGTGGGGAGGTGGTTGGGGGGTGGGGGGTAGTGGTGAAACCCCCCCCCTAAAAGGGGGGGATGCGGAAACGTATAGTTTCTGAAATATATTAAAAAATCTATCCTAACCTATAAAATATTGATATTGATTAATTTAATATGGTATTTGTTTAAATCAAGTGGGGAGGAGGCTCTAATCTTCTCTCTACCCCGTCTGACGCTTTACATTCGACGTTCTTACTTACAGGGGTTCGATTCTGGGGCTGATCTACGTTCAACGGACTCAATTTTTACCAAACCTGACGTGTCACCAGTTTTGTTCTGGCCTGAACTCATATATATCTGTTCGCCTAACAATTCTGTGATAATAGAATAAAAAATGAAAAGAAAAGTTACTTCTGTAACATCTTCGGCGCTGCGGGAAGTGCAGCCCCTTCGCCCTTGCGTAGCAAATCGCAGTCACCCATGCTCACCTCCGCAGCTTCGGCTTATTGGTTTTATTTGCTACGGCGGGCGGGGGCTGCTCTCCCTCCGCGCCTACGGATTTACAAAAACACTCTAGGGGTAGGGCAGACAAGACTACGTGGAGTCGGGGCGCGCTGATTCGGTTTTAGAATCTGTCGAAATGATTAGAACAATCATCTAACTAGCCGTGTTTTCGCGATTACCCTAGATATCTGTTCATCATATTATCCTACGACATGTTATAAAGTACATGCATAAAACTTATATTTAACTATCTTCATTGTGATGCCGTAAAAATAGTATGGACAATTAATTTTATTTCTCGTTGAAGTTAATTGGACACATTATGAACATAAATAACATTTAAGTGTCGTTTACAATTTACTTATTGTTGTTCGGAAACAATACACGATCCATTCACCGTGAACGAATAATAAAAACAGCTTACATGAAAAAGGAGAGTGATCTACTTACAACAATAGAATAGTTTGGACAACAATGACAGAACAACTTGAGAAAACTTACATAATATATGAAGATTTTAAGCAGCAAGCAGGTAAGTTAGATTTACCATATACAGCCAAAAAAATTTTTAGGTCTGAAATAACACGCGGTAAAAGGAGATGCAACCTTTATGCTGTCTCTTTCTAATGCTTTAGAATGTCATTATGTATTTGTCAAGGGCCGAAAGCCAAAACAATACTGTTCTATACGATTCCTAGTAGTTAACCTATAAAACTTAAAAAATTAATTTCTCGAAAACTATAAGTTTCCGCAGAAAATCCTTCTAGCATTTACTTCAATGACCTGTTACCTACCTATTAAAATTAAAATTATCACGAAAATCGTGCGACCGTAAACTAAAGCACAGCCGCCAAAAGTACTTCAAACTTCGGAAGGCCTAATTTGGAGGTTGGTTCATAAATGTGTTATTTATCAAATTCTCATTTATTTTTAGTGTAAAATGTAAGTAAAAATAGTTTTCGTATATATTTCAAATAACATGACGTTGTATTTATTTCAAATTCACACGAACATATTTTAGAAATATTGTTCGAAATGTCACAGATAAAATATTATTTTTTTTTTTTTTTAATTTTTTAATATTTTAATATTTTGGTATGAGTAACGAATGGAAACACATAAAACATAAAAATATACATATTTCCAAACAATTTGATATAAATTTCTCCAAAAACAAAAGTGTAGAATTCAAATTAGTAGTAATTTTGTCACTAAAATTGAAGTATATACTACTACTATGCTATACAGGGTAATTTACCTATTTTATTACAATTTCTAGCAACCAAAAATAATTTTATTCGATAGTTTATACATTCAACAAGAATTCCTGTAAGTTTTATCCATAACTATTGTCTCAAAGTGAAAATATAGCAAAATTTGCAATATAGCAAAAAATTTTCTACTAACAAATTTTCCCGCCAAAAAGGTCCCGAGTGAACGGGAGTGTAACATGTCGCGCGCTGTCAGAGCGAAGAGGCTAGACCTCGAAAATATGCACATATTCAACTTGTATCGCCATGTGTCACTCACATTTTGAAGAAAAGTTTCAATGCAGAAATAACAGAATCAGTAACATTGCTGTGCCTACTTTGAATATACCAGGTTTGTCTTTATAGATTATAGAATAAGTAAACATATTATGGAATGAATTTGGAATATAATATAGTATGAATTATGTATATAGTTTCTTTATAAAATATGCCTAAGTAAGTAGTTATCTAACTAGTAGTAATTTTACCATGATTCATTCATTAATGTAACTAGAATATTATTACATACTATTTATATGCACTATCGGACTTAAAAGGATAATGCATGTAATGATTACGGCTGACAGAAGGATGACGCTTTGATGATCAACCATTAGGTCTAGTTTTCATAAATATTAAGCTTGCAATGTGTTATCACCCCTCTTTTATACTTTTTAAAAATAAATTATTTTATAATATTATACAGTGAAAATATACTTTTGTAAGTCATCACAAATACTGGTATAATGATATAAATAATTTCAAAGTTAATCCTATTATTGTCTTTTAGCTACATCATCAAATAAATCAGCAGTTATGAGAAGAAAACCCATGAAATATATTTTGAACCTGGCAAAGTTGTCAACACCTACAGGTACTGATATTTTTCAACAAGTCTGCTATATATACTTATAATCATAATACTATCATCATTACAGCACATCACAAATCCACTGCTGAAAATAGTATGTGATCTTCTCAAGGGGACTAATATTTTAATACTTCCATCATTGTTTATTTATGAGTATGTCATAATATACATATGGAAAAATGTAAATTTATTATTAAAAAAAGAGAGAAGTTTCCTGTAGAAAGGGTTGAGATGATACCATAGAAGTTCCAAGTAAATTTGGAATGACTTAAGAAGTCCGTAAAATTAAATAATAAAATCTCTATAAAAATATAATGCAATAATTTAACGTAAGATTTATAAAACTTACGAAGGAAATTTTGTTAAATAACTAATAAAAATTTTGTAAACCTAAAACAAAAAAAAAAGAGCTGATGATCTTCAAATGGCTGAACAGATTTTCTTGAATCATAACTTAGAACACTCTTGATCTAGTCACCTTTCAATAAAAAAAGCTAAATAATAGTCCATCTATGCGGCCACTATGATACTTCAGACAGAAGCTCAGATACATATGTTCAATTTATAAGACCACTTAATTTACTCAGTCCCTAGTTAAGGTTCCTTCTGTTTTAAGTTATTATGAAATTAGCTAACCTAACAACATTTTATAGTGACCATACCAATCTTTGATCAACAATACCAACTAGATAACGGGTCACGTACAAAATCATAGCTAAATACTGTCCGCATGAATATAAACTATGAAAAGACATAAATTAAATAACATTTAGTGTGAAATCAACCTTAAATAATAACAAATAAAGTTCTTTTTCCCGTTATTGCCTAGCGAGCTACACTCTCACGTGCAAGAGCTCACGTCTCATGTGCGCTCTTATTTGCTGAGATGGATTTCTTGCGACGACCCGACATCTAGTTGGTATTGTTGATCGAAGATACCAATGTTAAAAATCTTTTATGTTTTAAATATATAGATTGACTTGGCCATCGCATGAAAACGCAATGTATCTCACAAGTAGTACATATTATATTAAATTAGATTGCGTAATGACGCAGAAGGACCCTTAAGTAGGGACTGAATAAATTAATAGACTTGGTATTACATGGATCTCACAACTTTTTACGGTAGAATAACTGAGTTGCGAGACTTGGTTTTTATACAAGTTATGGTTTGATGGCATCTCATTTCTTTTTGTAGACAAGATAGTCCTAGTTCTTTTTCTTTCTACTTCTTGTATACCAACAACGTACCTATCTACACCTATTATACATATAAAAGAACACTGATTCATTCACTGCAAATGTAACCTTGTAATTCTATATATTTATATCGGATTACAAAGTTATTTATGCAGTTGGTGTATCTAGAAAACTGGACCGAAATTTAAAAATTAGTTTTTCCTTGATTTATACACTAAACTCTAATTGTGTTCTAAATTTTAAGCTTATATATCTTCTAGAAGTGCCTTAGAGTTTTGATGATCGGTCAGCCAGTGAGTGACAAAATTAAGAAATTTTGACTAGTTATAATTCTTAAACTGGTTCAAATTAAATGAAATTTGAAATATACCATGTTTATACAATGCCTACTTGGTTACTGAAAATTCAGGCTTCTAGTTTTATCCACTACGAAGTTATAGACACAATATGACAAAATATTTCATAGCCTGACATTGTATGGTTGCGACCTTTTTCTTTCTATATTCATATTTTAATATTTTATTTTGATATTTTAATTTCTCAACGCGTTTCTAAAGGCTTATAACGCTAATATTGCATAATTGTTTAATTTATGATTGTTATTTTTAATTAGTAAGTAATTTATAAGTGATAACTATTAATTCGTTTGTTATAATTGGATGAATATTTTTAATATTTTTTGCATGTAAAATTAAACCTTGTGTGCGTGTTGGATTTTCTGTAAGCCACAAGAGTTTTTGAATTAAATAAATAATAAATATAGGGGGAAGAAATTGGCCTGAATCACTTCGAGAAAAGTATGGTATGGCCGTGCTGCTTTTTTGCTCGAGTTGGCGGCACTTGGCACTGCCGTGCCCCCAGATAATTAACATTCCAACAGACAGATCCAAATACAATTTGCAATCCCCGCAGCATTTTCCTCAAAAAGTATGTAATATTAAATATTTAAGAAAAGGCCATATTTGTATGCGCATTTAATTTTCCTTTTCATCATATCCAGTATAATTGTGTCAATTCCAGTAAATTACAGTTAAATACTTTTTTTTATTTAACAGTTTAATAATTATTCAGACTGCGACAGTGCACTTGCATTGTCTGGCAGGGTCGCCGTGTAATGTTGGTAAAGATGGTAATGAGAGGAAATGTACTCTAAACTTAACACTACATTGTCGTGGGATTTACACTTCAATCCACTGAGAAACACCCATTTCTCCTAACCTACAGTGATATATTTAGTTTGGTTATTTCTTTAAATCTTTCCTTTTCTTCTTTTGATATTGATTTATGAATTTCATTTCAGGTCATTACTCTGAACGTTCGGTACATCGATAATACACAAAAATGGAAGGAAATACTTCTCACAAAGAAAATCTTGGTTAGTCTGACTTATGATGCCATTTTTTAACAGTTTCAATTTATTGAACATAAGATATAAACTTTTTTATAATGCAAAAATTTTGAATTACTCTGTATATTTAATGTGTTTCTATGATTGTAATTATAATTCTATGTTTTTAATGAAGTTCTTATAACTTATATGTGGTGGAGCCACGCCGCAAGAGCCGTGGTTGCTCAGTGGTTAACGCTCGCTGTAAATATAACAGAACGCGAGTAACCCGGGTTCGATCCCCGCCGGCACCAATGAAATTGTTAATTGCAATTTTAAGTGCTGATTTACCACGTGCTCGGCGGTGAAGGAAAACATCGTGGGAAACCTGCCTGTCTGAGGAATAAGAAAAAAAAATATTTTCGAAGACATGTGAAGTTCGTCAACACGCATTTGGGCAGCGCGGCGGACACTTCCTTGCCCTAAAACCCTCTCAGAAATGAGGGCAGGCCTGAGCCCAGCAGTGGGACGTATATAGGCTGTAACTTTACTACTTTTACTTTAGAGCCACGCTGCTTAGTGTGGGTGAGTTTTGTATGGTGTTTAGGTTTTACTGGAAATGAGGTATTCTATCATAGTCTTCAGGAGTGACAACGCATCTGCATTTTAATTTTTAATTGAATTTAAATGTAGATATCTATAGGTACAGCATCAAATTACCATCAGTTTGATTGTGTGCTCATTTGTCACAAACGGCTGTGAAAAATCATGGCTAAAAGTATTACACTAATATAAAATAGCAAAGGAATAATTATAGAAGTGAAGCATGTTGCTGAAAGAAAATTAACTAATGTTTCAGATCCAGTTACTCCAATGCAAGATCCTGTGACATCAACTAATCCTGTAGTTATAAAGAAAAGGGCTGAAATGTTTTTAGGTATGATTTATTTTGATTGAGAGATGATAACTATTTATATTTAATATTTGATAATATGATATATATTTCATATTTGTTCTGACATAGACAATATTTATATGTATCATTCATTGACACATGTTGCTTCTTCCACAGATCTCTGTGCTGATCAGACGTGATACACTTAGTTCTTTTATCAAATAATTAAAAAATTTCGAAATTGTGAAGTAAATTGTACGAAATAATAGGAGAGCATATACTATAAGAAGACTGTGTTGTCGCTCAGTGTTAATAGTGAGTGAATCTAACACGCATTCACTTGCACTCTGAAAGTTTAATTTGCCCACTGCATACATACGCAGCTGCATACTTGTGTAACGACTACGTGCCTTGCAATGCAATGCGTGTGCATTGCTTTTTTCCTTTTTTAAACAAAACTGGTTGATAATTTTTTTTAATTTTTAATTTTAAGGAGGAGCATTGGCAGACAAGAAAAAGACAACAGGTATCCTTCGAAAAGAGTACGAAGATGCTGATCTGCTGCTTTTATGGATAATATTTTCTAGATTATTGTAATGCTGTGCACACTCATTGTTAATGAAAACTTAGAGGCATCGTCAACCTGCACATTTGATTTCACAAAAATTTTAGAAATAAACCTCACGCCAATTATAATGAAACTAAATATAAACATTGTGTTAACTGTAAATATGCAATATTGTTACTTTAAATGACTCTAGAAGTGCGCTTCAACACCTTGCTCGGTGGACTTCGGTTTTTCGAGGCTTACCAGTAGCATATGCGATTTTAAAGCTTCTAGTTAGTTACAGGCTGACTCTAGAATATATATATACAATGGATACCTTCGCACATTGGCTTAGAGAGTAATGAAAAAGCTTATTCTAGCCAAACAAGCTATTTCGGCTATTTTATTAATATTACCCCTTAATTTCAAAATTATACACCTTTATTAAAAAAATATTGTTATGACCTTTGGAAGAAATATTTTGACGAAAGCGCAAAAGAAAAGGGTATATGGTACCGTACGATCCAGCCGTACCCAATGCGCTCAACCTGGATAGATAACGGAATATTGTGTAGACCCGATACTGTAATAGCATTAAGACTCAGATCTGGGCACTGTTCAACTTGCAATGTTATCGATGATGCTTATCACATTTTGATAGAATGTGCCCAGAACTCCATAGAAAGAAAAAATTGTATTTTACATTTGTCATTGATTAGCAGTATTATAGTCAACCAAATCTAAGAAATACCTTTTGACGTTTCACATTAATCATTTCGCAATAACTTTGCTCAAGCGTACTCACGACATTTGAAATAACCTTTTCCGTAAATCCGAAGAATTATAAAGTTATGTATATTTCTTTACCTCGTGTATAGTTTTTATCACTAATTTAAATTCGCATCTTTCAAACAAAGCAAGATACTAAAAAAATATCCAGTATCACCTTTTTTTACTTGACGTCGTTTCAATGATATGTCGCTATGTACCTTACCGTAGTGTTTGTATCATTAAAATTCATTGTTATGTACATAATCGGCAAAAATATTCAGATAATCGGTAAAAATATTCAAATAATTTTATTTTAAAATTCATCAATCATGAACAAAACAAGTTTTTTTTTAATTTGTGTAAGCAAAAAAATTCACATACAAGGCCGTGCTAAAAAACTACTACATAATTTCAATCTTCCGCCATTTCGGGAGCTTACTACGCGTAATTTTGTGTTTGTCTTCTTATTTTGTTGCTTTAACTTTTTGGACTATTTCTTATATATTCGTTGAAGCATGTGCCCATATCACAAACGATGATTGGACAAAAGTGGTATAAAAAACAAAAAAAATTTGATTATGGATGACTTTAAAAGAGACATTAATTTTGACAGCATTATCGAAAATCAAATAATAATCTAAACAACGACAGCTCAACTAGTTGTACTGATAGTGATTGAATAAATTTATTTTTAATCTAATGATTTCTTATATTTACGCGAACACTACACATGATTAAAACTACTTTTACGGATTTTATCGCGTTTATTTTTACATTTTATTTTTAATTCCCGACGTTTCGGGCGCTTTCCAGCACCCATGGTCACGGGGGACTGAGATGACTGACGTCCCGATGTCATTGTTAAACCCGGAGTACCTTCAGCTTTTTTAATACCATAAACAATAATTAAAAAAGCTGAAGGTACTCCGGGTTTAACAATGACATCGGGACGTCAGTCATCTCAGTCCCCCGTGACCATGGGTGCTGGAAAGCGCCCGAAACGTCGGGAATTAAAAATAAAATGTAAAAATAAACGCGATAAAATCCGTAAAAGTAGTTTTAATCTTATTTTTAATCTAGTTTCAATCTTAAATTTTTATAAATGTGCCTCTAGAAATAAGCAGTAACAACAAATAAGAAGAAACTGATCAATCTTGTGTTTTAAATTATGCGTCTTTTATTTATTCTGGTATTATTCAAACCAAACTGTAAATGATTACCAACTCTAAATAATCGTTATCGATTTTTTTAAAGAATCGATTTTTGTACGTTTCCATTTTTTGGTTGGCATACTTGGTGCAATAAGTCTGACAGCTGTCAAAATGTATTTCTTAGATTTGGTTGACAATAATAGTATTTTTTCAGACCCGTTATCAGATGATGCCAAAAAACTTTGTGTTAGTAAATAAGAGATTAAATAATTAATAAGTTTATTTGTTAGTATTTATCCTATTTAAGAATTTTGTTGTACCAGGGCGTCATAATCGCTTCAGTGACAAAGCCCTTTTTCTAAGAATAAAAAAAACTGTAAATATGACCTATTTTCTGAAGACGAAATATATAAAATACAGAGAATATGCAGGTGGCTTTGTATTCCTTGCAATGATTTGATTTAATCAATTTCAGATATGCGGGATATAATCAATCATATTTCAAAGGACAATTTTGAAAATGATCAGTTAAAAGAAATTATGAAAACAAGTATATTATATACTTTAATTGATTTTGATTTTATGAAATGTAATGTGCATAAAAATAAATTAGTTGATTATTTGATAAATATTGTGATGCGTTGTCTGATTTTTAATAGTTTTAAAAATATTAATAGAATATTAGCTGGGAGAAAAGATGTTCTGGTAGATGATGATGAGAACTATTTCCAAATTAAAGCCCAAAGGTTAAGAAGTAAACTTTTTAAAAGAAAGAAATGATTACTCTTGTTGCTACCAAAATGAGTTAATAATATTTAATTACTGTTACAAATTTTATATATTCATGCATTCTAAACTGATTTATCAATGATATGTAATAATAAATACGCTTAAATTGAACCACCAAATTATAAAAGTAAGATTAATGAATCTTATTTTTTTATACAAATGTATTTTTATAATTAGCAGATATGTCGTTATTAAATAGGTTAGATATACTCTATGAGTCTATAGAATGCATTATTACAATATTCATCAAATAATTTATTTTTGAACACAAAGTCTATTGCTAAAGATTCGTGATACCATAGAATACTATTATACACAATAGAATGGCTGTCAACTTTATTTTGTACGAGGAAGGGCGTCGACAAACCCGATTCGCTGTGTTGACAGAGTGAATCTCATTAAAAAAAATCGTTTAACACTTACATATTTATTTGTAAATAGGGTGCAATTTGGCATTTTCTAAATAATTTGCATGCAAAATTTGGAGACCATTGTAAACGTCAAAACACATACCGTGTTGACATTTATACGTGTGAATTGACGTATTAGTGACATTTTAGTGGCTACACGGGCTCCGCCCACTTCCCCGTTCTAATATGTATGTATTAAGGTTTTCGCACATTATAACAACTCACCGGCGACTCGACTCTATGCTAGACATTGAAATTTAAGCCCTGTATCATATGTTCAAGGTTCAATTTCAAAAAATGATTATAAAGTAGTGTACAACGAGTGGCCTACGCATCGTACACTAGAGGTCAACCCCGACACGTTTGTCACGCAATGACCATACGTCGTCCACGCAACGACCAAACGTTGTCCACGTAACGACTATGCGTTTGCGACTGACGCGTGACGGGCAACCATTTGCCAGCCCACCCGTCCGCCCCGTGCCTTCCCCCCGCCCGCCAACCCGCCATCATTCACTATAGAATCGAAGGACGGAGTGCACGTTGGCGGTACACGGTGATAATTTTTCGAAAATCATGCTGAAAGAAAAGTTGATAGAAGAAGTGCGAAAATATCCGCTACTATACGACCTTCGTGATCCGAAATATAGTGACGTACATAAGAAGGAAAAGGCATGGAATGAAATCGCTATTGTATGGTCGCAACCAGGTAAGAATTTTTTTTTTTGAGTTATTGATTTTGCCATAATCTACAGAAATTCAGCTATCGAACAAATAAATATGTGTGATTCTAATAGATATTAATAATAATGTTAAAACTTATAAGTCATTTCATTAAAGTACATTGTTGAGAAAATTTAATTCAACCTGTTACATCCAAAAAGTAGGTATGTTATTGTACAGTTAACAGTACCTACGATTTTCTACTTGGACACTCGAAAAATCTTGGTTTATCGTAAAAATTAGTTTTTTCACATACAGTAATATAAAATCCCAGAATTTACTGATATAAAATATTAAATCTACGTCATATATATATTTTTTTTACAAATCATGTACCCAATATCTTCTTTTCCTGCTGTTTCGTTCATTTTCATTATCAAATATAATAGCTATAATCGCCAGTTCACTGAATGTAAAGTTCGACATTTCATAAGCAACACGACTTCTTTGGACAAAATTTAACCGAAAACTGAGGTTAGACGAGTTGTCTGTTGAATAACCCACTCGTTGGCACCGCGTTGGCCACTCCTTGACACCGCGTTGTCCACTAGTGACCATTGGGTGGATCAACTAGTTGACTACTCATCGAGAGTGTGAGTAGAGTTGCTGCCGCGTTGGCGTGGAGTTGTTATAATGTGCGAAGACCTTTATGGTATTCTATGCGTGATACTTGTCACCGAATACGAATATTCGGCCGAAAGATCGGTAAAACTTTTACCGAACCGAATATTTGGCCGAACATTATTCAACGGGATCACCTCTGTAACTAACCAATTTATATCGAAACTTGTTACCATAAAGCGCGCGAGATTATATAGAAAAACTGACGACCAAATTAAAGTGAAATGTACTAATGTAATTTAATGTTTTCTTTGTTTGATTCCAAAAAAATTTTATCAAGCTTTCTATTTGCTATAATTGGAAATAAATCTAAAGTACCTCGAAAACATAACATTTCAAGTAGATTTAACCCATAAATAAAATATACTTTCAACAGTAAAATTATGAAAGACATGACATTACTCAATTCGTACAATTCAAGTGAACATTTTCAGTACCACTTAAACGAATATTCGGTAAAGCTGCCGAATACCGAATATAAAACGAATATTCGGCCCATCTCTCATTATATATATATATATATATATATATATATATATATATATATATATATATATATATATATATATATATATCTTCGTCTCAATTTAATGGAGCAATAATGTAGAATTGCTTACTTAATTAGCAATTGGTTTCAAATTTATTTCAATTCCAAACGATCTCAATTGTATTCTTGACGCATTTTAAATACATATTATAATATAAGAAGTTGAGTGCAGATTTACTGTATTAAATTTTTTAAATTTAGTTCTTATCTTTGTTTTCAGGCTGTTCATTAATTTCTATATTTAAGTTGAATAAATGTACTGATATTTATTATTGTCATAACTATTATTGTATTTGTGTGCTGTTTTTTAATAAATCCTGTAAATATAATGTTAGTTTTATTTATTTTGATTTTAATTATTAATATCTGGGATGAGAACAAGTATATATACGTAGGTGCTATATATATATATATATATATATATATATATATATACGGCATGTGTGTATATATGCTTATATTTATAGATATTACAATAAAGTTGCTAACTCTGGATACTAGAGGCGCTAGTTATGCATTGCCATTTTATAGGTCGAAGATTGGTCTCTATTTGAGTTTATACAAAGGTACTCTGTGTTTTGTACCTAGCTTTAAATGAATATGATTATAAACAAATAAAATTTAATTAATTCTGCATGGAATACATGTCATAGTTTATGGGAGAATATCATGTTACTTAAATTGTAATTTTGTCTAGTGCTTGTACTAAAGTATTTCTTAGTTGTTAGTGTAATGGTATGTGATAAGTAATTTGTGAAATCAATGTAACTAAATTTCATTTTCAAGTAAAAGATCAAAATTAAAAAGGTACTTATTTTCTTTAAAATATTTTTCATTATTAGAATTATACACTGTGCACTATTAAGTCTAAATTAAAAAATGAAAACAAAAATATAAATAAAAAAAAAATACTAAAGAAAACTAACGAAATATGGTGGTGATGGTGGTTCTATCTATGGTGGCAATGAAGTTATTTAATAATGTTGGTAGTTTCAATAACTCGTAATAATGAATATTCAATAATTTTAATACCTTTACAAAATTAATTTTGTAATAATTACCTCCTTGTATAGTTCTACTATTTGAAGGTCCTGGCACAGGACTGACAGGATGTGCTGGTGGAGATGTTACATTTGCTGGCACTGCTATGGGTGTATCTTCTGCAGCTGATGGTAATGCCAAGAGCTCAATTTCTGCTGGTGATGACATCCTCCCTGCTGTATCAGCTGTATTGCTCACTTGGGGTTGAGATGGTTCCTAATTACAAAAATATAATCAGTTGTTGACCAGAAATATGCAAGTTTTTATGAAATCAGCAAAACAAGAAAAAACATTAATATATGAAGGGTTCACTTACTTGAAAGCCTGCTTCTTGTATGGCTTGACTTCCAGTAATTGCGGTGACCCCAATTACACGTAACACCCTTTCCTCAAGTCGATTTAATGGTTTTCCCCTACCAGACCCACCACCAATGCCATGAATGTCCCGATTTATAAGGGAGGCTTTCTTTTTTGTTTTGGTTTTCCAGTCAGACCATACCTGTAGCACAAAATATGAAATAATACATTAAAATAAATGGTCTACATAGGTACTATGCAACAGCAGTACATACTTTGCTTAATAATTAATATCTTATTACCCTTTTCCATTTGTCGGAAGTTTTGTTAACACCACATCCACCCACTGAGTTTAAAATGTTACCTAACTCTTGCCACAGGCGTTCACTCCTTACCCTTCCTTGAAGTCCAGTTTGTGGCCTTGAAAGATCACCATGGCTAAAAATAATATTCATAAGATTAGTGTACAGTGAGAATAAGAGCCAGTAAACAAAGTTTGCTATTAACATTCTAATACCCTTACTAAGAAATAAGTATTAAGGTTTGGAATAGTTTATCTTTATAAAAATAACAAAATGTAAGAACAACAATCATATAAGTGCACCATTGTGAGGTTGTTTACATTATGCATTCCATATTCTCAAGTAGGTCCAATACTAATTAAAACAGGGAACAAAATTGAAATAATGCTAGTTTTTACGGAATTTATCGCGTATATTTAACTTTTTAAATACCCGACGTTTCGAGTGCTTTACAGCACCCATGGTCACGGGGGGGATAAATTTCGTAAAAACTAGTATTATTTCAATGTGTAGTGTTCGCGTAAATACAGGGAACAAAAATTGGAATAAATGAAAACATTTGGAAAAAACCTACCTTTCCATAAATTCTATTAGCAAACTAAATTGTTCGGGACTCGCACGAAGTCTAGAATCCATATCGCAGTTCTTGCAATGTCTTCACTAACTTTTATGTAATAAAACACTTCAATAGCTTTCAACCAGTGTTGCCAGATGCCTTGAACCTTTTATCTGTATTAGAAACTGCTAAAATCTGTATTAAATCTGTACGCTATTTAAACTTAAAATCTGTATAATATAATAAACAAAACTAGAATAATTGATCATCATCGTTGCTTCTTTTGAAAAACAAGGAATAACTACTAACGTGATAAGCTGATAAAGTTTGATTACCGTTATTAAATAAAAATATTTTTATTGAATAAGGGGATGCTGTGGCCCATAGACATCTACATTTATCCTCGCTTAAGAATCAAAACGCAGATGCGTTGTCACGCCTGAGGACTAAGATGGAATCCCTCGTTTCCAGTAAAAAAGAGTCTCCGGATCTTTACACTCACTAAACGAAGCACAGCAGTATTAAGCTGGCAATTTACGCTGGTATTCTGTGAGAGCGTGGTCCTTCCCCGGTCGAGCTGACTCATTCGTGCTGCAACCATAATATAGCTGCAGCGTGGCTCTACCAAGTATAAAATATACACTATACACAAAAAAATTTACATAGCAAAATTGAACATATTAATTTAGACAAACAACGTATTAAAACTCAAATATTTGCAACAAACGAACATATAATTAATTTATTATTTTCAGTCATACATATTTTATATATAAATATTATATAATACACTTGTATGTCTGCCGTACTAAGTAATTATACGTTGTGAAAAAATAAATTAACCATAAATAATAGAATCATGCAATGATTTGTGTAACGCGGTAACTATATGAATCTATACGAATCATGGTTACTTATTTTGCTTCGTTCTGTTTTAAGTTGAATATTATGGTAACCCAATCAATAGAGATATAAAACTCCGTAGACAGAGAAACCTATAGACTAATGATTAGCGTGGCCTCGAGTGAGAAAGAACTATAACGTAGTTTTAGGTTATACAATAATCTTTATGACTTTTAAACATATTTAGATAAAATTTTTAATTGTTCTAAAAACTGAACTGAACAAGATTCACCAATCTTAAGCTCACAATACACTTTTTTCTCACTTAAACCAACTTGTAAACTCCTTAGATCGCTACGAATTGTCAAAGTTATTTAGCAAAGTGTGGTTTTATAAATAAAGAAAAACCGGCACGGAGAAAGGGACAAACAATCACTCCGCTCTGTCTCATTTCCATGCAAGACGTATTCATATCTCTATCTTTTTTGTGTGCGAATGCGAAAGAAGGCGTCAATTTGTATGTAGGTTTCTCTGTCTACGGAAAACTCTGTATAAAAATCTGTATGCAGTGCTAATCTGTATCGCACACCGAAAATCTGTATAAATACGGGGAAATCTGTATATATGGCAACACTGCTTTCAACACAACACTCTTAAATAATATTCTAAGCGCGCGTTTGCGTTTGACAGTGACAGATGCAGACGCAATTGACGCTTGCTACACACTATTCCATAGACTAATTAAAGAGTGTTTCGGGTAACGCTGCGGAATGGGCGTTCAGCGTTCTATGTGTAACTTGTCTACCAATTTCAACACGCTAACGTCAAGTCCTTAGCGTGAGCGGAAAACGCTTGCACGGGAAACGCTTGGATTTTGTCTAGGCCCACAGGAGAGATACGAGACATCAGCTGGAGAGGACACATGCGTCTCGGTCAGAAAGAGCAGAGACGGCCTCGCCGTCTCGAGATGGTAGTGGACGGCGTTTAGGTTAGAGTGAAGTCCCCTGATATTGCAGAAATTCACGGACAGCGTGGCAGGGGTCGCGTTGGTCTTGTTGCTCCGTTTGCCCCGAGCAGTTGTATTCTTGAGGCGGAATTTCGCCCCTCCCCCCAGAATACGCGGGGCAGCCTGAGCACCCACGCTTCGAAGTGGAGAAACATGGTCGTGGATGCTCAGCGAGGGATTCTCCAGGGGTGCTGGTACCCTCCTGGGGTAGTAAAACTTAATCTTTAATATTTTTTTTTTTTTTTTTTATAGAAGAGGGGGCAAACGAGCATGCGGCTCACCTGATGTTAAGTGACTACCGCCGCCCATGATCAACCGCAACACCAGGAGAATTGCGGGTGCGTTGCCGGCCCTTTAGAAAGGAGTAAGCTCTTTTCTTGAAGGTCCCCAGGTCGTATCGGTCCGGAAAAATCGCCGGTGATAAACTATTCCACAGAGAGGTTGTACGTGGAAGAAAGCTCCTTGTGAAACGTACAGTGGTGGACCGCCAAGCATCCAGATGGTGTGGATGGTATCGGGACGTTTGCCGTGTCGTGCGTTCACGAAATTTGGCGGCTGGGATTAATCCGAACAATTCCTCAGAGCACTCCCCGTGATAGATGCGATAAAATACGCAAAGAGATGCAACATCTCTTCGCAACGCCAGTGAATCGAGCCGATCGGAAAGCACTCGGTCGTCGACGATTCGAGCCGCTCTGCGCTGGATGCGGTCAAGTGGAAGGAGCTGGTACTGGGGAGCCCCAGCCCAGAGATGGGAACAGTATTCCATGTGCGGTCGAACCTGCTATCGCCAACGCTGTTTCTTCTGCATATCAATGATATGTTGCATACCCGTAACATTCATTGCTATGCAGATGACAGCACTGGTGATGCTCTTTACACCGGCCGAGCCAATATTTCTCGGGAAAACGTCTCCGAGTGCCGGGACAAACTTGTGTCTGAAGTCGAGTCTTTGCTGAACAGAGTCTCGGATTGGGGACGACTAAATCTAGTCCAGTTTAACCCCCAGAAGACACAAGTTTGCGCGTTAACCGCTAAAAAGAACCCCTTTGTCGTATCCCCTCAGTTTCAAGGCACTCCCCTTGTTGCCTCAGCCAGTATCGGAATCCTCGGCGTCGACATATCGAGTGACGTGCAGTTTCGTGGTCACTTGGAAGGGAAGGCCAAATTGGCCTCTAAAAAGCTTGGCGTGCTCAGCAGAGCGGGGCAGTATTTCATATATATAATATAAACTTTATCTTCAATTTTTCCAATTGCTTCATTATAAATGTGTTTATTGTATGTCATGTTCGCGTGCGTCTGCTGTAACCTTCGCAAAATATCTTCCGCCATGTACTCTTTATATTTGTCCCACAATTCATGTGCATTAGATAGCCCGCAAGATGATATGAGAGTTGCATAAAGATCCCTAATTTTGGCTGGTGACTGGCACTGCACAGCTTCCTCCATGGCTTAATCCCAGTGATTATCGTTTTGTAAAAGATGCAGAGCTTCACATGCTTCCTATAAGTTGCGCATTCCTGACCGTTGACAGTTTTAAGGTCTTTTTATCTTGTAGGACCGAACATGGTGCAGCAGCAATCGTAAACAGAAATATTCAAAATTAGTTACATGGACGGTATACACACGACCAAGGGCATCTGATGACTTTACACTGGGCCTTGAACACGGCGTTTCCACTCCTTCCTAGATGTGTTCCAAGTATAATAGCGGGGGACTTCAGAATATAACAACGTTTTAGCAAAGGGGTCAGTTTGGCAAAGTAAAAAAAGGCTGTTAGTGTGGTTTTTGGCGGTGATGCAATTATTTCTTGGAAATTTCTTTCGATGAAATATACACGCTCTCCATTTTCTAAGTGCACAGCAAGTTGAGTAACTGTTGGGTGCCTTTCGTGTGAAGGGAAGCCAAGGAGACGCCACGCTGCCTCGTTACTGCTGACATAACGCCCTGCTTGAAAGATCTGTACTACATTGAAGGGATTTGCCTCACCTTCACTCTTGAGATTAAATATTGCTTGGTCGCTTCCTTTATTTATGTACTTACAGATATACTTGATTGCGCGGACAGAGCTACATGCTTCTACATTAACGTGGGCATTAAACATTTTACATAGAAGGGACAATCCAGCTGTTATCTAAGGTTTCGAACGCTCCAGAGCGAGATTTGATTGTAACTTTCCTACCACCATCTTCGGGAGCTCTGCGTCTGTATAAAGGGTAGCCATTATCATTGTGGACTGTTTAGGGAATTCCTTTGTACATTTTCCTTCTTTCATACATGGCGATATTGAATTTCGTGCTCCACATGGATCGTGAATCATATTTCGGACGATGGTATCATACAATTCTTTATCTTGCTCAGGATTCGGAATCTCGGCGCTTATTATGTCGTCTACTTGGCTGGGCCGCAACTTCTATTTAAGCCATATTAGAATGTGGACATGCGGTAATCCCTTTTTTTGCCATTCAATTGAATACATGAAGCACTGCACCTCTCCGAAAATTTTCCCTTTGTTAATTACATACATTAATTTTTGTACTTTTAATCTAAATACTCTAGCAACTTAATCGTGTCTGTCAGTACTTTTTTGGCCCGGCATTAGCTCCTCGGTTATTTCTTTCCATGTGGGATTGCAAGTAAAAGTAAAAAAAAGATCAGGGCTTCCGTAAGTTCGTACATAGGCGAATGCGTCTTGTGTGTACTCATGTAGGTAGCGGGTACTGTTAACGAATGATGAGGGCAGAATTACCATTTTACCTAAATCTCTGGGGTTTACATTGGCGTCGCTAGAAACTGCATCTTGTAAATGTATATTCGCGCAGCTTTTTTTGATTTAAAGATATATAACGGAGACGTTCACTTTCTACCTTCCACATACATGTCTACCAAAAATTGATGAAATAATTGTCTACACCGGGCTAAGAGGTTAAAATCATTTTCTCGCAACATCATATGATACGCATAAAAATCCATACATGATACTTTTTTGTTCGGAGTAGGCTCCTTTGTGACCGGGTTAATGAGTGGAATTTGAAAATGTTAACCCTCTTGTCCTTTGCAATAAATCAATGGGTATTGCAGAGCGCTATAAAACTTGTGTGTATCGGCTACCCGTTGCAACGTATCATCACGTGCTCGCAAGACAATGTCTCATGAAGAAAATCGATCACCACTAATTACGGCTGCTATTTCGTTTATCAAATGTGCATTGTAGCGCCTTTCATGCTCTCCTCGAGGGGTTCGATCTGCGTGAATGACGACTTTATTCTCTTCAGGTGGGTT
Source organism: Parnassius smintheus behrii (assembly GCA_036936625.1). Lineage (NCBI taxonomy): Eukaryota > Metazoa > Arthropoda > Insecta > Lepidoptera > Papilionidae > Parnassius > Parnassius smintheus. The sequence goes on from JAUPFT010000025.1 coordinate 1,232,516, forward strand.
TTCTAAAGCAGTTTTAAATGTTTCGACTAAAATGTTACGTTCATGCAAGAATCTTTGAATTTTGAACACTGTGTC
>JAUPFT010000025.1:1237590-1315090 GCA_036936625.1 Parnassius smintheus behrii
CGTGTGCGCGTGTGCGCGTGTGCGCGTGTGCGCGTGTGCGCGTGTGCGCGTGTGCGCGTGTGCGCGTGTGCGCGTGTGCGCGTGTGCGCGTGTGCGCGTGTGCGCGTGTGCGCGTGTGCGCGTGTGCGCGTGTGCGCGTGTGCGCGTGTGCGCGTGTGCGCGTGTGCGCGTGTGCGCGTGTGCGCGTGTGCGCGTGTGCGCGTGTGCGCGTGTGCGCGTGTGCGCGTGTGCGCGTGTGCGCGTGTGCGCGTGTGCGCGTGTGCGCGTGTGCGCGTGTGCGCGTGTGCGCGTGTGCGCGTGTGCGCGTGTGCGCGTGTGCGCGTGTGCGCGTGTGCGCGTGTGCGCGTGTGCGCGTGTGCGCGTGTGCGCGTGTGCGCGTGTGCGCGTGTGCGCGTGTGCGCGTGTGCGCGTGTGCGCGTGTGCGCGTGTGCGCGTGTGCGCGTGTGCGCGTGTGCGCGTGTGCGCGTGTGCGCGTGTGCGCGTGTGCGCGTGTGCGCGTGTGCGCGTGTGCGCGTGTGCGCGTGTGCGCGTGTGCGCGTGTGCGCGTGTGCGCGTGTGCGCGTGTGCGCGTGTGCGCGTGTGCGCGTGTGCGCGTGTGCGCGTGTGCGCGTGTGCGCGTGTGCGCGTGTGCGCGTGTGCGCGTGTGCGCGTGTGCGCGTGTGCGCGTGTGCGCGTGTGCGCGTGTGCGCGTGTGCGCGTGTGCGCGTGTGCGCGTGTGCGCGTGTGCGCGTGTGCGCGTGTGCGCGTGTGCGCGTGTGCGCGTGTGCGCGTGTGCGCGTGTGCGCGTGTGCGCGTGTGCGCGTGTGCGCGTGTGCGCGTGTGCGCGTGTGCGCGTGTGCGCGTGTGCGCGTGTGCGCGTGTGCGCGTGTGCGCGTGTGCGCGTGTGCGCGTGTGCGCGTGTGCGCGTGTGCGCGTGTGCGCGTGTGCGCGTGTGCGCGTGTGCGCGTGTGCGCGTGTGCGCGTGCGTGCGCGTGCGCGTGCGCGTGCGCGTGCGCGTGCGCGTGCGCGTGCGCGTGTGCGTGTGTGTGTGTGTGTGCATGTACATGTATGTGATATTGTTCAAAGTTCCCTGCCGTGTGCCGCGTTTTTCGATTCCCTTACTCAAACACAAATTGTATAAAACTAATCTTGGTCATCACTCTCTTATACCGAGAATAAGCAGATTATATAACGAATGTGTCCTTAAAGATAAGACTATTGACTTATTTAACGATAGTATAAAATCTTTTAGAGCCAAAATTGTCAATCTATTTAAAAACTCATAGTGAAAATTATACCATATCTTTATATAAACTCAATATAAATGTTGTTATTTTTATATATGTATTTTTATTTTTCATATATTTCGTATTGTCTAATTGTTTTTGTTTGTTTTATATTAGTATTTTACTCGTACTTGTAACAATTATTAAGTTATCGTACAGTTATCGTCTTTTTAAACATGCTGTAACTACCTTTAAATGGAAACATGTAAATCTTAGTTCCTAAGCCTATTGTCAAATTTTTTTTAAAACAACATATTATTCCGTTGGTGGTTCTATCAATAAATAAATAAATAAATGTGAGTGTGTGTATGTGTTTTCGTTACTATTACATTTTAACTAATAATGCCTCTAGATCATCATAGGTTTTATCCTCCTGTTTAAAAAGCGCCGTGACTCATTAGCATCATATAAAAAGAGAGTTTTCAAAGGTTCTTCTGGTTCCCCAAGTAACTGAAGACACACTTTTCCATTGGAACAGCACATGCCTGCGGTCTCATCTTTCCATTTTAAAGCGCTGCAAAATCGACACGCCTTGTCCATCAGTCCGATAACAACTAACCTGTGATTTTTATAATCAAGCAACGGATCATAGTTTAATGCTGCGTCGTTAAAAACCGATCAATTGTTTCTTTGAAAATTTTGTCGACGTTCAGCTTGGAGCTGTGCATTTGCATCTCTTCGCGCCTGTGTCTGTTCTGGTGTTTCAGATGCCCTTACAGTAGATTGACGTTCAGCTTGCTCCATGAGTCTGTGTTGAGTTTCATCAAGTGTTTCTGCGGCTCTTATGGCGGCCTGACGTTCCGCTTGTTCGAATAGCCTTTGCTGACTTTGAGCAGGTGTTTCAGTAGCTCTTAAAGTAGCTTGACGCTCTGCCTGTTCAAGACGCCTTTGCTGACTTTGAGCAGGTGTTTCAGTAGCTCTTAAAGTAGCTTGACGCTCTGCCTGTTCAAGACGTCTTCGCTGACTTTGAGAAGGTGTTTCAGTAGCTCTTAAAGTAGCTTGACGCTCTGCCTGTTCAAGAAGCCTTTCTTGACTTTGAGAAGGTGTTTCGGAAGCTTTTAAAGCAGCCTGACGCTCTGTCTGTTCAAGACGCCTTTGCTGACGTTGAGAAGGTGTCTCAGATGCTCTAAAAGCAGCCTGACGCTCTGCTTGTTCTTGCCTTCTCAGTTCAGCATCTTCTAAAGATTCTAGCGATCGAGCTAATCTTTTTGCTTGTCTTTGAGAAGGTACTCTTGAAAGGCTGGACTTACGTTTGCGAGGCATTGAGGCATTGCATGAAGTAAGAAAAAAACCTATTTATAAAAAAATAGAATATTTCCCACGGGAATGAGATGTTTTTCCGCGAAAAAAGTAGCCTATGTCACTCTACAGCCACCGAACTATCCCCATACAAAAAATCATGCCATGCCGACGCTCTGTTGCGACGTGAAAGAAGGACAAACAAACACACTTTCGCATTTATAATATTAGTATGGATATTAACAGAATGCCATTATCATTCATCATCATTAAAGACCTTCACAAGTCGACTGCTGAATAAAGGCTTCCCCCAAGGAATGCCACAAAGCACGGTCCTGAGCCACCTGCATCCATCAACTTCCTGTATGTCTTACCAGGTATTCACTCCATCTAGTGGGGGAACTTCCGACACTTCACTTGCAGGTACGAGCCTGCCACTCGAGAATCTTTTTTCCCCATCGGTTATCGGTTCTTCGAGCTATATGGCCGGTCCATTGCCACTTTAGCTTATAATCCGTTGGGCAATGTCAGTCACTCTGGTTCTACTGCCGATATCCTCATTCCTAAGTTTATCCTCCTAAGCTTTCCAGCTTTGGCAGTGCCGCGTATTCTAGGAGGCTTGACGTATCGCAATCCATGGGTTCTTGATCGAACACCTAATTGCCTTAGGACGTTGGATGTTGCGCAAGAGGGAGCTGCAAAAAACCGCGAATGTAAACGATGGCCAGAATTTGTAAATAAAATGAAAACAAAAGTAGAGCCACTACGAAGTTAAAGCACAAATTAAATCTTGAGACTCGAGAGAGAATTAAATCTCTAGACTCACACTTACTAAAACCCCATGGTGTTCTACCTCCGCCGCAAATTGACAGGGCCACGTAAACACTTTCATGCACATCCGCGGCCCCTCCGGCGCCAGCCGCCCAGTGGTAGCCCCCTCCTTAGTTGCTGACTTCTCCCCACCCCGTTTTTCTTCTCAGATAAGACGCACCAGAAACACAAGGTACACTGCCCTTCGTGGCCTCTTACTCCCGAGCCCGATATGTGAATGGAGTCAGAAAAAAACGACCACTTGGAACCATCAAGTGGTGCAGCCTCACCAGAGTCGCGAAGAACAGTCGAGTGGCATCGCATCGCCAATCGCCATACCACCACTCCTCTTCCCTGACGACTCCACCTCGACTACAGCGGTACAAGAAGAGGAATCTCAATTCAATTCAAATGACAGCCCACTAACAAACATCCAACGTGGCTCGATATCATCAGGCGACCTTTCGACACTTGCCTATGGTCCTTGAGTTTAGAGGAAAATGAGAAAAGAAGAAATAAGAAAAACATTTGAAATAATAATCTAATACTTTTATACTTACTGGTACTACCAGAAAATATTGTCGAAATACTGCACTTTTTCAAAGTGCTGCAGTTCTCATGTCTAATAAAACAGTCGTCTGCGAAATGTTCAGAACAAATATGATCATTTTGTTTCGGACGCCAATTCACAATATTTAAGCTTTTAAGCCATAATTTTAGTCTAGGTTTAGTTGGAAACCTGTTAATTAATAAACATTTGATAATCATCTGTTGTTGGTGACTTTGTTTGTTAACAGATATGGGTAGGAAAGAACATCGATAAGTAATAAGTATTATAGACAAGGAACTCGACAACCCTATTGAATGTTATTATTAATATTAGTAACAAATTATACAGCCAATTATGTTAGTATTAATATTAGTAACAAATTTTTAAGTACTTATAGTGACTGTTCTACATAAATTGATATTCAAACTAATTGTTTTTTCCCTTGCTCTCGATACCCACATAATTTTGAATCAATACGTATCCACACAATTCAATTATATTTAGTTGTTTTTTGAGCTTGAGATAACGAGTTTATTATTTGCTTGGAGTTTATGAAAATAAAGCACTAGGCTACGTTAGTACTCTTATTAGTTTGTGGCACTAGGCGATCGTGAGTATAGACAATTTCGCTGCATAGTATATTTGACTGTGCATTTTATAAACGGCTGTGGATAGTTACTGCTTGAGCTCCCTGATAAAAATTGTGAACAAAGGTGACGGAAAAGTCAGGTCCATGAAGTTGGCACCCGGAAATAATTATTAAAAATGCGACCAGTATAAATCGATTGCGCGTAAAAAATGATGTTTATCGGTACTAATTATTTGTTAGCGCGTCAAATATTTGTTTAGATATTTGAAAAACTAAGGTGGGGTGCTGTGAAATAATAAATTTATATTTTTTGCTTAAAATGACGGTAAAAGAATAATTAAACAATGTAAATTTGTAGATTTTCACATGCGCAATCAGCACTCGATATCAGTTTATCCATAAGTTATTTACATCGTAAATAAATAATTAAATAATCCCATAACTTCAGCCACAGCGTCCGAGCTCGAGAGTGCAATATCATTAGTACGCTAGCGATTAAAGCGCTTTTTTCTTTAGTTGGCAGCAACAGCTTCCTAAAGGGCTTTGCCAAAAACCTATATTTTTTATGACTTTATAGTTTAAAATCTTTTTCGTTTTCATAAAAAGTCGTAATTTTAGATTGAAACCTCTTTTATTATATTTTCAAATAAAACAACAAAAGAAAACAATATGGTGGCAACATTGTTAGTAAGTTCTTTATGTCAAGGAAAAATTTATATATTTATAATATTTTTTTTTAAACAACGTTACCTCCAAACTAGGATTTTCTCCTGTATTGTGGGGGCAGTTTACATAAATTTAACAAGGACAAACATCCAGACCAGGAACAATTACTTGTAGGCCATACAAAAATTACCTTACCAGCAGCTGGTGGACGTCCTGGAGCCTTTGTAGTAGTTTCGTCACTGTGATATTGGGTTGTCTTCTGGCGGTCATCTGGAAAAATTGATCATGTCTCTGCGTAGTAATACGATATCCGTGTGCCGTTCAGCCACATCTCCAGTACTGCGATATGGTGATCACAACTTTGATATCACGTTTTGGCTGGTGTGCAGGGCCTCAGCAACGAGGCGTTGAATGGCAACATTTTGTAACATGCCCACGGCTCGTAACGTTTTATCTCGACTCATTCATTAATATCAGTATAACAATATTTTGACGGCTTCGTGGCGCAGTGGCTTAGCAATGAGTTACAGCGCTAAGGGCCGTGGGTTCGAATCCCGCACGGAACAAGCATTTCTATGGCCTACACGTAATTGTTCCGGGTCTGGATGTTTGTCCATGTGAAATTTATGTTTGTAAACTGCCCTCGCGATTCAGGAGAAAATCCAAGTTTGGAGGTAACGTTGTTTAAAAAAATATATATAAAAAATATAAATTTTCCTTGACATTACGAATTACTAACCATTTTGACACCATATTTTTTTCTTTTGTTTTTTCATTTAAAAATATAATAAAAGAAGTTTCAATCTATAACTATAACTTTTTATGAAAACTAAAAAGATTTTAAATTATAAAGTCATAAATAATATAGGTTTTTGGCAAAGCTCTTTAGGAAGCTGTTGCTGCCAACTATAGAAAAAAACGCTTTAAGCGCTAGCTTACTAGGGATATTGCACTCTCGAGCTCGGACGCTGCGGCTGGGGTTATGGGATCATTTAATTATTTATTTACGATGTAAATAAATAACTTATGGATAAAATCATATCGGGTGTTGATTGCGCATGTGAAAATTTACAAATTTACATTGTTTAATTATTCTTTTACCGTCATTTGTAAGCAAAAAATAAAAATTTATTATTTCACAGCACCCGCCTTATTTTTTTAAATATCTAAACAAATATTTGACGCGCAAACAAATAATTAGTACCGATAAACATAATTTTTTACGCGCAATCGATTTTTACTAGTCGCATTTTTAATAAAAAAAGAGTGACAAAGCAAAAGAGACGGGCGAAAGTTCATAGAAAGCTGGGCCTGATGTTACAGTAACGATTACTGCATTATACTATTTATATACCAATACCATTTTGAAAAAACTAAAATATTTACAACTGCTTCATGGTAGAAAAAAAATATAGGATGTTATTGATTTGTATGAAAACAATGTTATTGCTTACGTTATGCTTACAATGTAATTCTTACACCAAGCTCTCCCATTACACTTTAAGAAAATATTTATTAGACTTCGTTGTAAACTAGACTAACATAATTTTATGTACAGTAGGACATTCACACATAGAGGATTCAGACGCCGCCGTCCAACTAAATTCTAGAGGTTTGAAATAATTATAAAAAAGCTGAGGGAGTACGAATTAAAAACACTTTCTCTTTTATTGATTTATTAATCGTCCACTTCATCATAAACAAATAAAATATCGTCTAAAAACAGTGCATGCGGTTTTAAATTCTCTTGATGCCTTGCCCAGCTTAGGTACCATATTATGGACATTACATGACAACAGCAACCTACAGTTCTTTTTCTTACCAAGCAATTACAATAATACTCTACAATTTGATGGCCTCTCTACCATTATGATAACTGTCAACTAAAATATATGTAAAATATGTTTTTGAGCTTAAGTATGTCTCGATTTTATTCGACCACTTAATAACCAGCTGGAATGGTTGGATATTGACAGTTCTCTTAGTAGGTTGCTAACCGTTTCTCGACACACTTCTATTTCATATCTCCCATCCTGTAGTATGTGTTCTCCATAATGGGACCTAGCCTAATTAATTTGATAAATACCTAAAGATATTTTTATTAAATCACTATGTGTGAGCTGGTGAAAATCATTTAAGTTATCATTTTGTACATGTATTCTTGTAAAATCAGAAAAAAAAACTGTCAAAATCCTGTACACGTAGCCAGAGTCGTTAAAGATCGGAATACCTATTATTACAGCACACAAAAACAACAGAAAATATTCACTACCACCGTAAGATCAGAGCCAAAGAAAGGTAACAAATGATTTGATTGACGCTTGAGTTTTTGAACTAACGTTGACATTTCCGCTTTGTGGCCTGTATAAAACATTGATAATCGATTGTGAAATCGATTTATTAATCGGTTCAGTCAATTTATTATACGTTTTTTTTCAACCTTGAAGTGTTACGAGGAAACCATTATTTAAATAATAAGTTTCTTAAAATTACCTAAAGACGAAAATACTGAATTACTTTTTATTCTTTTTTTTCTATTTATGTATTAAAATCGATTAACTAACCTATTTCATCCGCCATCATTGTTTAAAAATGAAAATAACGGAAGTCAGTATTATTTTTATTTAATATTTAATTTCTTTTCCCATGATAAAACTGCTTAATATTTAATTATTAATTACAAAAAACTGTAAAAAAATATTGATAAATATTTCACTTGTGTAACGGTTAGGCCCAAATTCGCCCGTCTCCTTTATATGGCAGATGTGAACGGCCGAGTCGGGAAGGGACGCCCTAGAAAAAAGTTTATCGACCAAATTGGCGATATTTTGAAAATGGGCCACGTTAGAAGTACCCTTAACCGACGAGCATGTATGCGTAGATATATGGATGTAAAGGAGGCGAAAGAGGTATGTCAGGATCGTGCCAAATGGAAGTCCGTAGTCTCTGCCTACCCCTCTGGGTGACAGGCGTGAGTGTTTATGTATGTATGTATTTTTAATAATTATTTCCGGGTGCCAACTTCATGGACCTGCATTAAACCGCTATTTTACGCTGGTATTCTGTAAGAGCGTGGTCCTACCCCGGTTAACCAAACTATAAGTGCTGCAGCGGTGTATACATATATAGCATAGATGTAACGTGGTAGAGCACCAAAAGCACCCGTCAAAAAATAATATTGTGTTAAGCAATGAACTAGCAAAATCTGAGGTGACAAACGAAATCACATCCCGCCTGACGGTAAGTCACACAAACAAAGCGGGCTACGTTAAGATACTTTGTCGCTTCCAATGACTAAGATGAAATGCATTACAATTGCCTCAATCAATTATACTGGCTGTCTAAGGTAAATGGTAGGTAAGATAAATGTAATTATTAAAGTCGAGTTTAAAAAAATCGCAAAATCTCGAGTCTCCAAATTAAGTTCTAACAAAAACAAAAACAGTCCACTCAGCTCTCATCCATTACACAATAATTGATAGAATCAGGCGTTACTTTGCGGAAATCCATTATAATAAAAAATAAAAATATAAATTTCTTTGCAACTTTCCGCTAAACATATAAAATGATGTGTCTTACCTGGATTGAAGCGCACCTCCCGCCCTCCCTCAATTGCATACACTAACACCGTCACCACTAGACCAAGCACCACTACTCTCAACACCACTATTCCAGGCAAGACACACCATCGACGATAATACGACACGTGTTTCGCCTCTACACGAGGCATCCTCAGGTAATATAGACTCTACGGTGGCTGACCGCTTAGCGGTCGTATTATCGTCGATGGTGTGTCTTGCCTGGAATAGTGGTGTTGAGAGTAGTGGTGCTTGGTCTAGTGGTGACGGAGTTAGTGTATGCAATTGAGGGAGGGCGGGAGGTGCGCTTCAATCCAGGTAAGACACATCATTTTATATGTTTAGCGGAAAGTTGCAAAGAAATTTATATTTTTATTTTTTATCATTACACAGTAGTTTCTTTAAGTTTAATTAGTCAGATAGATATCACAGTTTTTTAGTTTCTTCTTTCTTTACAAAGTAAATTACAATAAATAATGACTCAAATACAGTCCACTTAGCTCTCCATCCACTGCAATACCTATCGATGATACTAATCGTTAATAGCAGTGTTCCTTTTCAGGCTTACTTTACGTACTAACTTCTAATGTTATAACTAGTTGCGGGATAAATTTTTCCTCACACTTGTAACCCTAAATATAGTAACGTATTTTTTTTGTCTCTGCGACACGCTTTGCCGGTATCTTTATCATTCTTTGTATGGAGTGTAGAAGTATGGAGTACAGACTGTGTATTAATAAGTGTCCATAAAAACCTTTAAATAAGGGTGGCGCCACTATAGCTACGGGGTAAATTTTAAAGAACGCACCAAAAATATAAGTGGGATAGACGACTTTTTCGAGGTTATATTTACTAAATAAAATTATTTTAGATTTTATAACTACTGATCAGTTTAGCAGCACACTTAAACCGGCGACAACTGCTAAGTTCATTTCATCCCAGTAGCTACTCCAGCGCTGTTGTGAAGAGTTTTTGAGCTGTTATTTACTGCTTACAGATGACCACTTTTTCAACTATTCTACTATGGGAGTTGGTATTCCTTACTTCTACACTCCATAATTCTCTGTCTACGATAAAATGTATAAATACAGGGATGTTGTAATCACAGACTACTAAGAGGGTACTACGCATATTTTAATCTATATATCTGTTTATCTTTGATTAGAAGTTAGTTAGAACCAAAACCCAAGATGTTTACCGTCACATAATAATTAATAATTATGACATTATTATTCTGACCGAAACCTGGTTACATAGCTCAATCTCAAGTGGTGAACTATTTGATATACGGTATAACGTGTATCGAAGAGACAGAGAGACTGCAAAACTTAGTACTAAGTCTGACGGTGGGGGCGTTCTAATTGCTGTCAAGAAAAACATAATTTCAAATAAAATTAGTCTATGGGAAAGCGATTGTGAATAAGTAGTTAGTTAGTACCAAATCTGGCTCACTGAGTCAGAAGTGGTACAACGTTCGTCGACTCACGATCTTAAAAAAAAAAGTTTTGGCATGCTCTGATCACGAATCTGCGGTCCGTTTTTGCGTAGGATGCACGGTTCCGGAAATGTGCAGATCAATTAACTCTTATCTAATTGATATCCGGTGAGGGCCTCCACCGTCATTAACGCCCCATTGTTTTTATCTATTGTTCATTGAATACCGTCACCGCGTCGGCTTATCAGTGCTATTGTATTATACTTCTTTGTTCCTATCTACAACGCCAATCTGAATCATCAATAAAATACATTACTTAATTTTGTTACAATTTTTATTTACGAAATACAAAATATTATTACTTATTATCTATAAAATAGGAGCGAAACATCTCATCCACTAAAATATCGTTGTACAATGTGTTCCCTGTAAATATACTCGTAAAACTATGCATTGAACATCCCTGAAACTTATATAGCAAATACATTAAGCAATATTTGCCACAAACCGAAGTCCACTCATTTCGAATCCTATCAACATTCCAGTTCCATCTTTTACAATTCCTTTTTAAAAACTCTAGATGATATCGTACAGGTGATCGTCCGTATGAATCAAAATATTGACCGACGTCATTCGTATCGATATATAAAGCTACCCAATGTGACCCTGGTTTATCATCTGTATCCAAATTGCATATTATACACGTTGGTACGTGGGTATACATGGGCAGTCTATTAGCAGCATAAACAATATTTTCTAGACTGGGGTGAATCTTTTTCAAATGTTGTTGTACATCTAGTGTATCAATGGTATTACTGCTATTAGTAGATTATTACAGTAATACTCTACTCTACTCAATGACTAACATAGGAATGATCAATTATAGTGATTTCTAAATATTAAATTGCATTATTTTGTGTTATACAAAACGTATTTGAGTCATGAGATAAGCAACAGAATGTGAGATAAGCTTGTTGACCCATAAAGTTACTAACAATTCCACTGCAGAAATTCTTTAGATTAGAATTATTACTTACTGGTACTATATAAGACCAAGAAACTGCAGTCATGGTGTTAGTGTATGGTCGTTTGACCGCAGTGGATCTATCAATAATACATTTGTGTTACTTCAACGCATCAAAGGCCATGGATGTAACTATTTATTCTATTGACAAACTTACTTTTCTTTCTGTTATTTTCTTACGTGTGTATGATTTAGTGTTAACAAATTATATTTAAATATTATGTGTGTATATGATTAAGCCGTGGTAGCTCAGATGGTTAGCGCAAAATGTAAATTTCACAGTACGGACCCGGGTTCGATCCCCACCGGCACAAGTTAAATTGTTAATTGTGCCGGTTGTGCCAATTTTAAGTGCTGATTTACCACGTGCTCGGCGGTGAAGGAAAACATCGTGAGGAAACCTGCATGTCTGAGAAAATTTCGAAAGCATGTGAAGTTCGCCAACACGCATTGAGGCAGTGCCGCGGACATTTCCTAGCCATAAATACGAAGACAAAAGCAGAAAGTGAAAAAGTTAAAAAATTACTTTTTTAACAATGACAGTCATTAGTTGATCATTTGTGTATGTGATTCTGTTTACTTAAATTACAGAAAGACAAGAGCAGAAGGAAGAAATGGGATGATGGGAAGTAATGAAGCATTGTTATGTGAAGTTTGTTGGAACAAACATATTTTAGTCACGTGTAAATACTTTTAACATTTAGTTCAAAATTACACAAAATCTAAAAAATATTAGATACATCATCGACATGGACGGATTTTACATTACATATCCTCATAAACATTTTCAATGTAGAGAAATGGCTATTCTAGACGTAAAACTATCTAATAAAAATGATGCGTTTATCGATCATTATTTGTTTCGGCCAAGTTATCCTTTCAATTATTTGTCGCCAAAAGACAAAAAAACCGTTCGTTATTGTAAAACACACGTGCACGGCATTCCATAAATTGATGTGACCGAAGAATTAAAATGTGCCTACAAACAAGAGAACATCATTCCCATATTAAATTGGTATATTAGAAATTTGTGCAAAGACGAAGTGATCGCATACAAAGGTGGTTTAACAGAAAAACAATTTTTAAAAATGTTGACGACGAATGATAGAATTTTTAATATTGAAGAATACAAATGGCCAAAATACAATGATTTAGTAAATTTCATAAAATTAAACAAACGTTATGTGTGTAATAATCATATATTTGCAAAAATTAATCACAAAATTTTACATTGTTCTTGTGACGAAGTGTGGGTTTTTTTACAAGTGGTTATTGCTTGAAAATAAAATTTTAAATTAAACATAAATTTTGTTTGATTTCCCAAAAACTTTAGTTATAGTACACAATATATATTAATTGTTTACACTAACAGTTTCATTTTTTATTTCACCCCTTAGAACTTTAGACGTGTGTAATGTTTCACTCTATACATCCGTTAACTGCTATTGTGGCAGGACCAAGTGGATGTGGGAAGTCAAATGTTGTAACAAATTTTATAAAATCAGTTACAGAAATATGTAATTGTGATTTTAATCATGATGAAATGCAACCTTTATATAATTTACCAAATGTTAATTATCATCAAGGAATTCCAAATCTTAATATGTTTGATGGTGAAAACCCACATCTCGTTATTATTGATGATCTAATGAGAGAGTCCGATGTAACTTTAAATTCAAACAGTGTTTTGTATTAGATTAAATAGAAGATTTATAAAGAAATAAAAAATAATATATTGCATACAATTTGTTTTATTTAATTTTAAAACGATTTACATAGTTACATACACACAAAATGCATTACAAATAACACATAAAATCTAACACACAACACATAGTATAACCTTAACTACTATAGTCTACAGTAACATTTCTGTTTTTATCTATCTCAATAATATTATCAAACTCAGCATAAACTATACAGTTAATTGTTTGTTTTAGTGAGGATTCAAATCGTACTTCTAATCTTACACCACCATGCTTTGTGAGATTCCAATGAGCTGATGAGTTGGCTGATAAATCAGGAGTTAAGTCAAATGCTAACAGACAGTAACCTTTGGCATACTGTTCACAAGAGATACCATTTCTTTCATTAAGAAAGTGAATACCAGTTCCCGAGAATAGAGTATGATATGCTGATGTAAATATACTATTATTAAAGGAAGTTGAGCTCGTGAAGGACTTATCTTTACCACATAGAAAGTGTAATAAACAAAGCTTCTAAATTATTAGGTTTTATTATGCGACAAGGTCGAACTTTCAAAGAAGCTAAAACAAAAAGTCTGTCTTTACAACAGCCTTGTCCGTTCTACACACTACTTAAGACTGGAGCGTATTCGGAAAAGATTCATGTGGCATCTATCATACTCAACATAGATTAACAAACCGGTGGTGTCCTATAAAAAAGGCTAAAATACTTTAATATGACTCTTGACCAAAGAAGAGATTTGTTAGATTTAATGTTTTTATACAAATTACTAAGTAATAAGTTAGACTGCCCCAGTTTACTAAGTAAAATTAATTTTCGAGTACCACGCAGATATCCGCGTACTGCTATTACTCCAGTCATGCCACCACGCGCCAGGACGGTCTTCAGCGCCAACTCCACAATCCCTCGTTTATGTAAAATATATAATAATTTCAGTCAGTTAATTGCCATCAATATTAATTCGCCTAACACCTTTCCTAAATTAATTATCAGCAGCCTAGTCAGCCAGTCATCCTGAGTGTGATTTTTTTTCTCATATTAATTAATACGTATATTTTCTTTTAAATTCTATTAATATATATTTAGTTGGGCTAGATTATGACAGTTGTTATATTAAGTTGTAATTTTAATTGAAAGACTAATTATTAGTTTGATTAAATCTCTTTTGTTGTTTAAATTGATAAGGTTTTACAGGCTTTTAACAAAATTACTATTGTTTTTTTGTCTGTTTCTGATTTTGTTTTCTCTTTCTGTTTGCTAAAGTATAGTAGTTCACCTTTTTATTACTTGATGGCGCTGTACAAAAATTATATCGCGATGTCGACGTGCAATGCAACTAGACCATAAGGCCACAAGAATATCATTTATTTTTGTGCATTAAACTTCATGTTAATATACCATAGTAGATACGTTGTGGAGTGTTTTATTAAATCATCCCAACGTAAGCCATTTTGGCATTCAGTTCAGTGCTAGTTCAAACATTTGGTCCAGTCGAGCCGAATTGTTAATTGGCTATTTTTGAATTCGGGCTTGGTTAATTAGGGCAAAAGGATTACTATTGGAAATCTGCTGGCACATAGTGCAAACAAGATTTGGTAGTATATCCATCAAAAGTGCTATACAGTGTGTACATATCGCGCGAGTGCTCGCGTACACAAATTCAGTTCAGTGTGGAGCAGCAGCGCCACACTACACGTAGTGGCGAAAGGCGGACAACACAGCAGGACTACAGGACTTACCGCAGTGAGTTGTCCAAACTTACCGAAGTTATTATTCCAAGATGGCTTCAAATCAAGCAAACTGATCGAAGTGTTGAACTTCATGGATTCAGTGATGCTTCAGCAACCGCAAACTCAGCTGTGGTGTATACAAGATCCGTCGATGCAAAAGGCGATATTCGTGTTGCTCTTTTGATGGCGAAGACCAAAGTAGCTCCAATAAAACAGGTAAGCATTCCTCGGTTAGAGTTATGTGGAGCTTTGTTGTTGACTCGTTTGTTGGCAGAAGTAGCAGAAGCCATGCACATTTCCAGAGAGAACATTAGAGCGTGGACAGATTCAACCGTAGTGCTTGCTTGGTTAAACAGTCACCCAAGTAGGTGGAAAACTTTTGTGGGCAATCGAGTATCTGAAATTCTAAGTACTCTGGATGCATCACAATGGGCTCACGTTTCAACTAAACACAATCCAGCTGATTGTGCATCGAGAGGTATTAGGCCAAGTGCGCGGGCTGAAAGCCAATTATGGTTTTCAGGACTAAGTTTTCTTATGGATCAGCAAATTAGATATCACAGACCAAGGGACATGGACACTAATATGGAAAAGCGCATAAAGGTACATATTAGTGCTGTGCCACAAGAATTTCCGTGGCAGAAATTTTCTTCGTTGAATAAATTGATAAGAGTTATTGCATATTGACGAAGATTTTTATTAATAAAGGAAAAGAAGCAAAAATATTTACAAAAGAAGGAATTAGATGAAGCATTAATATGTTGCATAAAGCATTTACAACTGGAAGACTTTTCAGAAGATTATTTACAGTTGACAGGAAAGGGTTACATAAAGAAAAAAAGTAGTAAAATTAGAACACTATGTCCGTATATCTATAATATGGGTATAATAAGAGCAGGTGGCAGATTAAACTAATCGTCACTAACGGAACAAATCAAACACCCTATACTGTTGTCTCCGTCTTGTTACCTAAGTAAATTACTTGTTTCTAATGCTCATGAAATAACCTTGCATGGCGGCCCACGGTTAATGATAAATTACCTAAAATCAGTGCGAAAATGCGTGATATGCGTCAAACATGCTGCCAAAGTAAGACACCAATTCATGGGATCTCTTCCAGCTGTCAGATGTACTCCTGCACGATCTTTTTTACACAGCTGCGTGGATTATGCTGGTCCAATAAATATAAGAACATCAAAGGGTCGTGGTTACCACGCTTATAAAGGTTACATTTGTATATTTGTCTTTATGGTGACGCGCGCTATACATTTAGAAGCTGTCAGTGATTTGAGCACACAAGGCTTTTTAGCAGTTTTCAGACGATTCGTTTCGAGACGTGGCCATTGTTCTCAAATTTGGAGCGACAATGGCACCAATTTTGTAGGAGCTGCTCGAGAGTTGAATAAACTTAAGTCAATTCGGCAATCGGTTGCTGAACGGGTTGAAGCCGAGGGTACTCAATGGCACTTTATACCACCGCATGCACCACATTTCGGAGGTTTGTGGGAAGCTGCGGTCAAATCTACTAAGCACCACTGGAAAAGGGTGATTGGAGATTCAACCTTAACCTTTGAGGAGCTTAGCACGCTGCTCTATCAGATAGAGGCTTGTCTGAACTCCAGACCAATGACTGTGATCAATGATAATGATTTATCCGATCCTATGCCTCTAACACCTGGTCACTTTTTAATAGGCGAACCACTAATAAGTATTCCAGACGATAATTACGAACATACAAATATAAGTTCACTAACTCAGTGGCAACTTGTACAAAACATGACACAGAATTTCTGGCGTCGGTGGTCACAGGAATATTTGTCAAACTTGTTGCACAGATATGAATGGACTTACCAAGTACCAGAATCTAATATCGGGGATGTAGTGTTAGTTAAGGAAAACGATTTACCACCATGTCATTGATTACTTGGTCGGATCATCGAAAAACATCCTGGTCCTGATCAAATAACCCGAGTAGTTACGTTACGAACCATATCGTAGTCAAAAGACCTACCTCTAAGATTTGTATATTACCTGTTAGTACTTAGTGTAAGTTAAGCCAAATTGTTATTGTTTTATTTTATTTTATATTTATTATATATGTATTCCTAAGATTTAATTGTTGCATTTATTATTTCAATACAAAATTGTAAATAACACTCATTAAGGACAAAAATTATGTTTTCAATATTGTCCTTGGTGGGCGGTATGTTAAAGTATAGTAGTTCACCTTTTTAATACTTGATGGCGCTGTACAAAAATTATATCGCGATGTTGACGTGCAATGCAACTAGACCATAAGGCCACAAGAATATCATTTATTTTTGTGCATTAAACGTCATGTTAATATACCATAGTACATACGTTGTGAGGTGTTTTATTAAATCATCCCAATGTAAGCCATTTTGGCATTCAGTATACGTATAATAGCTGTGTAAACCCACTTCGCTGGGTTAGTTTTTGTCGAATATTTATTTATGTATTGTATGTATGTATATTTTATTAAATTAGTTATTTTTTTAAATTAAGAACACATGACTTTTCTTGTTAATTTTTAAGTTTTTTTCTTACATACGTTTTATTCATTATACAAAAATATTTTACGGATAGTCATGTACTGAATTTCTATGTTACAATACATTCTCATGGACCACATTTACTGACTTGTGTTCTGGTGCAGACATTAATAAAAAAATCGGTCAAACGCGCGAAAAGGTACATTAATTTGACCACGTGAAAAACGGGATTCTCCCAAATTCACTCCACTATATTGGAACGTTTGACCTTGTGCCTTATTGATAGTTATACCGTAAGCCAATCGTAGAGGAAACCGTAACCATTTAAAACATAATGGTAAATCATTTGAAATTAGTTGAATTCGTGATATAAAAACGGATTTTCCTTTTTCTTTGCCAGTTAGAATTACTGCCTCAATAATGTCGTTGAGAAGTTGTTTCATACATAATCTTGTACCGTTACATAATTTTCACGAATTAAATTTTCATAATAATATGACTGGTGATCCAATTTTAGCTTCAATACATTCAAAGGCATACCAAGCGGATTCGGTAAATTTAAGAACTGTTGGGAAGTTCACACTTTCGTCTTGACTCATCATTGTGTCTATTGATTTATACAGTTTTTCATCTGGTGTCATATTCTGTATCCTTTCATTAATTTGATGCATCGTTTTTGTATTTTGTAGCTAAAATTGTTCGCTCACACAACCATGTCCTATTTAAAATATTCTATTATACTTAATTATAATATTGCAAAAGATTATCCGTCTATTGAATAATTTTGTTCAATAGATGTGTAAACTCAATCGGTCGTATCTGTCCGTGTCAGTCGGATGCGAACAAACTGTAATAATCATTTAATATATTTTTTCGTAACACTTATCACTCAAATATAAACCTTAACTTCTCGAAAACAAGATTGTATTCGGTATACGCAAGACTTGCTGTCGGATCCCGCCTCATTACCAGTGAGTTGTCTTATTCCTACACCTGTGCCACTTCATTACGCATCCTACTTACGCATACAGTGTTATCGAGATCACTTGCGCAGAGTAGTAACGAGCTTAGACTACACAGCCATGTATTGCTTACCATCAAAACGCTACGATAGTGATCCAGACCTACTCGAAATGGGAGTAACGCTTCGTAAGCGTAAATACGATGAGGATGTGTCGGATGCTTTTAGGGTATTCACAGAGTCCATATTGTCCAAAATGAACACTATGAAAATTGAATTTGATGACAAAATATCCCAAATCAATGACAGCATAAACACCGTCGTAAAACAAGATATATCCAAACTCAATGACACCATTATGGGGATGAAATCAGATATTGTTTCGGACGGCAGGGACACGTCCAGTGCCCGCAGTCGCCCTGGGACAATCTCCCACTTTATGACGTACGTTCCTTGCCTGGTGCTGGTGACGCACGTCCCACGCACCCCTGAATGCGTATGTATACTACGACCCTACTAGGACCCCGAGAGAGAGAGATAGACGATCAGCCGGGAGGAGGTAATTAAAACCCTTTTCTTCTAGGTAGCTTATTGTTAGTGTTGTTGGTGTTGTATATTACACATACATATTCAAAAGCTCTTTCCACAGAGTACTTTTTTATATAGGGAATAGAGGTCTCTCTCGACGCCTTCAAATAGGAATCGACAATGACGGTGCTGCCGTCTGCATGAATGATATGGAACTACTTTCAGTGTATAACTAGATATACATAGGTAGGATGCCTTCTTAAATATTCATTGTTATTATTTTATTAATTAATTTATATAACTAATTATCCTTATTCCGTGTGGTATATTATACCGAGTACATTTTCTCTACTTAGTATATATTCTCACATTACATTATATGCACACACGGAATAGGGAAAAGTAGTTATATAATAAAATAAAAGAATGTAATAAATAAAATAAACTAACGATATTTTTGTACTAGAAGGGAAAATTTACAATAGTAAAACCACAATGTCTTTAAATTAATCATTTAATTCGTCTTTTAAAACACTTATAAAATAATTTAACGATAATTTTTGTACTAGAAGAGAGAATTTACTATAATAAAACCATAACATATAACATAACATAAACACTCACGCCTGTCACCCAGAGGGGTAGGCAGAGACTACGGACTTCCATTTGACACGATCCTGACATACCTCTTTCGCCGTTAAGGTACTTTTTTAAGGTTTCGTTAAGGGTACTTCTAACGTGGCCCATTTTCAAAATATCGCCAATTTGGTCGATAAACTTTTTTCTAGGGCGTCCCTTCCCGACTCTGCCGTTCACATCTGCCATATAAATTTGCTTTGTCACTCTTTCCTCATTCATTCTTTCTACATGACCAAACCACCGAAGCATTCCTTTCTTAATCCTGGTCACAACATCATCTTGCATACCACATTTATCTCTTATCACGCAATTTCTCACCCTGTCATTCAGATTCAACCCTAGCATACTCCTTAAAGACCGCATTTCTACAGCATTTATTCTACTTTCGTGCTTCTTCTGCCACACCCAGCTTTCACTACCATACATTAAAGTAGGGACTAACACAGCATTATGAATTACCATACGTGCCTTTTTTGACACATTCTGGTTCCTCACAATAGAGTGTAGTGTCCCATTCACTCTATTCCCTGCATTTACTCGTCGTTCTATATCCTTATCATATCTACCATCCCTGCTAAATGCACATCCCAAATACACAAACTCATCCACTTGTTCAATTAACTCTCCTTCTATTCTTATTTCACATACCGTTTTGCTTTCTTCTCTTTAAAAAACCATCACTTTCGTCTTACTTGCGTTCACTTTCATTCCCCTTTCTTTTAATGCCCAGTTCATTAATGTAACCATCATTTGCAACTCAGCCGCCGATGACGCAAATATGACTTGATCATCGGCATACAAAAGGCATTTGACGGTTAACTCGCCCATTCTTAACCCGCATTCTTCATCTTTCAAAGTTTGCAAACACCTGTCCATAAATAGGTTGAACAGCCACGGGGAAACTACACAGCCCTGTCTGACACCTTTTCGGATGCCAAACCAGTCCGAGTAGACCCCATTGATCCTGACACAAGCACTCGAGTCCCTATAAAGAGACCTTAATGCCTGTATCAAACCAGCGCTCAACCCATATGAGTTCAGTGTTTGCCATAACACATTCCTGTCCACTCTGTCATAAGCCTTTTCCAAGTCCATGAATGCACAAAAAACTTTCTGGTTTTTAGCCAAAAACTTCTCCGCAATCATGCGCATGGAAGACTTGATCTGTACACCCCATTCCCTTTCTAAAACCCGCTTGCACATCCCAAATTTTTCCATCAGTTTCTTTCATAACTCTTTCAATTAACACCTTAGCATACAGTTTACTCACAATACTAAGCAAGCTGATACCACGGTAGTTTTTGCAGTCCTGCAGTCCTTGCAGTGTAAAACCACAATGTCTTTAAATTAATCATTTAATTCGTCTTTTATAACACTTATGGAAGTATTTTTTCGCCTTTATTTGAAATACATCCTCATAATCATTGGAGTCTCTCTTCCCTTTTAATATTTTGTTTATATCATTACAGTAATTGTTTATGAAAAATCTGCAAGATAAATTTATAATAAATTCTATAATTTTGTCTTTGTGTTGATCACAATTTAAAAAATCAAATTCTATATGTAGAAATAATATAGTTTTTATGAATTCTTTTAGATTTTCATAATATAAATAACGTTTTAAAATTTCGTTGGTAATGTCTTGCATTGCAGATATGCAAGAGAGGAGAGATTCGGAAGGACTGACAAGCCAACGTCTGCCAGCATATTCTCGGCATTTAATATATTCATTTTCTTGAGAGGCAACCATGTTTTTAGCGCATTGCTGACAATTTTTAAATATTTTCTTTCTAGCACTGTGTACAAAATATCCACTCACATATTGTAGAGCGCCTAGTACTCGGGGATCATTTTCCTTTTGACTTAGTTCAGTTACTTGCACTGTGGGTATGCTATCAATTTCACTGGTCACCGTGGCTTGGCAGTCATCTATTATGAGGGTGTATAAAACTTCACAATAGTCTTTTTCACAATTTGCCCCAGGGGCATGGACACTAGATATGTTATTTATTAATAAGCTAGTGTAGGCACTTTCAAACCTTTCTGTTGTGGGGTTTGTGTTGCGGCACCCATGGCTTCTAATAGCCCCGAAAAAGTTTTCTATGGGGTCTTGGTTTAGGTGCCTCATCCAAACAGAAGTTATGCCATAGTCATTTTTTAATTTTTTTAAAAGTATTTGAACACCATCTAATGTCCATACCCAATTTTCTAAAGTAGGGACTTTCTCAGCTTTACCTGTTACAATGTTAGTAAATTTCATATTTCTTAATTCTATTTTAGCCTTATTCCATACATTATTATGACAAGAATTTGGTCTTGCAGGTCCTAATAATGGCTTTCCATGTTGTTTTCGCTTTGTATAACTCCCGTTTAAAGAATCAAACAGTTGATCGAAAAAAAGGAGAACATCAGCTGTCTCTTTACATTCTTCGGAGAGAATTCCTTTGTCTGTAAAAAAAAAATGTTTTAGCAACATAATTCCGAATGTAAATACTATTAAGCTACACTTGAGAACAACATTTGACAAAATAATATTAAAAGTTTGTGTAGACTAGATAGAAGTGCATTCCGATCTTAGCAGGCTCTTCCAAATACCACGGCCAACTGCTGCAATCACGGCCGTGGTTGCTAGATCGCAGTCGCGCCTGTCGGGCTGTGACTGCCACAATCTAAATGTTACCTTTATACACAACATTAAAAGTTCTTAATACATGATGAGTAATTAATGTATAAAGGTACTTTATTTTACCTGCTAAATATCCCATGTTGGATGCTACTGTTTGACTGAAGATTTGTGTGGCATATTTGACCTTCATTTTGGAAATTTTATTTGGTATGACATGATTGTCCGTAAGCTTTGGCATTAGCCTTATACCTTTGTACCCAGGGTTTTCTTTGAGTAGCAATTCAATATGGTGCCATTTTGCTGTTCGCATTTGCTGATCACGTACATATGTAAGGTTTTTTGTTATTAAATTATTACGAGTGCATTTTATTAGATGGGGAGGGTCATATAGTGGAATGACTTCCTGATCGTTGACAAGAAACATATTCTCTATAGGCTCTCGTCCAGACTTTATAAAAATCCCTCTAGTCTCCTGTAGTAAAAGTTTAATGGCATGCCTATTATTGGTGCCTTGATCAGACACTGTTGCTATTACAATTAGCCCAGCCTCTTGTAATTCTTTAATTACATCTTTGAGTTGCACTGCTAATTCCGGTCCACTTGTTGCTCCTGCAGAAAATGTATATGATACGGGTTGTTTATAATTTTTTATCAATCCCCGTATCATGAACACTTGTGCATGATCAGCATAGTCAGGACTAGTTTTCCGGCCATCAGTGGCGAAACCAATTACCCTGTCTTTCCGCTCATTATAAGTTACATTGGCTTTCAATGTCATTTCGTCGAATAAAACTATGCACAGTCTCTCTTCTACTTTAAACTTTTCTGTAGCTTTTTTGATCTGAGCAAATATTCTTTTATTTATTCCTGGTTTTACATTTGCATGGTTTAAAAGTTTTGTGAGAGTTTGTGGAGTTGGCAAGATGAATATTTTTCTTAAAAATCTATAGCACTTTGGACTTTGTTTTAAAATTGACAAAGCTACAATTTTTTCCTCTAGAGAAAATCGTCGACCTTTGTACTTCTTTTTAATTTCCCTGAACTGCAGTAAAGTTAATATCTTAGCTGTGCTGGGCAACTTATCAATGGCTTTTATAAATGCAGGATTAGAAGTTAGTTTTTTCGCTGCTTTGAGACTTGCAGACTGCTTTTTAACTTGGTTTTTATACTTGCTTAGTTTGTTTTTCACTTGAATAAGCTTCTGGTATAAATCATGTTCTAATGTTGTTACAGCTTTGATTTTTTTAGAAACAATGGACTTCGTTTTCCTTTTAGTGCACCCTAGAAGCAAAAAACTTTGTATCAGAAACAAATAAAACAGCGTACTGGCATAAGTTTATCTATTCTAATAATAGCTATGCCAATATTAGCTTATATGTAGTGAATTCCTACTTAAACTCAAGTGAAACTGCCATACACCTGTGTCATGCGATTAGTATAGTATTGGACAGTGTGCTTTGGACTTACAATTGCACTCTCAGTAGATAGCCCAGACCGAAATCCAAACTGCGCGTCATGTAGGTTAGCTACTTTTTCAAGGTAAGAATTAAGCACACCGTCCAGCACCTTAGCGACATTTTTGTTTTACACATCGTAAAAAACAGAGTCAGAACCCTCGGGAGGTGAACACCAGCATACTTAAGATGCTCAACGCTAATGCCATCATGCCCAGGAGACTTGCCACCAGTTATGTTTTTTAGCCACTGACACGTCCATGGATACTACGCCATCCAAAATAAAAATTGCCTTGTACGTCCTGGATACTAGTGTAGCCAAAGCGTTAAGTTTTATAAAACTGACATCTAGGGACAATCTGCAGTACGTTTTGTGAGTTTTATTTATGGGATCAATAGCTGACGAATTACTTTACGTATCAAATACGAGATGGCAGTATAACAAGTCTTGACGAATGAACCATAAATATCTTACTTCAGTATCGGTGTTCTGTGTTTTGTGAACAAGTGTTTTTGGAGTGCCAGCGATTATGTCGTAAGTACTTTAGTTTAATTTAATATTTCGTAGATTATTATACGTCAAAATAAACTAGATGATTTGTGCTTTATAATTACATATATATATCACAGTTCTAAGTGTAAAATCGAGTCATATTTTAAATTCAAAGTATAGCTGTTTCGAAAAAATGGCCGCTCAAGTTGTCGGCCCAATTTTAGTTTTGTTAACTTAGTTTTTCAGTAAAATTATATTTAAGCAACGAGTAATAGTTGTAATAAACATAATAATGCACTTTGCAAACAGAATTAAACTATATTCACTGAAGATTCCTTAGAAATGTTATTGTGTTCCTCAGGTCTTTTGTTGTGGATAGTTTGATATCCACGGACGTAACTACAATGGCTCTAAATAAGGGTCGGTACAAATAGCAAAGTATGCTTGCAATATGTTTCGCTTTCTTATTTTTTGTGGTCGAGGTCTTGGTTGGTTTGGGTCTTGAGTTTTTTTTTTCGCTTAGTTGGTTGTGTAATTGTGTTTCATCATGCTCTTATCTCATAGTTTTTGTTCTTGTGTTATATTAATGTTATGTTTGTTCGTGATTGTCGACTTTTGCTCTCTTTTCTATTTAACTTCACTTTACTTACATGGAGGATGTGTTCTACGATTTCAAATCACTTTACTTTCCTTGTGATGTATTGACAATAATTTAATTCTCATATTTAATCAAAATCATTCATTTTTCGGTATACGGTTTTCGCTTTGCACCACTGCTCAATGTCTGGCGCCAGTTTAGAAGCTGTCGTATTATTTATTATGTAGATCTCTTCATGTAGAACGCTTTTCAAAAGAAATTACATTGAAGAACCTCATAACTTTCGAGAAAAAAATCCTAAATAAAAATGGCTTTTGTTATGTAATCATGTAATAAAAAAGGGTCCTTACTGCCATAAAAAATAGCTTCTATTAAAAAGCGACCCCAGAGATTGCACCGTACTTTCCATCATTTACTTAATATTGTGCTATATAGCCTATAACCGTTATAGGGTCCCATCTATCACTGTACCAAAAGTCATCAAAATCAGTTCAGCCGTTTTGACGTGAAAACGGGACATATATACTAACAAACATACAGACTTTCGCATTTATAATACATGTTATTAGGGATTGGATACCTACTCATTTAAAATAACTCTCTTCTAAGTTGACGCGGGTAATTTTTAATGCTTCTTTACCACATTATTATTGTTTTTTTCCCTGATGATATTAATGGTTTAAATTAATACATACAACAATTTTAGATCACCGACCGAAACTAACTTAGCTCGTGGAAGTCGTAGAGGCCGAGGGGTTCGTACTAGAGGTGGGAGGGGACCATCTCAAGTTAGGAGGTATTTTCTATTTTTAGTAATTTTGTTACTAAAAACTACTTTCGTACATTTTGTTTTTCTCATCTTATATTAGATATGTAGTCAAGTTTTAAATAATTATATTATATTATAGATCACCTAGTGAAAATGATCTGCCGTTTAACGACGGGAGCCATAGAGGCCATGGTAGTCGTGGCGACCGTGGCAACCATTATGGTGGAGAACGCCCTAACAGTCGGAGACACCGGGGAGGCCGAAGAGGACGCGGAGGACACGACAATCAGCCCTCCCAAGCAAGGATGTAAGTATATTTTACACAGATTTATTGTTGGACTATTATTTTTGATACTACAGGATATTATTTGTTTGTAGCAGTGAACTAGACTTAATTCGCGCTCAGCGGCAGCTCACCCAGAAGCGTGTTGCAGCGCTGCCAGCAGAAGTAAAAAGGGAGCTTTTAACTCGCAAGCGTGACTCTGAGGTTGCTAGAGTTATAATGCCTGTCGCGCCTCCGCGCAAAAGGCGCGCCCGGTAAATGTATTTACTACATACTTTATCATAATTTAGCAACACGTGTTTACTAAGTTTTCTTTTTCTGGCAGATTGGCGTCGCCGGAGCGCGAACCATGCGAGTTCATGGAACCAGAATGTGATAGCCAGCGTAAAAAAATTATTATTTTAGGTAAAGAGTCATTTGTTGTTAATAATTTTACTATATTGTTATTGTTTTATATTTGAATTAATATTATTTGTTTTAGAGGATATACAATTGGTGCCCCCCAAACACGCCGAAATCATGGCTAACGTCGAGATACGTAAGTAAATGTTTTACTATACCTAAGCCTGTTCCCAAACTTTATTTTATGACTTAATTAACCTGATGCTTTTTGTTACAGATAACATTCAACAATCGCCGCCCGGGGATGTCGAGATAGGTAAGAAAATATTTTACTACACCTGAACCTTTTCACAATCTTATTCTTTATGACTTGATTAACCTGATGCTGTTTGTTACAGATGAAATTCAACTATCTCCGCCCAGGGACGTGGAGATACGTAAGTAAATATATTGCTAGGCCTATGTATTATTCATTTTATAAGAATCCTAAGCCTCATATTGTTTGTTACAGAAGACCTGAAACCTAGAGATTTGCTGCGTATCGGTACGTCAGACCTCGATACCGTCCCTTATTCTCCCGACTACTTAGACAGTCTGGATCCGGATCGCTTAGATACGGAGATCAATAGAGCCTTAATGGCAAAAACTCCTAAAAAAAGGGGCATACCTTCTGCAAATTCTTCCTCAATAAATCCCTTGATAGATTGAACACACATACACTCTCGCACATTCATACACTACACACATACACCTAAAAAATTATTATTGAATCTTTTTATTTTTAATGTTTTCCCTTTTTTGAAGTCTTTCTGCTTCTTCGTCAAAGGCCAATTCTGGTCACATTCATAGAGATAAATTCTAGTGAAAGTTAAGGTCAATTTGAAGTTGAAGTAAACAATTTATTTAAGCATAATTCTATTTCAGGAAACAATATGGTAGCCGAGGCTGATGACGAAGTAACTGTGACGCCTTCCACTAGCAAACAGCGTACTTCGATTGGTACGCATTATTCAATCTAGAAGTCAAATATAGAAAACCACGAATTGTTAACAGTAAGTTTTTTTTTTTCAGGGGTTATTGACAAGAATTTCGACGTTGTCGTTGGCGACTGGATAAAACTGACCGATGACCTAAGTGACTGTGACATGGACACAGAAAACGAGGACTGCTTTCTCCCTGTCATGACCTCACGCAACGCTACGGCGGAGCCTGCAGCTGAAACTGACATGACGTTGTACGAGGTTCGTATACTAGAGACAGAAGACCGACGAAATGACCTAGCAATCAGGGAGATCGCACCACATGACTGTTACAATTTTGAGTGGAAAAGAGATCGACAGACTTTTACAGGACAACGAGAAAATTTTACCGGGACTCCAGGACCGACATTTTCGATTACAGAGGAGACTAGTATCGTCGAAATTTTTTATAAAATGATCGACAGCGACTTTATAGACAGAATTTGCACAGAGACTAACAGATATGCCGACCAAAAAATAAAATTATTGAAAGACCAGAACAAATTCTTACCGACTTTAAGACTACACCGATGGACACCGACGGACAGGGATGAAATGGTCAGTTTTCTAGCCATATCAATTCTTCAAGGGTTATACCCCCTGCAGGAAGAGGAGTCCTATTTTAGTTTCAATGGTTTTGGCACTATGCCTTACTTCCGAAAAATAATGTCGTACAATAGATTTTTATTATTGAAGTCACTGATCCATTTCGTCGACAATGAGACAATTACAGAACCAAAGAAACTGTGCAAAATTCAAATGGTGACTGACTATTTCAACGAAAAGTTCTCGCATTTATATTATCCTTCCCAGGAGGTTGTCATTGACGAATCCCTTCTGAAGTGGCATGGGCGACTAGGCTTCGCTCAGAAGATTTCGTCAAAGGCTGCGCAAGTCGGAGTGAAGACTTATGAGCTTTGTGAGTCTTCCTCTGGTTATCTTTGGAAGTTTTTTATTTATGCGGGAAAAGAAAAGACTGGGACTGCGACTGCAACAGCTACATCTAACGAGACTAACCCTATTGACACAGACGAAAGACCTGATGATACAGACACGACTGAACATGTCATAACTGGCAGTAGCGATGTACGTCCCAGCAATGCTACTGCCAAAATAGTTTACGACTTAGTAGAACCTCTACTTCACCGCGGACACACGTTAATAATGGACAATTTTTACAATTGTCCATTATTAGCGCGGTGTCTGAAACGACAACAGACAGACTGCTTTGGGACCTTACGACTGAATCGGGAATTCGTTCCCGATTCATTGAAGACAATAACAAAAACAGAACTAAGACAAGGTGAAGTATTGGCAAGCTACTGTTCCGATTTGTCGGTAATCGTATGGCGAGATGCTAACCTAGTTAGCATGCTCTCGACATACCATTCCCTCCAAATCGGTACGCGACAAAAATATGACCGACTGACATACAAGCCAAGCGTTGTCCTGGACTACAATAAGTCCATGGAAGGAGTGGACAGGAAAGACCAGTTCTTGTCTGCTCAGCCCATGGAACGTGTACGAAATAAAATTTGGTATAAAAAGGTATTTCGTCGTCTTTTTAACTGTGCCATTTTTAATTGTTTTGTTTTATTTAAAACGGCTAATACAAATATATCACACAGACAGTTCAGGACAACTTTGGCGGAAGACTTACTAAAGTTACACCGACATATTGACCTCACGACAGAACCACGACTTATGAATTCGAGAACCGGACTGATGAAAAGGCCAACGACAACCACGACCAGCAGACCTAAAGTCGAGCATCGACATTTCCCAGTTAAAACTGGCTTTAAGCAAAGTCGCTGTTGGTTGTGCGCCCAGCGAAAAGTCACAGCCAGAACTATTTGGAAGTGCCTAGAATGCAACATAAATCTATGCATTGATGGTTGCTTTATGCAGTACCATACATAATTTATTTTGTTTTATTTATTTATTTTAGTTTTAATTTAGTCCTTTTTTTGTAAATATTTAGTTTGTAATCAATTCCTAGTTTTAAATAAAATATTTAATTAGCAATAAATTTACTTGAAATAGTCAATGATAATTATAGTAAGTAAAGGTTTGTGAAAAAAAATATATTTATTATGTCAATATACTGTACATTGATTTTATTATTTGTGTTTAATTTAAAACCCCAACTAAAAAAACTCATAACTACCTTTTTTTAAGTTGCGTAAATTACAAAGTGTGAATGAGACCTTAGATAGGCGTTAGCGTTAGCGTTAATTAAACATAAACATCTATGCATTATAAGAAAGGAAAATACGTCTAGTTTGTTGTTGCATTATTTTATTGGTAAAAAAATACAATATTTCTTCGTTGTGGTGTAAATTAATAAAATTTATACGTTTATTTTTCTCCGAATTCAATGTTAACACTCGTTTTTAATATCTTAAATTAAGTTTTTAGATCTTAAAATATACATAGGTTTAATCTGTATTCTTCTATCAATTTTTCGTAGTTTTTTTCTTTACTCTAGCTATTATAGTTAAGAAGCTATGTAGGGTTTTGGTTACAAGATGCGAGCGCGGTAGCACCCGAATCAGGGCCGCGCTTATCCGGACGTACAAGGGTATAACAATCGCGCGGGCTGGACGCTTGAGTGGTTAGTGTATTTCGCACTTGTTCTGCTGTAACATGCACTAGTTTATTTTCTCTGCTTTTTTTGCTGGCTTGTTAAAAGTAGGAACCGAGGGGCCCAGTGGCGAGTTGACATTAAAATGAGCCCTAAACATTTCTGTAATAGGAGCAGGCTCATTCTCCCCCTCAACACTTGTTGGCAAACCAGACTTAACATCAAGCTTTCTTGTTGCCTTCCAGAAACAATCAAAATTTTTAGTAGATCTATGTTTGGCCAAAACATCCATTTTCTAGATTTTGTTGGCACCATTTTAGTCGACTTTTGAATATTTTATGTGATTGGTACATCTGCTCATAGAATCTACCAGACTTAGGCCGATTAAATAGCAACCACACTTGATAGTTAAGCATGGCCTGCTTGTGAGCGTCATAAACATGGTTTTTCCACCCACATAAATGACTGTTATTCTTATATTTACGCGAACACTACACATTGAAATAATACTGGTTTTTACGGAATAAAAAAATATAAAGTTAAATTTTAATATATGGTAAACGCGGTTAACTATGACATCTGAACGTTGAACATCTCAGTCCTTCCCGTGACCATGGGTGCTGTAAAGCTCTCGAAACGTCGGGTAATTAAAAAGTTAAATATACGCGATAAATTCCTTAAAAACTAGTATTATTTCAAGACTGTCATTCTTGTTCCTTCCCCCACGAGTCATACTGGACTTACTTGCCGCGTCGCTTAGGGCATGTACAATATTCTGATACAAGCAATCTAGTACTTTTTGTGGTCATTCAAGCAACACATTTCGCATCAATGTATATAATTTGTATTAAAAATAATTTCAAGTTACTCACTGTTATATATGTTTTCAGATACATTTATTTCAAAAGCAGATTCTTTTACAATGTTTGACACTTCTGGTATTACTTTCTTAGCTACATTTATATCAGTAACAATATTTGACACCTCTGGGATGTTGACAGATGGATCTGAAACATGAGTATTAGTATACATACATTATAATGTGTATTATAATGCTAAGTACTGATACTAAAAATAAGAAACAAATCAAGACAATAAATTATCTGTATCTATATCTATATACCTACTATAGTAAAACTGAAGAAACAAAATCAGTACATATGTAAGTTTGTGTGGGAATTTCATGTTTTTAACTGTCAGATCTACAAAATATTAGCATCTCCAAAAATATCACACTATAACTAAAGGGAGACAAACAGTTTTACCACAAATTTTACCACAAAAAGTATTCTCAGCAGTGACCAGTACATGAATAAACTATAAGGTTCAGAATAGAAGTCTAAAAGGAATAATGTCCTCCCGACCAAATTTCGGCCAAGGCGGTCTGCCTCAACGGAGGCCAGCCATCTGCGCAGGACAGGATTATAGTGCCCAAGTGTATGCGCAAGCACAGGTGCACTTGTTCTGCTGTAACATGCACTAGTTTATTTTCTCTGCTTTTTTGCTGGCTTGTTAAAAGTAGGAACCGAGGGGCCCAGTGGCGAGTTGACATTAAAATGAGCCCTAAACATTTCTGTAATAGGAGCAGGCTCATTCTCCCCCTCAACACTTGTTGGCAAACCAGACTTAACATCAAGCTTTCTTGTTGCCTTCCAGAAACAATCAAAATTTTTAGTAGATCTATGTTTGGCCAAAACATCCATTTTCTAGATTTTGTTGGCACCATTTTAGTCGACTTTTGAATATTTTATGTGATTGGTACATCTGCTCATAGAATCTACCAGACTTAGGCCGATTAAATAGCAACCACACTTGATAGTTAAGCATGGCCTGCTTGTGAGCGTCATAAACATGGTTTTTCCACCCACATAAATGACTGTTATTCTTATATTTACGCGAACACTATACATTGAAATAATACTGGTTTTTACGGAATAAAAAATATAAAGTTAAATTTTAATCTATGGTAAACGCGGTTAACTATGACATCTGGACGTAGCATCTCCAAAAATATCACACTATAACTAAAGGGAGACAAACAGTTTTACCACAAATTTTACCACAAAAAGTATTCTCAGCAGTGACCAGTACATGAATAAACTATAAGGTTCAGAATAGAAGTCTAAAAGGAATAATGTCCTCCCGACTGAATTTCGGCCACGGCGGTCTGCCTCAACGGCGGCCAGCCATCCGCGCAGGACAGGATTATAGTGCCCAAGTGTATGCGCAAGCACAGGTGCACTCTCTCTTCCCTTACCCTCATAATCCGATGGGACGGTAAACTGACACGACCGGAGAGAGATCAGGTGCAGGATCAACGGCTTTACGTGCTTTCCGAAGCACGGGGGTGAGACACCGCCAACTTCCCGACTCCGGGCAACTACTGAGAATTTCTTGACGGAAAAATCAATAGTTAATTTTTTGGCCCGACCCAGGATTCGAACCCAGGACCTCATGATCAGCAGTCGCACTACTACAACCACTAGACCAACGAGGCAGTCTCAAAGCAATATGCTATTTAATATAGTAGATTTAGACATTTGGTAGAGCCATGCCACGGTTATATTAGTAGGATAGTTGTAGCATGAATGGGTCGGCTCGACCGGGGAAGGACCACGCTCTTACAGAATACCAGCGTAAAATAGTAGCTTAATAATTTGTCACCCTATCTTATAAAAAAATACTATAAACTGAATCAATCAAATGGATAACAAAACTGTAATATAGTTAATCTGAACTGCATAAGGGAAGAGCCACTGACATCACTGGTTATATAGACAAGCTGCATGTCTTTTACTCAATCAGACTAAAATTGGTTTCGTGAAAAATTTCTGTAATAAAAATAGTTCATTCCAGAAAATTTATTCTTTCCTGCAGTGAGCTAAGATGTCTCTCTCGTTATGCCGAGCAAGACAAAGTATTATTGGACCTATTTAGTTGCATCCTGCTCCAGCAAAAGATAAAGCAATGCAAAAATTATGTCGCATGTTGCATTTTAGTTTAGTATTAAACAGCGGAACATACCTATGTTTTCTTTCATCCAGGCATAAGTGCTGGATGTAGCCATGGCATCAACCGCAAAATCTGAAATAGAAAGTATATGAATGTATATAATTGCGCCGAAAATAGTCATTATGACACCAATTTCAAACAGCAGCTCAAACCAATTAGAATCATCACTGATCTAGCTAGCTATCTACCTTTTGTGGTTGATGGTTCATCTTCTGGTGAGTGCTTCATCTGTCGAAGTGGTCTTCTTTCTACAAAGGTGAATTTGGGTAGGGCCAGTGGTCCTGAAACATAGATGTGCAAGAACTTAGACAAAAAACTTTTATTCAAGTGAACCAAGTTTCAAATTAAGTCTTAGTACTTTAGATTTTTAGCCAAAAGCTTAACAGAAATAAAATATGAGACAATAATAAATTGCAATTGGTATGTAGTCAATTTAATATTATTTTAACAAAAAATATTAAAGGGTCCACAAACATTATAAAGTGTCACTTTTTTAATTTCGTTACGACCTACTAAAGTCCACTGCTGAACATACATAAGCCACCCCTAAAGATTGCCTCATTGGGGAATATTTGCCATAGCTGCCATGCTTGGCAACCGCATTTTTTACCTGATTTGTTTTCCTCTGTCGCCTCTTACGACACCCATGGGATGATATAGGGTAGTGGTTTTTCTTACACCATCACTACATGGCCTATTTTTTATTTATTTGCTGAAAACTAATACTTCTTTTTGTTGGCAACAATTTTTTTTTCAATAAAACTGCTATTTTTGGAAAGAGCATAAGTTAAGATTAAAGATCTAGCATATTTAAATAGGTTGATCAAAAAAAAAATGTTTCTCCAACTGGTTTCTAATTGTGAAATTATATTGCCAAATACGTTCAATCTTACACTTTAACATTGATTGAATGATTTATTGATATTATTTTTCCCAATAAAAAGTTATAGAATGGTCCATCACAATAAGAACAGAAGCAGCATTGTCTTTAAATAATGAAAAGTTGCCCTGATATATAATTTAGGTAATGCTTCATAATTTGTCCTGTATTTGAGAGTAGGCAGGTACCAGTCGTTTTATAGATTAGATATAAGGTTTCAACAAAAAATTATCCCTATAGCCCAATACAAAAAGTTCCTTCCCCTTTTTATTTACAATAGTTTTTTTTTATTCACAAGTCATACATTTGAATTATTTGTTTCTTTATTCAAAAGGGCTCCTAGTAGTGGCCAAGGTTCCATTAATGCCTAGTGTTAAAGAGCTAGAGATTGCCTGTGAAATCAAGGGACATATAAAATATAATAATAATATAAAACACAAATAGTACATAAGATGCTAAAACTAACCTGGCAGGTTTAATGTTGGTGTAGCAATATTACTCAATCTACCATAGCGACAACAAAACTTTTCTTCAAAGTGTGCATGACACACACGGCGGTGTTTGTATATGTCATCAGAGTCCAACCCAATAATATCACCTCCAATAGAATGGACCCATATATTAAAGCGTAGTCTATCTTTTTCTGGATTTGGAAATAAATGCAGAGGCATCTGCATACCTGAACAGAAATAAACACAATATGTTAATTAAAGTTATTAACTCTTATTGAAGTTACATGGTTGACCTTCTCAGAGTGTAGTCAAAAGACCTTCAAAATTTACTGGTCTCAGTCCAAAAGATATCACTTTCATCTGTATAAAATTATATGGATCTAGTTCAACCTTTTGGATCACTATTTTAAGCACTTATTCTAGTTATAGACTGACACTCTGACCAAAATGAGTAATATGGCAAACCTATTAGTAATGCTACGCAGGCACCTACATGCATTTTTTCTTAAGCATTTGAATTATATATTTGACTGAATGCTAAAACTTGATAATATTTAAAAAACTTACTTCCTGAATCCAAACAACCAGGAACACAACACTTTTTACTAGATAGCGACATAATGTCTGAAGTCTTTTAAAACAAAAACAAAAGTATTTAACAAACAAAACTCTATCTCAAACACAAACAGTGAACAATTTCACACAACCCAACGTAGACCTGGAGGAGGAGGACAAGGCACTCAACTCAACTCAATAAACTCAACAACAAAATGCAAAAATATCGAATTTAAACAAACAACCAACTGGAAGAATGTTAAATTGACATTAGAGGACATTTTGGATTTTGATAAGTCCCGTTCAAAATGGCCGGCAATAAAATTTTTATTTCTACTATACTTTAAACCAAAAATAGTAAAAAAGATTTGTTCTATGTTAATCGTGTAAACTGTTCGCTAAAATAATGAGACAAAAATAATTATTTAATAAAAACTATATTTTACGAAACGCACGGAAATTTTTTCTTCTTCTATACGTTCGTAAAATTCTACCAAAAGAGAAATAAATTCGTACATGGTTAGACAGGTTATGAGACTAATTTAGGAGTACGCCCAACACAGTTAGAGTTCGCACGATCAGATATGTTTCAAATTTGGTACCATAATCTATCGCCGGTGGCGTTCCCTGTATTACTGCTATAGAAGTAATAAATAATAATGCTACTATGTTAAAAAACCACAAATTTGTATTGGTTTTCTAACATTTTACATTCAACCCTAACTAGTACGAATATTTTTTTTAAATATCCTAACAATTAGTACTGAGATTGAATACCCTGGCTCTTTCTTAAATATAATACTTGCTCACCGAGTACTGCTCCTGTTGAACGACAGTTTATGTTTGGTGAAATGATTATGAGGGGCCACATAGATGGAATATGAAAGATCAACTCTTTGAACAAATACTAGTGTCAAAATCAATGAATATTTTGCGTTTTATATTTTTAAATACTTTCATTGAAAAAATAACTAAGCATTTGCATTTTGAATTTAAATATGTTTAATAAACTATTTTGCATGTCTCTGGTTTCAAACTTTTAGTTGTTTTATTTTATTTGTTTATTCAATCAGTTCTAAAATTGGTTAATGATTTGTGATAATATCACTTTTGATAGCAACTAGTTTCAGACTTCAACCACTTTTTGGTAATTTTGTGACCCGGCTTTAGTCAATTTAAAGTGATGCCTCTAAGATGTGTGTTAATTGAGTACTGGAATAATAGTTTGCCAAAAATTTCTGGATCATAGTGTCCATGGTCCATGTACTCCTCATTTTCTGTGATCTTTCAGAGTTGTTAGTTCAAGTGTTTCCAGACTTTCCTCATATGGTATGTTTTCAATGCTCCAGGAACTTTTGAATAGCTGTGTTGAACCTCTGCAGTAACACAGTATTGTGTAATTTGGAATGTATATTCCAAAATAGGTTAAATTTTTTTTTATATATTTTAAGAATCATTTTTGGTGTTATTATTATTTGCCACAGTTGCCACCCTAGGCTAGGCAGGTTGGCAGCTGCAGTTTTTTAATTGTTCTGACCTGTTATGTGCAAATATACTTATGAAATAAAATAATTTAATAAAACTTATCTGGAACTTACTTTATACTGCAGTTGATTTTACACAGTTTGTGTCCCCGCCTGAAGGACATTGAGGGCCAGTATATAGCAGTAGGCTGTGAAGCATTACATCTTAGTCCTCAGAGGTAACATCGCATCTGTAGCCTTTGCTTGAAGTTCGTTGCAGGTGCTTATGTGCTGTGGCAGCCACTTACCATAAGGTGGATTGTAGGTTTATTTGTCACTTCAATGTTACAACAAAATGATGTTGAAGAAGAGAGTTGTGGTGGCTAATATATTTTATTACAAAATTGTACATTTAAGTAGTTTCCTATATATATGATGAATTTTCATATTTTCAGATGGATGAGGATGAGGAGTCCATAATTGTCTGTTTCATCTGTCATGCAAGACTCATTCGTTGCAGGAGATTGCAACAACAAGCTATTGAGTCAAATGCAGTTCTGGAGCAGTTGCTTGCACGAGGGTCCATGGTATTATCTATTCCATCCATTAATACCTATAACATTCTGTCAGAGATTGCTTCATAGCAGCAATGTTGCCAATGTAGTTATCAGCAAGATGCCGCTGCCCAACTCCTGTTCCTGTTTCCCTCTGCCGGCTCTTACGGCACCCGTCCCGTGGGTAGGTATACAGGGCAGTGGATATCCTGAAACCATCACTACAAAGTCCACGGAATAATACTTTTCTTTTTGATAAAAGTTCACTGCTTGATGGGTCATTCCCATTATAATCATCACTTGGCAGGCAATTTAATGATCACAATAACATTGGCTTATAAACACAAATCTATACAAGCTATCACAAGTCGTGTGTCCTTCTCTACTACATGTTATTTTAATATAAGTAAGTTAAGTACGGAAAGTTTTTGTCTTTGATCAAGGAGTCCCTAGGAACACCTGTTCACAAGAGTGGAGATTAGAAGGATATCGACAACTACGGACCAATTTCACTAAAAAGCTATATATTCAAAAGTTATAGAAAAACTTATCTACAAGAGGCTCATATGTTTCCTCAATAAGTTGCACATCTTATCCAGTTTGGCTTTTAAGCAGGAAAATCGACTGAAGAAGCTGTAGAAGCCCTAACATCTGTAGACGCCCTAACATCTGTAGTTGTTGATAGTCTTTATAAAAATTCAAATTTCCTCGTGGTGTTTCTTGATCTTAAAGAGGCATTTGACATTGTGTACCTCCATTCTGTTGCAGAAGTTAGAAAATTGTGGGATTCGAGATGTGCTCAAGGAGAATATTACACACACACTACACACAATATTTCTACTTTATACATTTCCAAAATATTTGTTGTTTACGTTCATCGTTAAATTTAGATTATATAGATAGACGTTATTATATGATGTGGAAAGGGGGCTTACTTCTGATACGGGCGCATTTCGCGTTCGAAAGAAGAAGTCTACCATTGTATATGTACTTGCTTATGAATAAAACCTTATTTATTTTATTTTTTATTTGGGAGAATGTATTTTCTACTGCAAAGTTAAGTTTGTCTTTCAATCCAACTTACTTTTTCGTAAGAGCAATGTTCTATATTTAATGAATTGCAGTAAGTGAAGTACTTATTTAAAAAAATAATTATTAAACTGTTTATACTGTTACGTATTAATCTATTGTATAAAAACGAAATTATTTATAGGTGATAATTAGTAAACTTTTGTCAATTTACAGTATTTGTGAATTTGAATGGAAAAATTGTCTCGATTCTAATTACATTTCTAAACTACCTACATTCTTATTTAAATTTATTGGGAACTCTTACTTTTGTCTGGTATTTATTGGATTATTTATGGAGTTATTGTCCGGAAGATGCTGCTGCATCTGCGGGATGATATGGGGTAGTATGGATTCTCCTACACTTACTTAAAAAGAGTTTGGTTTCAGTCAATACCATACCCGCATGAGGCTAGAGATGAGATTCAATTCACACCAATTAATCATATAGATATCTGGACAGTAGAGTGTGATATAGAAAATGATTGTAAGGACAACATTTTTAGCCTTGAATCTGTTAAAGTTCAGGAAGAGAAAATTGGAAATGAGAATTTCGAATTTGAAGTAAACTGGAGTCATGAAATAGGTAAGATATACACATTTTGTGATATTTTTAAATTAAGGTGCAATTTACATAATGTTACTGTAGCCCATAGACACAAAATAAAGAGAGGTTCATGTGCAATGTACTGATTTGTCTTTGCCTAAATTCAAAAGCACTCATGGAGAAGGAAAATAACAAATTAAATAATGATTTAAAAGATGTTTATCTTTTAAATAATTATTTAATTTGTTGTTCAATGTCTAACAATGCTCATTATGGACATCATAATGATCATTGTTAGACATTTTTTTTTTTATTTTTTTTTTATAGAAGAGGGGGCAAACGAGCATGCGGCTCACCTGATGTTAAGTGACTACCGCCGCCCATGAGTGACTACCGCCGCCCATATTTTACGTTGTATAAATATATTATGAATGTTTTGACCCTGTATAAATGCAGCTAGTATGTATGTGCACTAAGATGATACACTAGATTTTCACTTCGTAGGAGTTAATGATATACTTACAACTGGTAAGCTGCCCCTTATCTTTGCCAATTTCTTAGCTCAGGTGAACTCCTCCATCCTCCTGTTACCTATTTCTGTCGTCAAATAGCAGTGCGTGCACTGCTGTGTGCCAGTCTGTAGAGTATAGAGTCAGTATAATCACAGGCTGTGGGGCGTTGCATCTTAGTCGTCAGAGGTGACAGCGCATTGTAGCCTTTTATGTTTGAAGTTAGCTGGAGGCAGTGCGTGGACTGCAGTACCCATTTACCATCAGGTGATTCGACTACATGCCATAAGGTGGACTGTTAGTTTGTTTTTTTCTTCATACTAAAAAATATATGAAGAAAAGGTTCTCAAGGTATCCTTTTATTGGCAAGCACCTACTAAAAACAAGTTTTGGCGAACACTCACTAAATGCGGTGAGTGAATCATCATCACCATTGTCTTGTCCGGAGTGTGGTGCCACTCACGCTGAAATCGCAGTTGCATTCTGCAAGCTGCCGCCGTGTTTGGCACTATAGGTCAGCCGATTGGGATGGAATGCGGTCTTTCTTTGCATCCTACCCTTGGGGGCGGGTTTGCTTCTCGCTGGACGATCCCAACGTTGTTGCGGATTCTGTCGCTGATGTGGTACTTCAGGGTATGGAACTTTTTATTCCTTCCTCTGTGGTGCCCATTGGAGGCAAATATCAGCCACGGTTTGGTCGCTCCTGTAAAATAGCATCATGGTATAAGCAGGAGTGCTACCAAGCCTGGGCTGACGCATCAGCGTCCCGGGATGTAAACACCAGCGCTCTAAAAAAGAAGTATAATGCCGCCTCTAGGTCCTTCAAAAGAGTCATTGCCAAGGCAAAGACAGAGCACATAGGCAGAATTGGCGAGAAACTAGTTCGCCTTCCTTCTGGAACCCTTGCATTCTGGTCTCTCGCCAAGGCTGTCCAGGGGAATTTTTGTCAGCCATCTCTTCCATCTCTGCACAGGGAGGACGACTCACTGGCCCTTACTGCAAAGGAGAAAGCCGATCTCCTAGGCTCTTTCTTTGCGTCCAACTCGACTCTCGATGACGGGGGGAGTACGCCGCCGACCATCCCGCGGTGTGAGTGCTTTATGCCGAAAGTGCAGTTCACACAGCGCTCGGTTCGCAAAGCACTCCTCTCCCTGGACATCCACAAGTCGAGTGGGCCTGACGGAATCCCCCCAATTGTGCTGAGGACGTGTGCTCCAGAGTTGGCACCGGTTTTAACTGTACTCCCTAGGCGTAGTCCCAAAATCGTGGAAGACGGCTTTCGTTCACCCGATCCCTAAAAAAGGCGACCGCTCAGACTCGTCCAACTACCGTCCTATCGTCATCACCTCCTTGTTCTCCAAAACAATGGAGTCCATTGTAAACTGCCAGCTCATGAGGTACTTTGAGGATCACCAGCTGATCAGTGATCGCCAATACGGTTTTCGCCGTGGTCGATCAGCTGGTAATCTTCTGGTCTACCTAACTCATAAATGGGAAGAGGCAGTAGAGGCATTGGCCGTTAGTTTGGACATTGCCAAGGCCTTCGATCGGGTTTGGCACAAAGCGCTTCTTTCGAAGCCCCTTCCTATGGGCTTCCCGAGAAATTGTGCAATTGGATCACCAGCTTTCTTGCAGATCGGAGCATCAAGGTCGTTTTAGACGGTGCAAGCTCCGATTACAAGCCAATTAATGCTGGTGTTATACTAGGCTGCGTACTATCGCCAACGCTGTTTCTTCTGCATATCAGTGATATGTTGCAAACCCGTAACATTCATTGCTATGCAGATGACAGCACTGGTGGTGCTCTTTACACCGGCTGTGCCACATTTTTCTCGGGAAAATGTCTCCAGGTACTGGGACAAACTTGTATCTGAAGTCGAGTCTTTGCTGAACAAAGTCTGGGATTGGGGGCGACTAAATCTAGTCCAGTTTAACCCTCAGAAGACACAAGTTTGCGCGTTAATATACAGGGTGTTCGCCGGCAGATTTTACACTTTGCATCGAGCTCGCAGCAAGGCGGTGGCGGGGGATGCGGGGTATCGTTCGACGCGGGAGTGTTGCGGGTTGTTTAGTAGCCATGAGTCAGTGGACGAGAGCGCATCGCGCTTTCGCTGTCGAGGCCTATTTTGCGAACAACAATTCGATTAATGTGGCGAGGCGTTC
Source organism: Parnassius smintheus behrii (assembly GCA_036936625.1). Lineage (NCBI taxonomy): Eukaryota > Metazoa > Arthropoda > Insecta > Lepidoptera > Papilionidae > Parnassius > Parnassius smintheus. Next base: position 1,278,196 of record JAUPFT010000025.1, read on the forward strand.
TTTTAATTCTCGCTTCGGTATCCGCCGATTAAAGGATGGTCCGTCGGATCAACTGATGTGGGCGTGGGTTAAGAAGTTCAGAGAAACTGGATCAGTCATAAATGAGCCTCGGCCTGGACCTTCAACGTCTGTAACTACGCCTGAAAACACAGCTTGTGAGAAGGGAAATTTTGCGAAATCCTCGCAAATCTATCCGGAAGATTGCAGCTGCAACAGGTGTGAAAAAGACGTCAGTTCACAAAATAATTCGAAAAAAGATGAAGTTCCATCTATACAAGCTTCAAATTATCCAGCAATTAAAAGAAGATGACTATATAAAGAGGCAGACTTACGCAAGGGTGTTTTTGGAACGATTTTCTACGCCTACGCGTATGTTTAACATCTTTTTTTAGTAACGAGGCGCATTTCCACCGTGGAGAGTGTGTCATCAGTCCAGCACTTTGCAAAAGAGTTTTCACCAATATGAAGGAAAGACTGCAAGAATGTTTGCGACTAGAAGGACGTCATTTGAGTGGAGTAATTTTAAGAAGTGATTTCCGCACTATCCTTTTGTAAGAAAATAAATAAATAATTTAGATTATGTAAAAAATTTAATTTTATTTTATAAAGTGTAAAGTCTGCCGGCGGACACCCGTTACTCAGTGGCGAAGCAAGGGCTCCAAACTAGGGCAAGCCCAAGATATGGTTTTGTTGTTTTTAGCAGTTTAATAAAAATACACCAATCTTGAGCTGTCTCCACTCTTTAGTTTCATATTCAGTGCTGACAAGGACGTGTTTAACAAAGCACACAGAAAGCATACTACCGCTAGATAGATTGTATGACATAATATGCAATTGCACACCTTCGGTGGTTTTGAAAACAGCCGTTTGGGTTTGCTTGAGATATTTACAAACAATACAATACGTGAACAAATGAAAAACATGAACAAAGTACAAACAAACTATGTACAAAGTTAAAAAGGGACGCCTGGCAGATGTGAAACCTCGAAATTATTTTGTTTAAGTTATATGCATAAAAGAACTGATTACGACAGGAATTAGATAGTTACAATGAGAAGATAAAGCTTTGCTAATTTTTTACCATAAAATAATGAGTATTTATTATATAATTATTCATTTTCAATTCATAATAAACCGTACAAAATGATATTTTTAAACTCATATTATGGTAATATAAATTAGCCGATAGCGTATTTGTGCCATCTAGCGTAATCTTTAGGTACCATTGTGAGAATCAACCAATTTTCGAAATGACTTTACCTACAGAATTAAGTAGATGGCATTATTAAAATTTTATATAGTGGAAATAACTAAAGGGAGTATTCTTTAAAAATCATAATACATTCTTCTGTATTCTTTTGATTTATTTCATTAAAATTTGGGCTTCACGTTAAAAAAAGATTGTAACACTTATTTCTTATAAAATTAAACCTAGGTGTCTCATATTTTATGCTGGTGTTAAAATTGATATTTTAATTCGTATAGTAATATAAATATTGAGTTATTAAACCTTTAAATACGCCTAACTTAATTAAACTTTAATACTAAAGAGTCCTGTACCTATATTTAAAGTATGAAGAAATGTTTATTGAATATTAAATTTCATTTTTAAACATCTTACCTTTTCTTTGCCGATTAGCACTTCAACACACTTATATTCATCACAATGAACACTATTATCCTTCCATTTTTACTGAAAATCTTTGAAAAAGCATACATTTTTAACGAACACAATAAAAACAAACATAAACATTGAAATGTGAAGTGAACTTGCATACGAATGGTCCGCACCCCATTCGCTAGTCGCTAATGCACTCCTAAACAACTTCATGGCAAAGCCAGGCTTGTGGCTCAATAGTAATTGCTATGTAAACATTTCGTAGTTATTTAATTATAGAATATTTTGCCATAGGTTAGAAAGAGAGCGATCGTCTTCTCGAAAGCCCCGTAAAAAGCCCTCGCGGGCGAGGGAGACAACTAATCGCTCTATTAAAACTCACTTTTTATGACAGCAGCAGTATCGCTTTATACAAAGGTACTCTGTGAGTATCGCTAAGGCAATACGAGGTCATCGGTCGACATGTGTCGAACAGTGGAGTGCGCGGGAAAATTGAAATAATTTGAAACAGTTTATGAGTTATTTTATTAGTTGATATTATTGATTGATTCAGTTTTAATAAGGCAAGCCCGGCTCTTCAGCTTTTATAGAAGCTTCGCCACTACCGTTACTCACCTTATTCGGACCACTGCTTATTTACACATAGCTTATAAAACATGCAGTATGGTAATGAAAGTGCGTGGCTCGGACCCATAAGCTGTGTGAGGGACTGTAGTGATCTAATCGTTTGGAAAAAATATCAGTTTTTATTTTATACATTGAGTCAGAATCTGTTTCATTCTAGAGACTGCTGAAGAACAAGAAGACTTGGAGATTGATGCTTTTGAAGGTCGAAATGAGGATTTGGAGAACGACTTGCCACTAATCACACATGGTTCAAAGATTATAGCAGATGACTTTGACATAGGTAAAAGAATTTATTTTAAAAAACCATATCAAAAAATAAAAAAAACACCACATTATAAATATCTCTTGCATCATGTAGTTGCAGATGTACTGTACATACAAAATTTTGTTCTTTTATTACACACGAACAAACCAAATGATTGTTTGTGAATCAAATGAACCAAAATAATTATTTGTATACCATACAATTATATTGTTTTAAGCGAGAACTAAATTTGCCAGTGGGGTCCCAAAGTGCTATTAATATAAAACAAGAAAGGGGATTCACTGATTTGTTGATAGGGCTACTAACCTCTGAGAAAGTCGATGTAAGTACATCTGCTAATCATGAGATCCTGGGTTAGGTCAAAATTTGTTATTGGGTTTTGCCGTTAAGAAACTTTCAGTAGCAGTCCAGAACCAGCAAGTTGGCAGTGTTTCAACCCTGTACCTCGAAAAGTACGTAAAGCCGTTGTTTCTACGCCTGATCTCTCTCCAGTCGTGTAAGATTACCGTCCCATCGTACTTAGAGAGAGTGGGAATAGAGTGTAAAAAAGATGACGATGACATAGGTAAAAGTACATTATCATATAAAGTTTGCAAGCTTTTCTTTGGCTTAATGCACGCGATGTCATTTTATCTAATGCTTCTTCCATTCCTTTTACCAGGCATGGTAATGTTAGTATATATACATTAAATGAGGTAAACTGAAAAAAAAATTCTTTTAAGTTAACTTATTAATGTCCAAAGTTACCATGTAAATAAGAAATAATTAGTAAATGACACAAAACTGCAACAACTCACCTATTTCTAGCTCTATACGTATTCCCGTCATACACACAGCACCACCTTATTGCCTGTTAATCCGGGTTCCAGTACAGTCTGTGGAGCTTGACTACCGTCCCATCATACATATTTCTAGCTCTATACGTATTCCCGTCATACACACAGCACCACCTTATTGCCTGTTAATCCGGGTTCCAGTACAGTCTGTGGAGCTTGACCACCGTCCCATCATACACACAGCACCACCTTATTGCCTGTTAATCCGGGTTCCAGTACAGTTTGTGGAGCTTGACTACCGTCCCATCATACACACAGCACCACCTTATTGCCTGTTAATCCGGGTTCCAGTACAGTCTGTGGAGCTTGACTACCGTCCCATCATACATATTTCTAGCTCTATACGTATTCCCGTCATACACACAGCACCACCTTATTGCCTGTTAATCCGGGTTCCAGTACAGTCTGTGGAGCTTGACCACCGTCCCATCATACACACAGCACCACCTTATTGCCTGTTAATCCGGGTTCCAGTACAGTTTGTGGAGCTTGACTACCGTCCCATCATACACACAGCACCACCTTATTGCCTGTTAATCCGGGTTCCAGTACAGTCTGTGGAACTTGACTACCGTCCCATCATACACACAGCACCACCTTATTGCCTGTTAATCCGGGTTCCAGTACAGTCTGTGGAGCTTGACTACCGTCCCATCATACACACAGCACCACCTTATTGCCTGTTAATCCGGGTTCCAGTACAGTCTGTGGAGCTTGACTACCGTCCCATCATACACACAGCACCACCTTATTGCCTGTTAATCCGGGTTCCAGTACAGTCTGTGGAGCTTGACTACCGTCCCATCATACACACAGCACCACCTTATTGCCTGTTAATCCGGGTTCCAGTACAGTTTGTGGAGTTTGACTACCGTCCCATCATACACACAGCACCACCTTATTGCCTGTTAATCCGGGTTCCAGTACAGTCTGTGGAGCTTGACTACCGTCCCATCATACACACAGCACCACCTTATTGCCTGTTAATCCGGGTTCCAGTACAGTTTGTGGAGCTTGACTACCGTCCCATCATACACACAGCACCACCTTATTGCCTGTTAATCCGGGTTCCAGTACAGTTTGTGGAGCTTGACTACCGTCCCATCATACACACAGCACCACCTTATTGCCTGTTAATCCGGGTTCCAGTACAGTCTGTGGAGCTTGACTACCGTCCCATCATACACACAGCACCACCTTATTGCCTGTTAATCCGGGTTCCAGTACAGTCTGTGGAGCTTGACTACCGTCCCATCATACACACAGCACCACCTTATTGCCTGTTAATCCGGGTTCCAGTACAGTTTGTGGAGTTTGACTACCGTCCCATCATACACACAGCACCACCTTATTGCCTGTTAATCCGGGTTCCAGTACAGTCTGTGGAGCTTGACTACCGTCCCATCATACACACAGCACCACCTTATTGCCTGTTAATCCGGGTTCCAGTACAGTTTGTGGAGCTTGACTACCGTCCCATCATACACACAGCACCACCTTATTGCCTGTTAATCCGGGTTCCAGTACAGTCTGTGGAGCTTGACTACCGTCAGAAAATACGACATAGAAAAATTATAATCATACGAAATAGAAAAATTGTGTACTTTTCCCGTTACAGTAGATTTAGGCAAAATGGATTTTGACATAAAGGTGGCGTGTAGTTTGATTCCAGTAATGACGGTGTAGAGGCCACCACTAAGCGCCTAATAGACTCAGTGGAGATGTATGCTGACATGCTGGACAACCCAGGTAAAGTATTATTAATTACTTTTGTTTTGAAAAGTCGGTTGAATGAAAATGCAAAATTACGAATTGCAAGCTCATACAAAACTATCCAAGAATTAATTGATGATATGAGGAAATATCTTTTACCCAAAAAATCATTTATGGCTATACCGACGAAGCTTCAGAATATTCAACAAGGCTCGAGATCCATTGAGGATTATGGTACGGAGGTAGAAAAGTTATTAACAGAGCTGACAATTACTCAGGCAGATAGAAAAGAGGAAGTATTCTCGATTTTAAAACCAATTAATGAAAGTTTTGCCATAAAACGTTTTTCAGATGGCCTGCGTAGCGCAAAAATGAGCACCATCATCTCAGCACGCGGCTTTAGCAGCTTGAAAGATGCTATACAAGCAGCAAAAGACGAGGAGTGCACGTCTTTCCAACCACCAGGTAATATTTTGTATGCATCTAAAAATGGACGCCACTCGGCACACAATATTGGACGTTCTCAAGGTCAAAGAGGAATTTACCGTAGTCAATATGGTAACAATTACCATCGTGGGCATAAATTTAATAACCACTACAATCAAGGACAAGGTTCTAGCGGAAATTCTAGAGCAAATTATCGTCCTTCATATAATAATCAACGAGGAAATAGTGGTTCTAGATATGTTAGGAACCGTGGACGAGGTCAAAACTCATTTCCAGTAGAAAAAGTAGCTGACACTCATCAATGCGATAAAGACGACAATGCAGGTACATCGAATCAGTTTTTTCGATCCTAAGCACTTTATATTATTATTACAAGGTGATGCGAAATATGTTACTTTTTATATTAAAAACATTAAATACTATTGGCTTATTGATACGGGTGCAACATTGTCAATTATTAAAAATGAAGTACTGCCAAAAGATATCATTGTTAATAGAGATAATACTATAATAAATGGAATAGGTGGTCAGCGACGATCTCAAGGTTCTGTAAATTTAATGTTAAAATACGAAAATGTCACGTTTCAGCATAATTTTCTTGTTTTTGATTCGCTACCACTAAAAGCAGACGGAATCATAGGCTTAGACTTTTTAGAAAAATTTAGTGCGAATATTGATTTAGGTTCAAATAATTTAACACTTTTTAACAGTAATAAACAACATTATCTACATTTTGTTGATGAACATGATAGGATGAAAAATTCTATGATTATTCCAGCACGCTCGGAATCAATTCATTTTATTATTGTGAATGAGGATGTAACTGGAGAAGTAGTAGTATGCAGTAAAGAGTTAACGAAGGATGTCTTTATAGCAAACGCAATAACTACAGTTAGTAATAGTAGAATTCCAGTTAAAATACTTAATGTTAGTGACAAGGAAGTAAACTTGCCATCTTTCACGCCAGATTTGAAAAGTTTGTATAATTATAATATTTGTCAATTTAATAAGACCAATATTGACGTTACCAGGGTTAAAACTTTGCTATCTGAATTAAATCTGGGGGCACGGTAGTGCCCCCGCCAAGTCGAGCAAAAAAGCGGCACGGCCGTACCATCTTTTCTCGAATCAATTCAGGTCATTTTCGACCCCCTATAACTTCGTGGTCGATAAAACTAGAAGCCTGAATTTTCAGTAACCGAGTAAGCATTGTATAGACATGGTATATTTCAAATTTCATTCAATTTGAACTAGTAGTTTAAGAATTGTAACCAGTCAAAGTTTCTTAATTTTGTCACTCACTGACTGACCGATCATCAAAACTCTAAGGCACTTCTAGCAGACATAGAAGCTTCAAATTTAGAATACAAATAGTGTTTAGTATATAAATGAAGGAAAAACTAAAACATTTGTAAATTTCTGTCCAGTTTTCTAGATACACTAACTGCATAAATAACGTTGTAATCCCATATAAATATATAGAATTACAAAGTTACATTTGCATCGAATGAACCAGTGTACTTGTATATGTATTTTTTTTTTTTTTTTTTTTTTTTTTTTTATAGAATAGGCTGACAAACGAGCACACAGTCCACCTGATGGTAAGTGGTTGCTGCGGCCCATAGACATCTACATCTATCTTCCATTACAAATCAAAATGCAGATGCGTTGTCACCCGTGAGGACTGAGATGGAATGCCTCATTTCCAGTAAAAAGGGTCTCCGGTTCTCTACACTCACCATACGAAATACAGCAGCATTAAGCTACTATTTCACGCTGGTATTCTGTGAGAGCGTGGTCCTTCCCCGGTCGAGCCGACCCATTCGTGCTACAACTATACTACTAATATAACTGCAGCATGGCTCTACCACGTAAAAAACACGTATTACAGGTGACATAGGTACGTTGTTGGTACTCAAGAAGTAGAAGGTACTGGAAAGGTAAAAAATTAGGACTATCTTATATACAAAAAGAAATGAGATGCCATTAAAAACATAACTTGTAAAAAAAACCAAGTCTCGCAACTCAGTTCTTCTACCGTAAAAAGTTGTGAGATCCATGTAATACCAAGTCGGTTAATTTATTCAGTTCCTACTTAAGGGTCCTTCTGTTTTAAGTTATTACGTAATTAGCTAACCTAACAACATTTTATAGTGACTGGAGACGCCAGTAACTTAAGGTATCTTCGATAAAGATTTAGTGGACTGTAATTTTGGTGCATACGGCAAAGGGGAAAATAAATAGGTGGGATAGCACGCACTGACCTGATGAGGGCTGCCGCGCCTTCCTCCTGGAGTGTCTGCTATACAGCAAGCTCGCCACGTGGTTCGGCGCACACGCACTCTCGGTTAACAGTTTCGTGAAGTCCCACACTCTCGACCTTTGCCCTTACGGGGGCGTCTCACACTTTTATGAGTTACAAAGACACAATGTCTGTCCGGATTAAACATACACACCAATAAACATATTATAAAAATGTAAATTGTTAAGCTTTAGATAATTATTTTCAGTTATTATTATATTTAGTTTATTGTTCCTCGGTGACGACTAGATGGCGTTGTTAGATTTATGCAACTTTTTGAATCGCGCTGTGGTTTCGTTAGGCTGTAAATTATAAGGCATTTAAAAATTATTATTTTTGTATGAATCGTTTTACGAGTAAATAGTTGCTTATATTGTACAAAGTGTTTTATTTCTTGCATAAGTAGCCTGCCGGAAATTTAATTCATGGTCCTTCGAGCCGGATAGGCTAGGCGTGTTTTTTGTGTTATTGCTGCGTCAGTGGTACAGTAGTACCACCCGTGTCGTCACTACTGGCAGTGGATTGCTGTCCAGAACATCCCCTCAGCGAGGCGCCACGAGCGGCGCCAAGGCAGTGGAGGAGCTGGGTGTCTACAACCCGGAGGAGCGACGGACGGGAAGCGGCAAGCAGCAGCGGTGGAGGTTGCGGAGCGCTAGAGGGCGCCACAGGTGCATTATAGCGAAGACAAGTGAGTGAGTGTGTGCGGTGATAAATTGTGAGTACATTTTTAAATATTATAATAGAAGAAATTAACTAGAAAATTAAACCTTATTTTAAAGATTAGTGGAACTTAGAAAAATTTAAGATAGTGAAGTAACTTAGAATAATTTCAATAATTTAGAACTTGTGATAGTTTTAAGTAAATATTGGTTGAGACGGCGAATCCACGCCCGATTTTAGTTAGAATTTAAAGTTAAAAAGACTTGTAAAATTTTGCTCATCTGTTTCTTGGACTTAGAAAAAATAGGATTGTAAAAATATTGACTTAGAAAAATAATTCAGTTGTTTAGAGTTTAACTTTGTCAATTAGAATAAATTCTGTTCTGTTCTATATTGATAAGAATTATAAGTGATTAAATTGTCAAATTAAAAAAAAAAAAAAAAAAAAAAATTAAAATGGAGTCGTTTAATGACCTGCAGGAAGACATAAGGGCTAAAATGCTAAAAGTTAAGACTAATTTTAAAAAGTCTCCTAAGGATCGTTTGACGGTTGCTTATATGGAAACAAGGCTAGATAACTTGGAACAACAGTGGACTTTGTTTACAGACACTCATACTAAAATTATTAGTCAGGTTAAGCGAACTGATTTGTATAGTTCGGATTATCACAAAAATAGTGTGTATGATGAGGTAGAAGAATTATATGTTCAATTCAAGACTGAGTTAAAAGAAATGTTGTATAAATTAAAAACACTTGAGTCAGAAGTAAAGTCAAGTTCAAATAGTCAATGTGAGAGTTTAGAAAGACGTTTCAAGTTGCCTGAAATAAAAATACCTACCTTTTCCGGTAAGTACACAGAGTGGCAGACATTCAGAGATTTGTTTTTAGGGCTTGTGCATGAAAACAAGTCACTGGATGATGCCCAAAGATTTTATTATTTAAGGGGACATTTAACCGGGGAAGCCGAGCAACTATTACGCAACATTAAGGTGACGTCGGATAGTTATCAAGTTGCGTGGGAGAAATTAGATAGTATGTATAATAATAAAAGGTTTTTGGCGAACGGCATCTTGAAGCGTCTACTAAGTCAAAAAAGTTTGTCGTCTGAATCAGCATCTGAAATTAAAAACTTAATTAGTACAACTTCAGATTGTTTAGACTCAATAAAAAATATTGGTGTGGATGTTTCATCTTGGGATATCCTGATTATCCACATTATAAGCGCTAAATTAGATAAAGATACGCGAAAGGCATGGGAGTTAAAGGTATCTTCAGATCCAAGTGACGAATTACCCACGTTTCAACAATTTTCCAATTTTTTAATAGGGCGTTTTAGAGGTCTAGAAAATATCGATTCTAAGGTACATCACAGTGAGAAAAAATTTACTAAATCTTTTCATGTTGTTAAAAATAAACCGATTATATCGTGTGCGTATTGCAGTGCGGATCATAAAATAACTGCGTGCAAAAAATTCGGAAAAGAAAGTAATGAGAAACGACGTGAGTTCGTGTTAGATAAAAACTTATGTTTTATTTGTTTAAATAGCAACCATTCCGCTAAAATGTGTAAAAATATTGTCCGATGCCAAGTGTGTAAACGTCGACATCATTCTTTATTACATCCCAGTGGTGATTCTGGTTCTGGTAGTGCTGAAGTTGAGACGATTCATCAAACAACCTCGTCGACCAGTCGAAGGTCAACTGAGGAGGATACTGCTGCAAGCAGTAATAAGTTCTCTGTGCAAGCAGAAAGTTTAGATAAACAACTTGTGTCTTGTTTTTCGACAGGGAACTGTTCTAAAATGGTTTTATTAACTACAGCTGTGGTGCAAGCTGAGTCGAGAGACGGTACTTATTTCCCAGTTAGGGCCTTATTAGATCAGGGGTCGCAAGGTTCTTTTATTACCGAGGCTATGGTGCAGCAATTAGGTTTAAAAAGGCTTGCGGCCAAAAATACCGTAGTTGGTGTAGGTGGGGATAAAAGTGTGACTTCCAAGTCCACAGTGAAAATTAATTTAAGGTCGAGAGTTGATCCTAGGTTTCAAGTTAAGGTTAATGCACATGTCCTGAAGTCGGTTACGTCTCTTCTCCCAGTTGCGAAGACAACTAGGGTAAGATGGGAAAACCTGACTCTGGATGATCTGGCTGACCCTGAGTATCATACGCCTAATAAGATTGACATCTTATTAGGTGCGGAGATATACAGTCAAATTATTCAGGAAGGCATTAAAAGAAACCTCAACGGATCTCTCTTGGCGCAGGATACTGCTTTCGGTTGGATAATATCTGGGGTCTGTGAGGTAGATAGCACGTCAAATATCCATTCTCACATAACTGTGATGCATTCGTATCTGGAAGTGGACAATATGCTGAAGAGGTTTTGGGAACTCGAAGCCGAACCACCTGTAACAAAAAAAATGCTCACAGATGATGAAATTAAATGTGAGAAATTATTTGAGGATACTACGAAACGGGATGGAGACGGTCGGTTCATCGTAAGACTGCCGTTTCGTATGGCCAATCCGGACTGCATGCGTGGTGAGTTCAGGAAAATAGCTGAAAAAAGATTGAGAAATTTAGAATTAAAATTGCAAAAGAACATTAAGTTAAAAGAGGATTACACACAAGTTATAAGGGAGTATTTAAACTTAAATCATATGGTAAAAGTTACAGAGAAGGATAAATTTAAGGAAACAATGTCTGATGCGGTGAGTATTAAAGATAAACAGGAGAACTCAATGTTCGTCCTGCGCGGTTTGCGGTTAATATATATATAAGACGCGACGGCTGGCCGTGCGGTGCGGAGAACGTAATGTCACTTAGTATACTGACGCGCGCCGAGATCCTCTTTTTCACCTCGGCGGCAGCGCGTGCGGTAGGAAAGGGAAGGAAGGAAGGAAACAAAAAATATGCACTATTCATGTTGATAAAGTAGATTGTTAACTGGAGTTACCATTTCCTCCCGCCCTTAAAGGGTCACCTTTAAAAGACAACCGTAATATAAAAAGTAAAAGGAAAACAAATAAATAAGCGGTATATAAAGTGAGAGGATGCGCTCAATGCGCATGTCTCATCTACTAACCTTACTTGGTAAGCGAGAAAATGTATACATAAATATAATATTGCGGTTTAATACTTTTTTAATATATATAAATATAAACTTAATTCCTAATTTAGATAAATAATTATAATCAAAATAATCGTGATTTATTGTCTTGGGAGAGGGCAAATACGAGCAACAGGACGGAGATATGTTCCCTTAGTAGTTCTCACGGTCACTACTCGAACTACGCCATCCTTCGAAGGATGAACAGACTCGACAATCGCTAATGGCCAAGCAAGGGGCGGTTCATTATCATTTATCACAATTACAACCATGCCTGGTACGATAGCCGTAGACGGGGTGTTCCACTTCTGACGAACTTGTAATCCGTGAAGGTATTCCGTCCTCCACCGGTCCCAAAACGACTGAACTAATTTATCCAGTAAAGAATGCCTGTGTAACAGACTGGTAGAGTCAGATTTGACTTTGGGTGCGGGTAATGACAATAAAGGTGCGGTATTCAAAAAATAACTCGGAGTAAGAGCTGAAGGCTCTGCAGGATCAGAACTTTTTTATTTTTTTTTTATTTTTATTTCAAACAAAATCCACAGCTCTTTGTTATATCGTACGTACATCTTATGATCTTAAATTATAGCCAAAAACGGATTTACATTATTTAAATAGTATTTTCAATTTATAACGGACATGTTGAAGACAAAGTAGTTAGGACTAAAAATACGTATTTTTAAACATCTAGAAAACATTACAAAAAAATTAAAAGATTTTCAACATACATAATGCTCGTATGCGCCTCCCTCGCACGCGGGCATGTGTGTGTGTGTGTGTATGCGTGCGTGCATGTGTGCGTACGTGTGTGTGTGTGTGTGCGTGTGTGTGTGTGTGTGCGCGCGCGTGTGTGTGTGTGTGTGTGTGTGTGTGTGTGTGTGTGTGTGTGTGTGTGAGCTAATGAGTTACCTAAACTCACTACATCAGAAGTTTCAAGACATTCTTCTTAAACTTATCCTTACTGGAATGGAAAATATCAACTGAGTGGAATCTTTTATTATAAACTTTTTGTAAACGATTCACCAGAGAGTTTTGTGCATAGTTTGTCGTTGTCTTAACAACCGCAAACAAAGGTGTATGTCTCGTTCTACGTTTCGGAGTACAAAAGCAGAGAACTCTATCAGCTAAAGTTACACAGTCAATACTTCCATTACATAAACCATGCAAAAATGCCATGTCCATTAGAGTACGTCTATCCTCAAGGCTTATTATATTGAAATATCTACAAGACTCTTCATAGTTATTAGTGTAAATAAAATTTCTATACCTTAAATGTCTCAGGAATTTGTGCTGAATTTGTTCTAAGTTATTTATATGAACAGTGTAATGCGGGTTCCATACAGTACTGCAATATTCAAGGACGCTTCTAACATATGAAAAGTAAAGTAATTTAATACAGTTAATATCAGTAAAGGGTCTGCTTACGCGTAGGATGAAGCCAAGGCTTTTGTAGGCCGAGTGCGTTATTGTATCAATATGTTCTGAGAAGCTTAACTTGCAATCCAGTAATATCCCCAGATCCTTCACTAATTCTTTCTTAGTTATATTAAGGTGATTTATTTGGTAGTTGAAATTTGTAGGTTCTCTTTTCCTTGTGAAAGAAACGTAAAGACACTTGCTGACATTAACTCCTATACGATTTACTACATAATAGTTACCAAGTCGCACAAGATCATCTTGAAGTTTCATGCAGTCTACATAATCAGTGATTTTCATATATACTTTAGTGTCATCAGCGTACATCAGAAACTTAGCATTATGAAAACACTTGCCCACATCATATAGATAGCACACGTACAGTAGAGGACCCAAAATAGAACCTTGTGGAACTCCGGATGTTATTTCCACGAAGTCAGAACGGAACCCTCCTAAGACTACTGCCTGAGATCGTTTCCACAGATATGATTCCATCCACCTGAAAAGGTTACCTCGTATGCCCAGCTCAAAAAGCTTACGTAGTAATATGATGTGATCTACGCGATCAAAGGCTTTCTCAAAGTCAGTGTAAATGACATCTACTTGCGACCCTCCATCCATATTTGAGGTAGTGTAATCAATAAATGCACCCAAGTTAGTTGCTGTAGAGCGCCCTTTCACAAAGCCATGTTGTTCTGGGGGTATTGAAGGTAATATGATGGGGTATATGTGCATATGAACGATTCTTTCTAGCAACTTACTTAATACATTGAGTATTGATATTGGCCGGTAATTCTCAATTATTGTCTTCAGCCCTTTCTTGTGTATATGTACAACATGGGCTTCCTTCCAAATACTTGGAAAGTAGCCATCGCGAAGACACCTATTGAATAATAGTGCTATAGGAATAGATAAGGATTTTGCACATTTTACAAATAATACAGGAGGCAATTTATCGCTACCGGCACCTTTCGTAATGTCAAGCTTACAAATTAAATTCTTAACTTTCTCTGGATTTATATCAATATCTTGGATTACATTTAAATTTAAATTATCAGACCGTATGGTCAAATTATTGTCACTAGATTTAGTAAAATTGCTTTTAAAAAAATCATTAAATGACGAGCAGATTGCTATTGGGTTATTCACTTTAGTGTCTCCGTATGCCATTTCTTGAGGATAATCAGAATGGTTTTTACGCCTAGACTTTACATAACTCCAGAAAGCTTTGGGGTTATGTTTAATATTCTCCTGAGTGCGTGCTAGGTACAGTTTATAACATTGTTGCTGTAGTATCTTTTGTCGTTTTCTCAGCTCCGAAAAGTCTGCGTAATCAATCGGATTTTTATGCTTCTTCCAACTAGAGTGCAATTTATTCTTTTCTTTTATAAGGTTAATTAGTGCTCTGCTGTACCATATTGGATAAGAATAATTACCACTACATCGGATTTTAGGAACGAATTTTTCAATTAATTCATTTATTATACTGTAAAATTTATCAGTAACACGATCTAAACTTGTTTCCCTTGTGATAAAAGCCCAGTCTTGTTTCAAAAGTAAATCATTCATACTACGGTAGTCTGCTCGCTTAAATTGATATTTAGTCCTAAAAGAAGGTCTACATGAAGGTACTAAGATGTCCGTCGCAGATATGTACAGAGCTGGATGATATACATCTTCTATAACAAGCACAAATTCAGATTTTTGAACTTTTATCGGGAAAGATGAAAAGATTAAGTCTAGAGTGTTCTTGCTACTGTTTAAGAGTGTATTGTATTGAGAAAGGCCTATGAAAGAACAACAAGATATAAGATCAGATGCTGCAGTTTGAACTTCGACTGATCCTTTCCTACGTACAACTGGGTCTCCAGAAGTCCAGTCAATACATGGTAAATTAAAATCTCCTGTAACAATTATATAGTCATTTGGGTATTTATCACGAACAGCTAACAGTGTGTTAATGAGATCCTTTATGCGCGAAGATATTTGATGATTAGGTGGTATATAAACTACCGAAATGTGTATGTCATATGAAGAGCCTATGTTACTTCCTGGAATGGTAATCCAAATGCATTCTAGATCGGTATTATTCCATTCTGGTCTCATGCGCGCGTGTAGCTTTGATTTACAAAGTAACATTACACCACCTCCTAATGATCCTCGATCTCTGCGAAAAATTTTATAATTATCGTCACTTAGTTCTGCGTCCAAAATACCATCACATAACCATGTTTCAGAAATCATAACTACATCGATCTCAGACAGTAACAGATTATTATAAAACGTATTAGTCTTTGTTCGTAGCCCTCTAACGTTTTGATAAAGCAATGTAAGGTTGTTACTATATTTACTATTTTCATCCATTTCTGACAGGGTAGTAGTGGTGAAATCGATAAACGTACACTCTATAAAATGTTAAATATTTAAAGGAAAAATAAACTATTATTTTTAAGCCAAAGTTATTAATTAATATAGATAAATATTCGCAAACCTTAATGGTCAATGTATAACTATAAGTTAAGCCGTAGTTTTTAATAGCATTTAAATGTTCGTTGTGAACGAGAATTTGCTTCGGTTTAAAATAGGAGTGTAGTTCACATGGAAAGGATATACTTGTGAGGTACTCTTGCATTGCGTAATCAATAAGTGTGTAAATAGAGTTGAGTGTAGAGAAGTGTAAAAATATTTTATGTAAGTGTAAGGGAGGATAATTGCATACATTGAAAGGTGAGTAATTATTAAATATCAAACAGTGTTTTACATTATTTTGGATATATCGGTTGATGAGGAAATTGGAATAGGGGGTGAAGCCTCGTCCTTTCGAACGAAGATACGGCAGTTTTTTGTCCAAACAAATTTATAATTTACCTCCTTGGCTTTTTGTTTGCATGTATTTAAAAGAATTTTATTTTCTTTTGTAAGGTGCTCATTGATATAAATTCTGTTAGTCTCATCACCCATTCCCAAATCCTTAGCATTCAGAGTACGATACTTGCGACCCGCTGCTATAAGTTTGTCTTTGACGGCACGTTGTCTTAGATGCACAACAATGGGGCGTGCGCGGGCAGCACTCACAGCGCGCCGAGGTTGGACCCGGTGTGCGAAATCGATATCAGTCTGCTGAATAGGAGCCCCAATATGCTGCGAGAGTTTCAATACTATTTGTTTAGTATCTTCGGCCTTATTCTCAGGAATCCCTGTTATCTCTATATTCTGCATTCGTGTCCATTGTTGTTGTCTCAAGTTTTCGTCTTCCAATGCTTTAATCCTTGCAGCTTGTGCAGTAACACTATTTTTTAGACTTTTATTTTCTTCTCTTATACATTTCAATTCAGAAGTGGTCGTTGCAAGCAGCTTTTTTAGTTCTACGAGCTCTTTGCGAAAATCCTCATATTGCCCATTAATAAACATTGAAGACTCCTGATATCCGGAACACTGGTTTTTTATTGTGGTTAACTGATCTGATAATTCCTTCAGGCTTGATTGAATAACAATTCTTAATTCTTGTCTTTCGGCCTCCAAGACATCCTTCAACTTTTTTTCCGTTATGTAGTCAAATGTTAAATCTGATTTTTTACGCAACGTTACATTCAAGTTATCTGCGTTATCGAGAACTGCCGAATCTGTCTGGTGCGATGGGCGTATAGGTGTGTTTGTGTTATCCTTCTTAGGTATTTTACTTTTACATTCCAGGCATCTCCAATTACGCTTATTCTCATCATTTAACGATCTATACCGCTGTGGTGAGATATTAGCGCATTGAAGGTCATACTTCTGTTTACAACCAAGGCAGGTCATGTATCTTTTATCAGATATTAATGCTCTGCAAGCTCCACAGAATTGTTTATCCATTTTAGGCGCAATAGAATACTCTAAAAACAACTTTTAAAATTTTCTAGAAAAAGTTTGTTAACTAGTATGTGCTAATTATTTTATCCAGGCGCTAAAAGATTAGCAAGTAAATATTGCCGTACTACGTCACAGCGAGCGAATTGCGAGTTGGGGTAGGTCCGGGAGATTGAAGATATAAGATTTTATAAATATTAAAATGCTTCTTACTCCACTATTTCTTGATGTTTTATTGTAGTAATTACACAGACACAATCACCGTCATATAAGGTTCACACACGTATGTACTAGTCGCAATGTTTCGCACTATAAACAGATATTTTGAATTTTAAATAGCCACAAAATTCAAACGATGTTTAATCTTCAACTGCCCTCGTCGAACAGAACTTAATACTGTCAAGGGCCGCGAGTTTAGCAAGCACTCAATTTGCGCAAGAACACTATTAAGCTCTTCGTATGAAAGTAACTGATGTCCGATAACTCGGAACAGATGCGTTTTTACGACTTTGATCATACTCTCCCAGGCGCCTCCAAAATGAGGAGAGTTGGGACAGATGAACTTCCATGTTATACGATTCTCAGCACACTCTTGCTCAAGCTTTGGGCGGTATTCAACGTTTAGAAATTTATAGAGATCGCGAAGATACCAAGCGGCACCTTTAAAATTCGTTCCATTATCCGAATATAAAAACTGAATCGGCCCTCGTCTAGAGAGGAAACGTTTAAGCGCAGCGAGGAAACTAGAACTACTAAGATCTGTAGCGATTTCTATATGTACAGCTCGAGTCGTGAGGCATGTGAAAACACATAAGTACGCCTTCTCGCTGCGTACACCACGACGACGTACAGGAGTGTATGCGATAGGACCGGCATAATCGCAGCCCGTGTGTGTAAATGCCTTAATAGCTTGTCTTACACGACTATGGGGAAGATCAGCCATCAAAGGGTAAGTTGGACGGGGTCTAAGCCGGAAACATATATTACATTTGTAGACTCTGCTTCTCACAGTGCGGCGTGCGGAAAGTATCCAAAATTTTTGACGGAGCAATGACAATAACAATTCAGGCCCAGCGTGTAAATTTTTAATATGATAATAGTCAATGATCATGTTCACTACATGATCACTGCGCGGGAGTATAATTGGATGTTTTTGCGTGTAATCTAATGCGGAGTTCGAAAGACGACCACCAATGCGGATTAAACCATTCTCAATAAAAGGCCTTAAACGATTGAAAGCGGGCGAGCAAGGTTTGTTACCTTCAATATTTAAATATTCCACTGCAAAATGCTGTTTTTGCAGGGCGCGGAGGATTATAACCTCAGAGAAACTGAGATCATCAGCAGTCACTACAGTAGTGCTGCGGCGGGGCAATAATTTAGCAAACTTACACACGTACGCAATTATACGTAGAAGTTTACTCCAAGAAGAGATGCGGAGTGCGAGCTCATAAATCGCAGAATTACAGACGGATGTGCACACAGTGTGCGACAAAATCTTCTTCTCAGGCATATTTGCAATAACCTCATTGTCTAAAGTACGAAGAGGCCATTGAGATGGATCTAACGAAGTCCACTGAGGCCCATGGAGCCACAGGGGGTTTGAAACTAATTTATTTGGCGTAACGCCACGTGAAAGTATGTCAGCGGGATTCTCAGTACCTGCGACATGATAAAAGTTATCAGCGCGAATATTGTCGGTAATCTGAACAACGCGGTTTGCAACAAAGGTCTGCCACTTGTGTGGCGAACTCTTTATCCAGTACAGAGCTACTTTTGAATCTACAAAGGCATAGACTGATATTGCAAGGTCAAGAGAATAATTGTCGAGTACTCTGCGAAGCAATTTTGAGAGTAAAACCGCTCCACAAAGCTCAAGGCGTGCAATAGATAGTGGTTTTGTCGGTGCGACTTTAGTCTTTGCACAAATCAACTGGACGGTGTTACCATTGACGCTCTTTACATGTATGTAGACTACGGCACCGTATGCGTGCTCGCTGGCGTCGGAAAACCCCAGGAGTGACGCAGTACAGTTTTTGGATACACCAACATGTCGCGGGATACGTAAATCATTAAGAGCTGGTAATTCAGCACAGAATTGCCTCCACATCTTAATAATTGGCGGTGGTGGTATGTCGTCCCAATCTAAATTAAGTTGCCAAAGCTGCTTTATTAACAATTTGGCGTACGCGACTGTGGGAGCAACGAAACCCATTATGTCCCACAGGCGAGCGACAGTAGATAAGATGGCGCGCTTAGTGCACGTCACATCAGCGGGAACAGATATCTTAAAATAAAAGGCGTCACTATCGGTAGACCAATGCAAGCCTAGTATTTTATGTGGCATTGATTTATCGAACTCTACTTCTCCTGTAATTTTATGGGAAGTAGGGAGGTCATCTAAAACAGATCGACGGTTGCTATGCCATTTTATCAGGTCCCATTGGGCACCCTTGAATAAGTCTATCAGCTGCCGAGAGGTCTCACTGGCCTCGGATTCACTGGGCATAGAGAACGCGATGTCGTCCATATATAGCGAAGTAAATGCGATACGACTCGCAAGTGGATACTTTGCGCCGTCGTCATCAATGAGCTGTCTTACCGTGCGCAATGCATGGTATGGACTCGAAGTTAAACCGAAGCACACGCGATTGAAGTGGTATAACACAAGTGGGTCTTGTGGACGGAAGCGGTATAGGAAGCATTGGTAACGACGATCAGAATCGCGAACAACTATTTGCAGAAATTGTTGGCGACAGTCGGCTGTCATAGCGATTGGATGTAAGCGGAAAGTTAAAATTATATTGAACAAGTCGCCTTGCAAATTTGGTCCTGAATGCAGAATATCATTTAATGATCGCCCAGTGCTAGTCTTACTGCTAGCATCCAGGACGATGCGCAGACGCGTTGACTTCTTATCTTCGCGTAAGACTCCATGATGCGGTATGACATATATTGGAGCGGGTTCATGAGAGTCATACGGCGGTGCGGGGGATATATAATTTTTAGCTAAGTATTCCTTTATGACGTCATCATATGCTAACCTTAATGTAGGCGAGGCTTGAAGTTTCCTCTCCAAGCACATGAATCGTCGTCGAGAGGTTTCATAAGAATCTCCGAGAGAGTAAACGTCATCTTTAAATGGCAGGCCAACAATATATCTACCAGTAAAAGGATCGCGGGATGTCGTAGATTTATAAAACTCTTCACATTCAATGTCTGAAGGACACTGAATGGGCGGTGCGGAGGGTGGCTGTTCAAGCTCCCAAAATCGTTGCACTAATTTGTCAACGATAGGAGACTCTAGAACTGAGCAGCACGTTAAAGAATGATTTACCTGAAGTGTCGGCACTGAGCCCATAATAACGTAACCAAATACCGTATTCAAAGCCGAGGGCCCGGACAAGTCGTTAGACGAATAAATTACGTCTGGACACAGTAAGTGCGGAAAAAGGGATGCGCCTATCAAAACATCAATTTTATTAGGCATGCTATAACATTCATCAGCGAGTCTTATGCCATGGAAGTGTGATAAGACAGATGTGTCTACCACAGCGGTGCGCAAAAGGTCGGTGATTTGATCAACAACTAGCGTTGAAATATTGAAGTTAATATTCGAGTCGAATCGTGAGAAAATTTTAATATCAATCGATTTCGATTTTACAATTTTTTCAACTCCACCGAATCCCTTTACTACAGTACATTCGGTATCGTGTTGTTGAACGCCTAAACGATGACAGCACTCTTTAGTCATAAAATGGCTTTGAGCCGCGGAGTCTAATAATATACGAATAATTTGTTTCTCTCCCTTAGCATCGTAAGCAAATACTTGAGCGGTTGATAATAAAACAGTTCTCTGCGAACGACTTGCGCGCGCGGGAGGCGGTGAACGTTGAGAAACATTCTTGAACGAAGTACACAGCGCGACGTCTGAACGCGCACCTGCGGTGAGGGGTGGCGAGTGTGCGGGCGCGGGGGTTGTAGACTTCAGTGTAACTGGCTGAAGCGGTGGAGAACGCGCCAGCGCAGGGGAAACATTATCGCTTCTGCGGTGGAAGTGCAACAATGTGTGATGTTTAAATTTACAAACTCGACAACTATAATTTGAAGAGCAACTAGACACTCGATGACTTAAACTGAGACAATTCACACATGCATTGTTACTCTTTACGCATTTAAATCGTTCCTGCGGCGTCATTTTATTAAAGTCTGCACACTTAAATAGGTGTTGATGCACAATATTATCGCACAGACACTTTGAGCAATTAGTCGTCGTGCTTACGTACGCCTGATACTTCGGCGACGAAGTATTATTACAGCGACGATTATTACCGTTACCTCGTCGATTGTTTGGTGCGCTATTAGAATTTGTACTAGAATCGGTGCGTTGCAAAACTTTGGAGCGGGTCTTAATAAAATTTACTAAATCATCAAAGGTAGGTACCATCGAGTTATGACTATATTCGAAAGAGCGAATGGTATCCGGGTCCAGCTTCTTAAGCGCGATATGAAGAACAATTAAGTCCGCGAGATTATCTAACTTTAAGTTTTGTAAAGCGCGCACTGCACTTATAAAGTCATCAGTAAATAAATCAAAATTATTTGCGGTGGCCGATTGCAATGGCTTAAATTCGAACATCTGATTAATATATGTAGATGCTAGCATACGCCGGTCTTCATATTTGTCAACGAGTGCTTGCAATAAAATTTTATAATTTTCAGCGCAAGGAGTTATACCTGAGCATACAGATAGGGCTTTGCCCGTTAGTTTACCTAGCAAATAGTATAACTTTTCAGCGTCGGTAAGCGATGTGTTGTCATGGACGGTTGATTTAAAGCTAGCATAAAATAAAGGCCATGAGCGAATGTCACCCGAAAATGGCATAAGTTCGATAGGCGGAAGTGTGAATCTGGCTTTAGATGGTGTACTAGTACTTTGTGAATTAGATTGCGAATATTGTAAATAAAGCCTATTTATTCTACCGCAAAGAGACTCAAACGCAATGAGGCTGTTATAATCAGGTTTAGCAATAGGGTTTATTTTTAATAAATGTGAATTATAATTATCTAAGACCTGTTTAAACTCAATACGTAAAGCATTAATATTAGAACTTCCATCAAAAAAACGCTCCATCGTGGAAGTGTTTATGTGGATGTCCGAGGACATATCATATATTTTTTGCACTATTTCAAATAAAGCATCTCGTTTAGCTAACAATAAAACCAACTCAGCATCAGGTGTGCCCTCATTATCCGAGGAATCGCTATTATTCGATGCTATTTGTTTTTTAGGCGGCATTACAACTTAAGTTATGCGACAAAAATAATATAATTATAAGCGGGTAGTCTGTAAGCGACCTCGCTACGCGGTTGAATTATTAAATATTAGTTTCGTTAACGATGAACTTTAATTGTTAACTTTTATAATAATTATGAAGTTATTTATAACGAATATAATGCTTAAATATATGTGCAAATAATAAATGTAATTTAACAGTATAATCTATAGATGTAGTTAAAAGTTGATGACGTGATGTGAACATACAACAAATAATTTATATAGATAATTATATGCTTATTCATTCTATGAATATAGTTTTAAATTTACTATGAATGTCACCTATTAGGACCTATTCTAGTGTTCTAGTAAGGGCGGGGTTAATCCGAAGTCGGATTAAAATATAAATAATTAATTATATAAACGCTTATTACGATAACGATCTAATAAGGGCGGAAAGTCAAGGTCAATCCAGCGAGAAGTGACCATTAAAAATGGAAAGTCAAGGTCAATCCAGCGAGAAGGACCATTAAAAATGGAGAGTCAAGGTCAATCCAGCGAGAAGGACCGTTAAAAATGGAAAGTCAAGGTCAATCCAGCGAGAAGGACCATTAAAAATGGAGACGCCAGTAACTTAAGGTATCTTCGATAAAGATTTAGTGGACTGTAATTTTGGTGCATTTTTTTTTTTTTTTTTTTTTTTTTATAGAATAGGCTGACAAACGAGCACACAGTCCACCTGATGGTAAGTGGTTGCTGCGGCCCATAGACATCTACATCTATCTTCCATTACAAATCAAAATGCAGATGCGTTGTCACCCGTGAGGACTGAGATGGAATGCCTCATTTCCAGTAAAAAGGGTCTCCGGTTCTCTACACTCACCATACGAAATACAGCAGCATTAAGCTACTATTTCACGCTGGTATTCTGTGAGAGCGTGGTCCTTCCCCGGTCGAGCCGACCCATTCGTGCTACAACTATACTACTAATATAACTGCAGCATGGCTCTACCACGTAAAAAATATACATACGGCAAACGGGAAAAATAAATACGGTGCATACGGCAAAGGGGAAAATAAATAGGTGGGATAGCACGCACTGACCTGATGAGGGCTGCCGCGCCTTCCTCCTGGAGTGTCTGCTATGCAGCGAGCTCGCCACGTGGTTCGGCGCACACGCACTCTCGGAACAGTCTCGTGAAGTCCCACACTCTCGACCTTTGGCCCTTACGGGGGCGTCTCACACTTTTATGAGTTACAAAGACACAATGTCTGATGCGGTGAGTATTAAAGATAAGCAGGAGAACTCAATGTTCGTCCTGCGCGGTTTGCGGTTAATATATATATAAGACGCGACGGCTGGCCGTGCGGTGCGGAGAACGTAATGTCACTTAGTATACTGACGCGCGCCGAGATCCTCTTTTTCACCTCGGCGGCAGCGCGTGCGGTAGGAAAGGGAAGGAAGGAAGGAAACAAAAAATATGCACTATTCATGTTGATAAAGTAGATTGTTAACTGGCGTTACCAGTGACCATATCAATTTTAAAATATTTTATGTTTTAAATATATAGATTGACTTGGCAATCGCATTAAGCAATCTAATTTAATATAATACGTAATACTTGTGAGATACATTGTGGTTTCATGCGATGGCCAAGTCAATCTTTCAAATACATACGAATGGAAGAATTATGTATATAAAGATTTTATGAATAAACTACCTTGATTAACTATGGGTCTTTTCCTATTAATTTTTTATAAATAATATACTGTATAATTGGCCTTAAAACTACTTAAGATTCTTAGTTTTTCTTTCTTTTTGTTTAAATTTAAATAAAAAGATAAAAAGATTTAATTCTTAAAATAACTAAAAAGAATATTTTACAGTGATTTTACTATAATTTACCATGTCTTTCTTTATTAATTATTTATAACATTTGATCCATAGGTATGTGGCCTGTATGACTTTACCAATACATTTTATCAATAATATTCTAAATAATGACAACATACTCATACATAATTTTAAGCTCCCACATAGACCAAAGTTGTGATGGACATAAAAATTTACAGAACATTTTTTTGGTGGCAACAGAAAATGTTCTGTAAATTTTTCAATGGACATTAAATTATGCAATTTATCAAGTTAATGAGAATTTTTAATCTAAATTTACAGTGACTTACTGATAGGAATGAAGGTGGACCGATCAAAGGATGGAGATGATGTCATAAATAGGGAAACCAGAGGTCAACAAGTGAAACATGAAAATTCTCACAACTTTTGGGTGATCAGTCCAATCGTTGGTGGTAACCTTATCCGCCGTAGGGTTGTCACGTTTATCTTGCGCAATTTTTTTATTTATTCGCTTTCTTTGCGCTCTTGTTAGAACTGATATAACCTTTTCATTCATTTCTTTCAAATCTTCACTCGAAATTTGGATGCGTGACAAAGCATCTACAGCTGCATTGTCAGCTCCCCTTACATACTTGATAACAAACTTATACTCCTCGAGCAATAACCTAACCTTCGTTAGTCTACTTGACGTATTTGTCATGTTGCACAATCCAGTCCGCAGCAAAGGGAAATCTCCTAAGCTTCAAGCTAAATGGGACGGCCCGTACCGGATTGTGACCAGGATCAACGATGTAACCTACCGGATACAGAAAGGCGCTCTAAGGACTCCTAAGATCGTCCATGTGGATCACCTGGTGCGTTATTATGGGGCCGATAATGCTCGGGACGAGCATGTCTTAGGAGGGGGCAGTGTTGCGCGCTTAAGTTGTCGTCTGGCACTAGCGCCATCTAGTGTCGGGTACCAGAGCGAGGAGAGCTTTCCAGAAAATGACATGACTAATCTTTCAACCGACAGCGTCATCTAGTATCGAATTTATTTATTTATTATTTACTTGGAAAACTTACAGCTAATTTACAAAAATAATATAATTATTGTTAGCAATTAAGTATAAAGAACAATTAAGCATAACATATTGAATGATCCTAATTTTAATGTAGTTATCTCTTGAAATATCTATCTAAATTAAATAAATGTAAATCGGATTTCCGCTTTTGTGGCGTTGAATTTCCGGTAAGATCTTTATTGTAATAGTTTCGGATTTGACTCCTAACAAAAGAGTATAAATATGGCCGTCACGACCCAAGCGGGGTATTCATTTATATTCAGTTCTAAGTGAAGGTACTAAGTAACAGTGATTATTTGTACGAAGTGATTATTTGTACGATAAAAAAATTGTGAGTTATAAACGGATAAAATAAAAGTGATATGCTGTAACATAAATTGTATTGTGAAGCTAACATTATAACAAAAATTAAGGCCATTTACAAGTTTTCACTTATATAATACTTTATAATAAACAACATTGTGTCAAAACAGATATGTACAAGTATATGGTAAGTAACAGTACACTATCGAGAAGAAAAGAAATTGTTAGAAAGTGCTCGCCTAAGTTGGGGAACGCTGGAATTCAATATCCACGGTGTGAATATGTGCTGTAGCATTAAAAGATTTGCATGATCGATTTGATGACCTTTACAGGATGTAGATTTTCTCGAGCTTTTTTAAATGCCTGTAATTTTTAAAATACATAGCAAAGATTTTTTTAATTTTTCTGTTAACTATTATGACTTAAGCGATCACCCGACTATATACACATAGGAAATAAACAATTTTATGGGTGCCTGTGAAGAACGAATCTGGGTTGCCAGCGTAGTGTAAAATTTTATAGCAAACAACTGGCCCCTGAGCTACCAGGGCTTGTTTTGAGTCTTTGTAAGGTCTACAAGTAATTCCTCCATCTTAATCGTCCCGTAAACTTCCACTGCTGCACATGGAAGGATCTCTCCCGATGTAGGGAGGATTTGCCTCAGTCGTCACGCTTGGCATAGGATTGACGATCGCAGAACCGGACGTGAGCACCTCTGGCAATGTTGCCTGTCGCCGGTCTGGATATTTTATATCTGAAGGTGGTTATACCGCCATCTGTCGGAAATTAAAACCCAAAGTCTCCTCTTGCGAAACCCACGGGAAAAATGTGATGATGAATTCTCTTATGCCGCACTTACACGCCAACTTCGAATGTTCTGTGTGTTTAACACTAGTTCTATGTGGAATTCGAACCAGCGACTATTAGATTAATGTAATTATAACACGGTCAGACGAACGTCATAATTATTATTCGAATTTAGATTCTTCACCATTATTTATTATCTTTATTGGTATATATGTATGTAAATTAATAGAAATAAGAATAAAAGAAATAAGAAAATAAATTATACTTATATGTTATACACTTATATGTTAATTGATGACTGTAACTTATAGCCAATTTCTATTAAGTAGCGTTATGTTAATTATTAAGTACGCACGCTGCTACCTACTTGCCTTATATATAAAACTATTTCTCTTTCCCAATGATCGTGCTCATCACACAAACATTTGTTCTGGGTGGGAATCGAACCCACGACCTCCGGCATAGCAGTCAGCGTCACTAACCACTAGACCAACAGGCCTGGCAAATTTAATGTACACAAAAACAACAATAGTTTTTATTAAAAATAGTAATGTATATTCTGTAAATACTAAGAACAAGTACAAGCTAGTTATATCAGTTATTCCACTTCAAAGAATAAGTTTTCCGCACGTCATAATATATGCAGCCTATCAAAAACTGAAAATTTTTAACTAAGCAAAGTTGTTCAAAAAAAGGTTATTACAATAAAATATACTATTAATAAACCCCTGGGAATGGGGTGATTAATGTTGTTTCTAAATGTTTTAATATTTAATTGTAAACATTATATTCTAAATAACATTTTGTTTAAATGGCCCGCTTTGACTTCTTGCTTGTTTTCTACTCAGAACAGAGGCTTTTCCCAAACGAGTAAAAACTTAATTAACGAGTAAAAACTTAATTACTTAATGAGTTTTGTAATCAAGTATTCTTTAATAAGTTTTATAGTTTTGAATAAAATTTAGAATAAAATTTATTCTGTTTATGTCGTAACTGCAAGCATATAATATAGAGATAAAATTTTAAGGTTAATTTTAAATCAGGGAAATAATTATTAATAGTTAACCAATTAATAGACAACCAATTATTATCAAAATGAAATTATTATTTGCTGGTTTTACTCTGCTCTTGTGTACATGAGCTTATTTATTATTTAACTTGATTTTGATTCAAATATTGCTATTTTAGGTATTGTAGACATGCTAGTGTTTTTAATTGTGCATGATATTATCAATACATTCATAATTGTAAATCATCTATACTATTTTGTCCTTTTTTACATAGGTAATTGAAATATTGTAATCAGTATTGATTTTTATTTTCTTGTTTTAACTCATCTAATGACTTAATAGACAGAATTAATTTTGCTAAAGAAATTTTGTCTCCTCCCTTCAGTAGTGTTCTAGTATTATGCAAGTTTGAGAAATGTTATTCTGTATCTTAGAATCACCTGCTATTAGGCGGCCAGTATACATTATACTAGGCGATGTCGGATGCATGGCTGTTACATTCCGTCTGGACTGTAATACTAAACCTGCAAGACCCAACATTGTAGGCTTAGTATAACAATCTTTTTAACACCCTTTCTGTCTTGTTAATAAACATTGCTTATTCCAAACTTAATTCGAAGTTACACCTGGACTAGTTAATCTCACAGTAACTGACTATTTACTTCGTTATTACAATGTTATTAATAAACATGAAGTAACCTCGGACTAACAATACATTCCTTACGCCGGGATTAACGCTTGCGCTATGGCAACCCACTTATTTTAAAAGTAAAAAGAGTGAGTCAGTGAATGATTGGTGAATGAACTCAATACTTGATGATGACATTAATGACAGTGACAGGCAATATTTTGAGTTTGACAAGAGATACGTGTTACGTGTTGTTCCTTGTTCCTCTTGTCGTCCGTGTTTTCGGACTCGGTGAAAAAACTAAATTCTAAATATAATCATTTTTAATATTATTTATAACGAAATTTTGGAATTAAGAAAAGAGCGTGAGGGGCAAAATTAATTAAATAACCATTTTTGTTTTGTTTTTTGGGGATAAATAAAATCTTTTGTACATGTAATTATTATATATTTATTTTTAAAAAAATCGTTAATAAATGCTGCCCGAACAGAATTTCCTCCATTATTATTATTAAACACCGAAATCTTTGCTTCCCTCCAAAGCATTGTTCTACAGTTTTACGGGCCCAGATGTGCGACCGGTTGTACATTTCTTCCTTTTGTTTATTAGGACGCAGGATAGGAGTGAATAAATAAGGAGTACAAACACAACCAGAATCTCCGAGAAGTCTGCCTTTAAATTCTGATTGCTCAAACGTTTGTTTTAATGCGACTTTCATTAAATATTCTTGAGTCATGTGTGCTGCCTTGCCAATGTGCCACTATATCCATGATCTATAAATTTGCATTTGACACAACCTGGAACAAAGCACACATAACTTCTTTATATGAAATAATACATTGAGGTGATTGTATTGAATCTTAGAAAATAACTAAGTAAATATATGGCAAAGATGGGCTAGCTATAGGTGCTATAAAACTTACTTGCACATTTATTTAACTCTATCCCTTCCTGTTTATGTAGTATTGTCCGATGTTTCCAGCGACTTTCGGAATTCCAATATGTGGCAATCAATAGTCCCAATCACTCGTCTAAATCCACGTAATGGATAAAAACCTGCAATCACTTTGTTCTACTCCGCATCACTTCTTGGCATTTTAATCCATTATGCTATTTTTGTTAATAGTGCTTACAAATTATGAATTTAACACGGGTAACAACGCGCGTAAACGTAAAGTTTTACAAAATTTCAAAATACGCGCCCAGTCTATGCTTACTCAGTCGTTAAACTAGGTAGCGTAAAGGATTAACTTTTATTCCTAGAGTAGATTCGGATTAGTTTACTCCCTCCTTACTGTATGTTTATTAATACTGAAATTAAATATTTTAAGCTTTAAACTAAGAGTAAAGTTAATCTTGCTCAAGTCTATGTTTATTAATAGGGCTGTTTGGGTCCAGACTAATAAAATGATAAATATTGTTGCCACTATATACATATTACATTATTTTTCAGAGTAATCAAATTCGAAACTTAAGCTTAAATACAAATAGTCAGTTTTTTTAAAATATCAGTAAATAAAGCTTCTTCTTTTATTTGCAACTATCCCATATTGGTACTCAGGTTTATTTGCAACTATCCCATTATCGGTACTCAGGTAATATTCTTTAGAGGCTTTCTCCCGTTGAATCAAATTTACCTTTTTGACGATAGAAATATTGGTCACTATATCAATATCTGATTTTCTTTGGACTACAAACTTCACGGAATCAGATAAATCCTTCACAGTTTTCAAAAATTTTACTTTATAATAATTTTCTCCGTTCTTAAATTCTATATTCTCAACAAATCCTATAAAATATTTCCACGTTTTCCTTTGGAAATATCGAACTATTATGCTATCATTTATATTTAAAATAAAGTTCTGCGTATTTTCTTCACTCTCAATTGCTTTTTTTCCTTCTTCCTTTGTATTCGATTCCTTGTCACTTTCATCTTCTTTTAAATTCTCAGATTTGTTTATTTTATCTAAATCTGTTTTCTCCATTTGTTTATATTTATCTGCGTCTTGTAAAACTTCACCAGTATTATTTTGTCCTCTCATGCTTTCAAGTTGTTTTTTATATTCAGTCTCAATTGTATAATTTTCTTTATTTTCATCAGCTTCTTTTCTCTCTTCTTCTGCGATAACAATTAGAATTTCGTTGCTTTCGTCTTTCTTAGTACATTCAATCTCAATTTTGTGCTTCTCTTCTATTAGAAACTTTTCTTTCAAATTCTTTTTGATCTCTTCTTTGGTATCATTTTTGTTTTCCCTGTTCTGGTCGATTTTTCTTTTATCAGTCTCAATTTTGTTACTTCTTATTTCCTTTATCGGGTCTTCTTTTCCAAATAAATAACTCTTTCTTAAATCATAACTCGCAGTATTTTCCGGGTTTTCTTATTTGCGACAAAATTGTCACATCATCTTTCCCAGTAACATGTTTCGTAGTTTCGCAAAATCTTTTATGGATTAAATCTTCATTTTCACAAATAATTTTTCTTTTCCTTTCATGTTTAGAATTATTTTCAGCATTAGGTTTCTTTAAAATTATTGTGGATAGCAGAGTGACTTTCTTGTTTGGATTAATTCTTGGCCTGAGAACACCTGTTTTTTCGTCAAGTTCTGTGATTAGATTGTTTTCATCGTCGTTAAAATCTGGACTTATTGACTCATCAGAAAAAAAAACGCCGAGGCGTCGCTTTCCGCATACTCAATACTATCATCATATTCGTCTTCTTCGGTTGATGAACTGAAACGCCTTCGCCTAGTTTTATTGCTATTCTTTGAATTTTTAACTTCCTTTTTCTTTTCACATTTTTCTTGTTTATTCGATGTGTGTTTTTCGTTTGCGTAAATAGTGGGCAAAAAGCTATGAGCTACAGGTGAGTGACATTCACAGTTGCCTCTAGGATCCCCACAGAAACAGCTGAGATCTCTGTATTTGAGTTTCAGCTTTTCTATTGTTATCAGCTGATGAATTTTCATTGTTTGCGGCAAAGGAATAAGCTTTGTGTGTAAAGGCTTGATGTTAACAGAAGAAATATAAAATAATTTGATACTTGTGTCCTCCGATTTCAAAATATCAAATGCTGTTTCCGCATTTGTGATGTCTTTCCACTGAGCGATTTTGGCATCTAGAGTTCGTTTGATGGCCCCTCCGATACCATCAGGGGCACCTTTTCCATGGGCTGCCTCAAAAAACGACCAAGTACAATAACTAAACCCATATTCATAGACTTTTTCACTGAATAAGTAAAAGTTTTTTTTTCTGACTATACTGGGTCGTTGGGCCATCAGAGAAAAAGTGAATGTTAAAGATGTTTGGATAGTTACTCTTTATGTATTGTAAAACAGGATCGAGGTGGGCCCATATTGCCTCTGGATTGTGTTGGTTATCGGCGGATATAGAACAGAAAGAAATAGGTTTATTCTCTCCTTTAATGTAAATAACTCCCGTATGAAGGGTAATCTGTTCTTTTATGAAATGCATTGCCTGTATTTCTTTATGGTATTTGCAGGTGAAATTTTCAGAGAAATCTATGTGTATACATGCTTCATCACTTTTTAAATTATTAATGCAATCTTTGTTTTTTTTATATTGGTGATAAAAATTAAAAATATGGGTTTTAAATTGTTTCATTTCCTCACTAAATATCTCAAGTAAGTCTTGTAAAGTACCCTCTTTCTTAATTTTTATTATCTTTTTAATTTTCTTCTTTTCTCCTCCCTTTTCATATTCGTGGTCTTTTAAAATCCAAGTAAACCAGCTTACTTTAGCCGACAGTTCTTCGTTATCAACTTTTAATTTAATTTCTGAACACGTATTACAATTATTATACATGCAATCTTTTGAGTAAAAATCACATACTAAATCTGTTGTTACCTCATTCAGATTATCAGTTTTAAGTATGTTAAGGGATTTCAGTTCATCAACCAGAAATTGCATATTAGAATGTTTTTTGCACGCGCAACTCTCACAATCCTTGATTTTTGGAGAAAGTACGTAAAACAGGCGGTACTTTTTGAAAGTACTGAAACTTATTTGGACCACTTCTGCGATAAACTTTCTATGAAGTACGATTAGTTTGTCTAGCAAATATCTCTTTTGGCGTGTAACTTTTTTGAAAACTAACGTTAACGTTAAACGTTCATTACAAAAATATAAGTTTTATAGTTTAAATGCTAAAAAGACAGCATGTTTTTCGTTAAATTTGGGAGTCTGGACGAATTTAACTCGTTGTATTTTTTTAATGTACAACTTATATTAATATTAATAATATGTTGTAAGAGTTTAAGAGATGTATAACCTAATTAAAATACCTCCATTACAATTTACCCACTATGTTGTTTTCTATAAGCAATGAAAATATGAGAATATTTTTTCATCAAAAAGTGGCAAAAACGACGGCCTTACCCATGTATGTTATGGGGAGGGCTTAGCAGCTGTGACACAGGTCTGTGACCTAGCACGGTTGCTAAAGATACCTTAATATACTATTGAGTTAGATTTACTTCTTATCAATGTAATTTTATATGTTTTTATGTAGAGTATATTTGGATTCAATAAATATTATTATTATGTGGGGTATCCATATAGTTTTCTCATCTGGTTAGGTTCTATAAATATATAAATGAAAATGAAAAGATAAATATCAATGAAATAAAATAAATACAATAATACATAAATAAATAAAAGCCCTACCAGATGGAAGCCCTCAGCAGGGGAGACCAAACGGCCGAGGGTTAGGGGGAAAGGAAAAGAAACCGTCGGGCGGTATCGAGGAGCACCGCCTTCTGCATTTGAGCTCGGAGCGGTCCGTCACGGAGTCCCAGTCGCCTCAGATGAGCCCATTCGCAGAGACGACTACGGGAAAAATTTCGGTCGGTAGACCACCCCACATGTCGGTCACCTCGTGAGCCTTTCACTAGGTTCTCGTCATATGGAATGGTAATGTCGACCAAAAATATCCTTGACTGTGCCCGGTACATCAGCACAATATCGGGCTTCTTCGCAAGAATAGTCCTGTCTGTGATGATGGCCCGGCCCCAGTAGAGTCTGGCGCGGTCATTTTCGAGCACGGCTTCCGGTAAGTACTTATAATAAGGCAGTTTCCGATCCACGAGACCGTATTTCAGAGCGAGCTCCTGGTGTAGAATTCTGGCTACTAGACTGTGCCTGTGTAAGTACTTTGACATGCCTAAGTGACTCCCCGGGGATGGCGACAAGCTTATTATTACTCTTACGAATGTTTGCGTGTGCAGTAAAATCACTTACAATGCATTACTGCGCATTTTGAATTTAAGAGATAAAAAGGCTACAAAGTTTGAGATTTTTTAAGTGGTACATGCTTTCATATTTCTTTCTCATATATATAATTAGTAGAAAATTTCTTGTCACTAATCACATTATGAAGATGGCAGTGACAAACTAAATTATTTGATAAACAGTTTTAAGTTATGTATTTTAACTGAATAAATAATTAGAAATTTGTATTGTATTTTATTATATTGTTTTATATCGAGCTCTGGGACAGGCAACCTAAAAAAATACCCCAAAAAAAGGACAAAATTTTTCCGCCTCACGAGAGAATTGCAGATAATCTGATTAATGATAAAGATGGAATTTGTGGAGATATATACCACATTTAATAGTTTCACTCAAAAGTGCCTCTCAATGGATAAGTCATAAGATGAACATGGACAAAACAAATATCATGTTTAATGTCCGTGTCACACCTATGCCGGTAGTTGTTGGGAGCACTAAGCTGGAAGTTGTTGACGAGTACGTTTATCTGGGACAAATAGTCTTGACTAGGTAAGTCCAACTTCTATCGAGAGGTCAATCGACGTATTCAACTCGGCTGGGCAGCGTTCGGGAAATTACGACGCATCTTCTCGTCAGTTATGACGACCTGAAAATTAAGTTGTACCACCAGTGCGTGTTGCCAGTGATGACCTACGGAACCCAGAAGTGGTCCTTCACTGCTGGCCGTATGAGGACGCTCAAAGTCGCTCAGCGAGCTATGGAGAGGGCTATGTTCGGAGTTTCTCTGCGTGATAAACTTAGAAATGAGGATATCCTCAGTAGAACCAAAGTGACCGACATAGCCCAACGGATTAGTAAGCTGAAGTGGCAATGGGCCGGCCATATAGCTCGAAGAACCGAAAACCGTTGGGGAAAAAAAGGTTCTCGAGTGGCAGACTCGTACCGGTAGGCGAAGTGTAGGGCAACCCCTCACTAGATGGAGTGACGACCTGGTAAGACATGCACGTAGTCGATGGATGCAGGTGGCTCAGGACCGTGTTTTGTGGCATACCTTGGGGGAGGCCTATGTTCGGCAGTGGACTTGTGAAGGGTTGTAATGATGATGATGATGATACCACATTTATATTTTGTATTAAGTTATTATTCGTCTCCGCTAGGGTTGATAATGTTTTGTGATGTTTACGAACTAAATTGGATAACAGAAAAACACGATTTAAAACAAATCGCGAAATATAAAAAAACAACAGTGCGAACGCTAACGTTGACAAATCTATAGATAAACAAGTAAAATGTCTATGTTGTAATCAATGCGAACACAGCTAAAAACAAATCTTGATACCTGTTGAAAATTTTACACAGTTTTTGTGAGTGCGAACGCCACCATCAACAAAACATGTTGTGTGATTTATTTTATGCGATTTGATTCAAAACATTACATGTTGGATGTTTCTCAGTGCAAACGTACTGTTAAACAATCAGGTTTTAGGGCTGGACTAAGCACGGTTACAGCGCTGTTGAGTGTTGTCGATGACATTCTGACAGCGCAGGATAACGGAGAGGCTACAATTTTGACTCTGCTTGACTTTTCGCGTGCGATTGATACAATAAATATTACTCCGCTTCTGTAGAAGTTGGTGTATTATGGTTTTGATGGAACGCATTAAAGTGGTTTGAAAGCTATTTGAATGGTCGCACACAGCGAGTCAGGCTTCTAAATGAAACTGGTACCTACATTTTTTCTGCTGCGTCTCCCTTACTCGTGGTGTTCCACAAGGGTCAATTACTCGTGGTGTTCCACAAGGGTCAATTTTAGGTCCTTTACAGTATTGTTGAGTGAATAAGTCAACTAGCGCCATCTAGTGTCAGGAACGAGAGCGAGGGGAGCTTTGCAGAAAATGACATCGCAAATCTCTCAACCGACAGCGCCACCCGAAGAATTTAGTTTCTGGAAAATCTACACTCGAACACTCGTTGCCTGGCGCGCATTTACTTGAATGTTCGGGATGCTTCTTTGCTAATTTAAATAAATAGGCGCTGCAAGATGCGATCGAGGCAGTGTTGATTTGGCGAAACAAGCGAAGTTTCGGAGCGGAATTAAGTGAATTAGTGTGTTTAAGGTGGAACAAGTCGCGGGCTCGAACTCATTGGTGGGCGCGGCCAAAAAGCACGTTGTCTCACCTGGCATCGTGCCCGACAGAGATAGTATCAGTGAAGAGCAGTTAGAACGCACGTCTTGTTCGTACGGCGTTCCGAACCGTTAGAACAAAAACGAAGTTACACGAACACGATGCACATATACATACCACCCTATTCTGTGCCGCTCGACGCTTGCTGTGAAATCAGCAGTACCTACCTACAAACTCGTACTAAATTATTAAGCGCTGCGTTATCGCTTTATACTATACCTCTATGGCTCTATAGATACCTAATATAGATTGCTTATTTTATTATGTTTTGTTTTCCCCGGGTGGTCATGCAGCGATCACTCAAGAGTTCACGACGCCGAATTGCATGAACTGGAACAGTCATCGCAATTTATATCCGTACTAGGTGTTGCCAGCGGCTTCAAACGCGTGAACTCGAAAATTATCCCACAGGAACGAAATACCTGAATAAACGGTATCAAATGTGTTATTCCAGACCAGGTATAACCTATCTCTGAGCTAAATATCATCCAGATCCCTTCAGCTGTTCTGGCGTGATTGAGTAACATACATCTATCCATCCAAACTTTCGTATTTATAATATTTAGATAATAATTGTAATTAGTTCTGCCTACCTATAAATTGTTTTCAAAAATACTTACCTGTCTTCTTACTTTTTTTATATACATACAATATCACTAGATGTAAACACATGTTTTTATCAAGACAAGTGACCCGTCAAGACTGTTTCCTTAGTACCGACGTACTTAGGCAGGTAGGTAGGCAGTTTAGATTTTAGTGTCCACGACGCAGCGACAGTTTGTCAAATTTTGTTGCATAGGTTGTGGGTATCTAGGCAATAACAGTAGGTAGGTACCTATCCACCTCCACGCCGCGCAAGTGATTCTCGTCCCACCTGTCCGCGCAGTAACTTTTTTTTACGACCGTGCGAGACTGTCGCAACAAAAACTATTACCTACTACCGAAAAACTAAATATGTAGGTACCTACCTAACATTCTAATAAAAATATTCACAAAAAGCTCAACGAATTCAGAATTTAATTTTGTTAAAAGAAAATTGGTCAAATAAAAAATAAAGGATGAAAATTAAGCATATGGGAATATAAAAATAAATCGTATTTATTTGTTATTTCGACTTTTACAAGAAAAGTATAATATTTACTGGAGACAATTATTTTATTATTATAATAGTACATGATATTCCCTTTAAAATGACACCAATATCAATAATATCTTGTATCTAAGTATATCTACAAATAAATAAAATTGAAGTGTCCGTTTGTAATGTTAAAATAACAGCTTTTTATTAAATGCATATGAAAGTACTATTTTTGTCTGTCTGTCGGTCTGTCTGTCTGCCTGTTTGTTCCAGCTAATCTCCGAAACAGCTGGATCTATTTTGACGGGACTTTCACTGGCAGATAGCTGATGAAATAAGGAATAACTTGTTTTAGAAAAAGAATTAGGGTTCCGCGCAAAAAAATTAAAACCCATGAAATCCATATTCCACACGGGCGAGATCGCGGGGAAAAACTAGTACTCAATATAGATAAATGTATACTTATTTTTATTTATTTATTATTTTAATAAATAAATAAAAATAAGTATTAATAATTTCTAGACACATCTCAACAGATATTTCGTTTATAAATTGCTATCAATACTGAAGCATTCTTTTATATTTAGCATCCATTTAA